>OX439484.1:140048377-140452499 GCA_949320155.1 Melangyna quadrimaculata | reverse complement strand
TCCTGTGATCTCCAAAAAGACATCAAAATGCTTACGAAAATCCAACGAACAAATATTCATGGAGAATTTTACAAATTGCAAATAAATAAAACAAAATTTAACGAGAAAATCAAACAATAGCCATGCTGTAATGAAAGTAACAACAAATCAAAACTCGTCATTCTTACGCACACAATTAATGGGCCGGAAAATTAATTCAGTGCGAAAACAGAGTGGAGACTTGTCAAAGCAATCTGGTATAATAATCGATTTCGTTGTCGAACAGCGTACCACAGAACGAAAAGCACAATGAAATTTTTCGTTTATGATTTCGTCATGTCATTTTTGTATGAGATTTTTCGTTTCACATCAGCAGCGTACCAAAGCATCAACAAAGCTTTTAAAATAAACAAATTTGGAGGGTCATAATTTTGTTCGTAACTTTATTATAAAAACTGTAGAAATCAAATATTTTCAGTTTTTAATACAAAAATTTTCTTTTTGCAAATATTTAATTAAATATTAAAATTAAAATAATCTTTGTTTCTTAATATTACTCCATACATTTTTGTATATGCAAGTTTATGCGACACAGTAGAGTATTTTAATGTTCTCATATCTATCAATAGATATCCTAAGAAAACACGCATGATTGCAGACCAGAAATCTGTAGGTAGTTCTGGATTGGATCTCATTTTCCAGCCTTAATGAAAAACTAAATTTATCTAAAAATAGATTAATAGGATCTCAGTGAGTAAAATTAAAAAAAAAAAAAAACGCATTAATCGAGGGATTCACGGACGAGGACGTTAAAATAAGCAACAAGTAGGTGGGGCATGGGACGCGCGTCGACATCGACAAAAAGGAAAGGCTGACTGACGTCTATGTAAAGTATGTAAACAAAAGACCACATAGCCATTGGCCCGCTAAGCCAAGCAACACATTCAGCGCAGCGCCATAATCGAAATGCACGATCAAATAACAGAAACAGAACACTTATGTCATTTTAAATTCTTGCGGCCGACGAGCGGCGGATGCTGCACATTTTATTTGAACAAGAACTATGCCTGCAGTTTTTTTTATATCTTTTTCTTTTATTAAGATGATTTCATCTTTTATATGTCTTTGTCGTCATTTATGAACTGCAGACTGCACACTCGTAGAAATATAATCTGATTTGAGTCAAACATTAAATTACTTGGATTCATACTGTTTTATTAGTGATCTTGAATTTGAATTCGAATTTTTGACACACGGAATCTTGCGGTGTTCACTGACTTCTGATCTCTCATGGGATGAATGTATCAATAACAAAATTTTGTATTTATTTATTTTTAATTGTTGATATGAAAAAGTAGACCTTGATGGTAAAAACGAAAGGAAATATGCACTAAGTTCTAGAAAAAGGTTGTAGTAGCAGAATATACAACACATATGATGATGGAAAAGATTGAGTAGGCGTAGGAGTGGTTGCTTTATGGCTTTTTTTTCTACCCGGAAGATAAATTATTGCAGATAATCATAGTCTGATGATTTTTATTGGTTCACCTTCCTTTTAGCATGATGAAATGATAAAGATAGAAATATTCGTTACTTTGGAATAATTGCAATGCGTGAAGACGCGGTTCATTTAAATTTATTTTAAAAACTCAAATAAAATACGTAGAGACAGTTTACACACTTCTGATATTTTTTTGAAATCTGTTCGAAAGTGTTTTATACATATACATATGTATGTATTTTGCATTTCACAGCGATTGTTTTGAAGTCTATTGGTTGCTGGTGTGCAGCCTTTTCCCATACATTAACACTTTATTTACTTAGCCTGATATGACAAGCTTTTTTATGATTACTTAAGTTTATTGTAAACGAATGACTAATGTATACAATATTATTAAGAAGAATAAATATATTCACATCTTAAATAAAAATGGTTGCAAGAAACTTCAATTAATGCAAATAAATTGAGTTATATTTAAAATAATTCTTTAAATGATTGTTTATATCAAAAGAGAAAAATGTTAGCAGTTAAAATTGTAATTGAATTTTCGTAGCGGAGTCTTATTTAAAAGCATTTTACCTACACAGCTGATTCAAATTGAATTAATTAAAATTGCATTTTTATGGATAGGAAAAACCATGCATACAAAGGTGCCACTGTATTTTAATGTTTTCTATCTAGAATCTATAATTGATTGTCTTCAGCTGGTTTGAATATTTTGGAAGGAATTCAAAAGAAATAAAATGCACGACTGGATCGCACGAACTAGAATGTATCGAGACATTAATGGTGTATATTGAGGGTTTCGATCATATTTTTATATCGTTAACGAGAAAATATTAAAATAAGTTGAAATAAAATTTTTTTGATTACAAAAAAATAAGAAAATGTGAAAAAAAAAACTAACAAAAATGTATGTTTTCTCTTCTTATCTGATCGTTAAAAAAATGGACACGACTGGATCTTACAAAACTTGCTCTTGTAGCTAGCAAACTTTAACGTAACTTGAAATAGACAATGTACATATTTATTGTTTCCATAACATTATGATGTCATTAAAAGAAAGTTTTTAAAAACAATTTAAAATATAAATGATAGAGCTCAAAATAAAGGTATGCCGTCTGATTTGCTTAATAAATATGAATTTATGAAAAGAAAATTCAAAAATCGTTAGAGCGGTTTTTTTAATCAATTTTTTATATATAAAAAATCTTGAACATTTTTAAAAATAAAATTTGGTACGCTAGCTTTTAGTATTTAACAAAATAAAATTTTCACAAAAGTAAAACAAAAATCATTAGCCCGTTTTCATGATATTGAATTTTCAAAAAAAAAAAATCAATATTTTTTTAAAAATCAAAAAAAAAATGTTTCGAAAATGTTTGTATGCAAAATTGTTGAAATTGTTAGAGCCGTTTTTGAAATAAATCAATTTTTGTATATTAATTATATGACAGGTACCGTTATTTTTTGAAATAAAAAAAAAATGTCAATTTCTCCCTCAGGGAATCACATAAGAACCTTTAGAAAAAGTTTGAAGAAAATCGCTTCAGTCGTTTAGGCTGCAGGTCGAGGTACAGACAGACGGACAGACGGACAGACAGACCGACAGACAGAATTGTGAGACCCATCTTTTTCGCGTTCCCTATCATCGTAATGTTAGGGAAAATTATTATCTCGAATTTTTTTTTTGCACGAATCCAAATTTTGCCCTATACCTTCTACGTATATCGCAAGTAAAAATACTCATACAAATTTACAACGAAATATTCTTCGAGTAGCTTAGAAGTACCGGAACGAAAAAAATTATGACAAAATCATCCGAGCCATTGAAAAGATATAAGGCTATAAGCCAAAACAAAAACCGAGTATTTGCAGTATTATTAAAACTTATTTGATGATTACATGTACAAAGTTTAATGAAAATCGTTATATTCGTTTTCGAGAAAACTTGATAAAACCGAACTGTTGTATGCCATCTAATCGTTCTGGATGAGGTTAAAAAAAATATTTAAATATATCTAGGGAATCACATAAAAATGGTTCACACTAAATTTGAGGGAAATTCCACTCGTTTAGGCTCTAGCTCGATGTAAACATCAGAACACGCACAATCACTTATATAGTCGTAAACTTAAAGTCTTGATTAAAACATCGATATTTGTTTATAAACAAAACTAGTAATTGTCCTTAATAGTGCAGGAAAAAACGAAAAGGCTAAATAGCGGAAACATTTTTGTGACTCTTGTGAGCATGCCCCTCCCTTATTTATCAGTTGCATACCTCATCTCAAACATATCAACAACACATATTACCTAATCTCCGTTCTATAGACGCCCACTCTTTTACCATTGAATCGAATTTCAGAAATTTACCTACTGTTTGGTTTAATAGAGATCCTTATTTGTAGTCGGACTCCACGAACGTAGAATTCCTTACCCAGCTCTATATTCCATAAAAATAGCTTAGATAGGAATGTATGCATATCTTACTAAATTCTTCTTCGAGATCTTACTCAAATTTTAATATTTCAGTATTAGGAACAAAATTAATACAAACTTTCTGTTATATTTTAAATAAATAACACATATGTTTAAAGAAAAGTGAATTACCTCTTAGAGTAGCAAAAGTACCCGCCGAAATTATTAATTTTTGTTTCTTTTGTTATGAGATGGAAAGTCATGGCCTGCTAAATATTGCCGGCTTATGCATATGCATGTAAAAACAAATGATGCCAAATATACATATTATACCGTAATGAGCAGTCATACATTTCTTACTCTTCAAATGCATTGTAAAGTGACTATATCTACACAAAATCATCTTTGAGTACAAACAACATTTTTGCATTCATATTTTGAATACAGGCAGAGAGACCATTTTACTTATGGATATAATATTTTTGTTTCGAAAGTAATTTTATATACAAATTGGTCAAGTTTAATCCGGGCAACATGATGTTAAGCGCATCATTAAATGCATAAATAAAAGTGAGCAACTTTTAAGCATAGACGGGCGCCATGTTCGTAGTTATGTTTTGTTAACAAATATCATCTCATTAGAGAAGGAAAAAATGGTGTTTAGAGATGTTGAAAGGCTTTATGTTTTGTGTTCCTTTTTAATGTTTAACTTTTATGGCGAAAGGGATCAAATTAAAAGAAAAGTGGATTTTTCTTAGAATATAAGATAATTGAGCTAAATGTGTTACAATTTAAAAACGAGAAAATATTAATTTTTTATATTATAGAGATTCGTTCCTATTCCTTTCTACGACGCTATAATGCTTTATTAATTTAACATTATAAATGCAAAAGTGTGTTTCATTCAAGCTATAGAATGGCTGGACGGATTCTAGTGAAATTAAGCATGGAAGTCGATTATGTTTTAAAATCAACGCACCTAGGGTTGTAGGAGAGCAAAGCGAAGCGGGCGGGTAAATATGATATGCATGGTAGAAAGCAAAATTTTGATTAGTTACAAAATATTTAACGGAAACTTCGAAAAATTTTATGACTCAATGAGGGAAATATATGAGAGATGTATATATAACAGACACTAATAAATTAAAGTAAACTTTGATTACAAATTTCAATCAATATTTCAAGCGGAATTCAAATATTTTAAACTTATTTCTTTTACCCTAAATATTCCAAAAATCAGAATCGTTTAGACATCCATTTTTGAAACATGAAATAAGTTGAAAAATATCTTCTTGTCTTTGAAAAATAAAAAAGAAATTAAATTATTTTGGTTCTGAAATAACGAAGTATCAATTTTCTGTTTGTTCAAGCATTAATAGATTGTTGCCTTCTCAACAATAACAATAATAAAACGTAAAAATATTATAACACTTAAATTACAAACCAATAGACATACCTATGCATGCAAAATATAAATTAATAAAATATTAACTGTGTTTTTTTTTACTGATTTATTAATATGTCTACATCACCCACATTCTTAACCTTAAAAAGATAAAAATATACATACGTCTCAAAAGTGTACACCAAAGAAATATTTTGTTTGTTTTTCAAAAAGGTGTTATCATTTTTGTTATTTGTATTTTTTTGCATTTTATCCATAAAATTAATCTCAGATTTTATTTTGTCAAAAACGTTTGACAATTTAAAAAAATAATTGCCAAGCAGTATGAATTTAATTATGTAATTGCATTTTACAATTGCCTTTTAAATTTAAAAGTTTAAACGAACAAACAATTCAAAACATTTAAACGTAAATTTGTTATTTAAATGAAGTTCACTCGATTATAATTTTAAAAAAATCAATGAATGGATATCAATATCTTGCTTTTTTGTATAAAAAAAAAACTAAGAAGTAGCTAAAGACTCTGAGGTATATTCATAGTCGCCGATAAACCCATGTTTTACTAAACTATAGTTTAAGACAATTTTGGCTCAATGTATACAGACCGATTTAACTTACAAATTGTTGGATTTATATTTTTATAAGGTTATTAACTTATTATACCACACAAATAGCTTCAAATACTTTGAAATGATAAATTTAAAAAAATAGAATCAGAATATGGCAAATACCGACTTTTATATCAAAGTTATATTGCGTGCAAACTGGGCAAAATCAAGTAGTTTTGTTTTAATAAAAAAAACAAGAGAATATGGAAAAAAATCTAAAATAAAAAATAGAATTTTTATTTCATTCTTTCTGTTGGTCACATAAATTATTTATACAAAATTTGGATCCAATTTTTCTTGACTAGCTTAGAAGTGCCGCAATGCATAATTATGGCAAAATCATCCAAACTATTTCGGGAATATGCCAAAAAAATGTAATTATATAAAAAAAAGGAAAACAGTATTTTCGTAATTCGATCTAGAGTATACATTTACGAAGTTTAAGCAAACACATGGGAGCCATTTGCGAAAAGATTCAGTACAACAGAAATCTTTGCATTAACCAACCGAAATGTCACTTAGGTACATCTTTTTTTAAATAAAGTCAAAAAACCGAAAAACCGAGGGCTGAACTTTCCTTTTTAAGGGCGCACGAATTTTCACACGCGGATAATTTATTCGATAGATTTATGACTAAAAATAATAAATACCATAATTTTAAAGTGAGGAAATTTTTATTTATATTTTTAATTAATTTATAAAGTTTTCATTTTTCATACAATATTAATGTAATTTACTGCGTTTGTTTGATTTGACAGTTCTTTAAAATACACAAATGAGGGTACATGCTTCTTTGCTATGGTTAGTGTTGTGATATGTGGTTTTTGTTCGGGATTTTTTTGGCACTTTTTAGGGAATACCAAACTAAAGTTTCAAAAATTAAATTTAAACAATTTTTTGAACAACTTTGATAACATACCGACTGGCAACATAGGCGCCTGCCAGACGACTGAGCATACCCTAAGCGGAGCGACGGAGTAGCGTGAGCGGGACAGAGCACCCGAAAAGGGAGTTAAAATCCCTAAAGCCACGAAGCGGACCACCCCAGGTACTGTTTAGTGCAAAAAAAACTTTGATTGCAGATCGACTGACAACATAGACGCCAGACGACTGAGCATACCACCCTAAGCGGAGCGACGGAGTCGCGTGAGCGGGACAGAGGACCCGAAAAGGGTGTTAAAATCCTTGAACCTGCGAAGCGGGTCACCCATAAAGTACTTTTAATCGAAAAAACATCTTAATTAGCAAAAAATTTCCCAACGAAAAATGCCAAACAAAATCCACACATCACACGATACTTACCATAGCGAAGTTTTTGAGTAGTAGAACTGTCAAATTAATTGTATAATTTTTTTATTTAGCGGCCGCAGATTTCATGCATATTGAATGCGATTTTCTAACTTTAAATGTTTATTAAAAATTGAAATAAAAACTTGCTTATATTAAAATTGTTAAATTGAATTAGTTAATTTACCAAAAGAAGTAGTCGCGTGTGAAAATGCGTACTATATTAATAAAAACTTGAGTACTAGTGTGACAAAAAAAAACCAAAATCGAAAAATTAATATATTTGTTTATCATATTTAGGGGTGTTTCCTCACCGTAATATTTTAAAGCTATTCTAAAGAGACCCCTAGCTCACCGTAAAAAAAAATCAAAATTCTAGGCGTGCGCCCCTAATGGAAAAACGCCCCAAACCGAGCCCAATAAAGATATTAAAATTCTGAAAAATTATTTAAATAAGTCAACATTTTGAAGAAACTCACTTCACTAAAAAAAAGACAGACAGAATTACGGCCCACACTTCTTTCATGTTTTCTTTCATCGCAATTCCAGGTTTGTTTAAATCTCGAGTTAGATATTTAAGAATTCGGATACTTTCTTGGTCAATAGTTAAATTAAATAGGTAAGTACATAAATCATAATAAAACATTATTTTTTTAACTAGAGGTTCGATTGTGATCAGCTACAATATAAATATTAAATGCTTTACTTTTACAAAACAAATTAAAAAAACAATTTAGATCAAATAATATACAAAAAAAAACTGTCTGCAGGTACCTACACAAAAGCTTTAAGTTTCCTTGCTAATTTGCGCCTGCGTTTTATTTATTTAAATAAAAACAAAATAGCTCGATTTAATATTTTAAAAAAATATGTAATATCAAACAAAAAGATGAACGAACGTTTTATCTACGTGAAAATAACATTAAAAACTTTCTTGCTAAAACCTTTTAGATATCCAATTAAATTAAAAAATGTTAATCCCAGCGTTTGAATAAATTTCGAAGGTGCTCCACGATCAGCATCAGAAAGCTTGTTTCAAAATCATACTCATAATAAGAAACATTGAAAATTATACTCGTATAACTTATTTTTTTTTTGTTTTAATTTAAATTTGGTCCACATATATATTTTAATTGAATTAGATGATGATTTTTATTAAACTCTTCACTTAATCACAAAAAGATTTCAACTTTGTAACAGATCGAATTATTTTCAAACAACTTTAAATATAGTTTTATTTTACCTAATAGAGTATCACCGGATATTTTTTAGAAAATAAGCCTTGATAAAAAAAATATCCTAAAATAAAACAACAGTAATTTACAAAACAAATTCACTCGTTCTCGCACACCGTTATGGAAGGTAGTTTTGAATTGAACTCGTTTCGTTAGCGGTTGAATTCTAACTGAAAATGAAAATTTCATTTGCCACTCACTGTTGCTGCCGAAGCAGTCGAGTTGCTGTGGAAAATCATTCGGGGTGCAGGAAAATTATATCAAAATTCAGATTCAGATACATTTTCGTACAGTAGTTTACACTTTTACACCACCATGTTCGTTCTCATTGTATGCACAGAAGCATGATAGGCAAAGATGCAGAGACGAACCAGAACCACCATGCAACATTAAAAATACCATAGGCAACAAAAGAATCGCTAGTTTTTGATGTTTTGTACTGTTGTGTATACTTTTGTTTTGTATCTTTGGCTCAAATTCTCGAATCTCGACTCGACTTTCGATTCTCGAATGGTGGTTTATGTTTATGGGGTTTCTAGGGAGTCGGGTTGCATTCAACACGAACACATTCAATACGAACACAATGAAAATAATACAAAAAAAAACACCGGTATCGAACATGCTGATTTGTCACCAATGCCAAAGCAAGTATGAAGCGAGCTAAATGGTTCGTTGTTTTGTTTAAAATTATTTGTTGACGAATGAAAGTGTGGTGTGGCATGTGGCTGTGGCGATGGTGAACTTGGACTGAAACCTGTAGCGTTTGCTTTGGTGGGTGTTCTTTTGGTTGAAACTTAACCAGGGTGATTTTCATAGTATGAAAGTATAAATAAGTACACAAATTATTCAAACTTTTAAGAATAAATACAAATTCCTAAGTTCCTTAAGTAAAAAATATTTTTGAAATTTTTAAAAATTGTGGAGAATAAATAATGTTTTGAATTTCAAAGTGGAGTTTGTTTTAAAAGTTTTCAAATAGTAACCCATTTAGTCTTCGAAAATGTGGAA
Source organism: Melangyna quadrimaculata (assembly GCA_949320155.1). Taxonomy (NCBI): domain Eukaryota; kingdom Metazoa; phylum Arthropoda; class Insecta; order Diptera; family Syrphidae; genus Melangyna; species Melangyna quadrimaculata. Next base: position 140,443,056 of record OX439484.1, on the reverse strand, counting down.
TTTCGAAAACTTGCAAATAATAAAAATGTTAATAGAGTGATGTGTTCAGCCCCAGATTATAAGTTATTTTAAAACTATTGACTATTTAAGACTATTAGATATCCTTAAAAAAAAGTGATACAAAAAATATTATTCTGACAAACTTTTTGTTCTCAAAATTTAAAGTGAACCTTATCTCAAAAAAAAAATCCTTTGGACAGTTTTACTTAAAAGAAATCTACATATATAGGAGTTCAAATTTAATTACATATATAGCGTAGATTGTACATAAGGGTGGGCCAAAAAACCAAAATATGGATTTTCCTAAAATTTTAACTTTTTATACTAATTTGGTATTTAGGTTATAACATACTTGAGTACACAAAACATGTTAAAAATTAAGGAATGTTGCATTTTACGTCCAAAGGCCCCAACCCCGACATGCAAGACTTTCATATTTGCATATAAATACAAATGGAGATATCTTAAAATAGTATGGACCTATATCTTAAAATAGCAAGAACTTTTAATATCGCTCAAATCCAAAAAATAGCTTTGGGCTCTCGGTCTATTGATCATAAAGTTAAGTTAAGTTTAAAAACTTTTTAAGGAAAACAAAATTGAGCTGCTAATTTAAATCTATATATTAATACGCTTAGCAACGCTTAGCATAAACTATATAACAGTAGAAATGTTTTGCCACACAGATGTGCAGAAATTCAAAATTATGTCTGTATGTAGCTGTAAAAAGCATTTCATGGACATTTGAATTTTTTCAGATAAATGATTTTTATCATTTTACGGGTTGGGCTTAGAAGTCTGAAATATCAGGAGATGATGACCATTATTGATTTTGATTTTTTGGTGGAAAATTTGGAAGCCATAACTTAGCGAAAAGCACAGAAAGTAACATTTTTATATATTTTTGACAAAAATTAACTTCCATAGGAAATACATAAATGTTGAAGTACATATAGTGGACTAAGCTTTAAAATCAAAAAAATAAATATTTTGTATATACGACGTACGTAATTACATAAATATGTTTGGCAGTATTAGAAAAAAAGGGAGTTTGTGTGAAAATAAAGCGTTTATAATTGTATTTCTCAATATAAACCAGTTTTTATTTCTGTATTTCCTAAGTACACGTTATGTTGCAAGATTACCCTCGACTTCATAAAAGTAAACATTCAAAATCAATTTTAAAACAATCGCGGACTAATTTTATTATTAATGTACATTTTTGCTAAACTTTAATATTATTTCTGAAACATCAACACATTTATAAATAGGGCTTGGATGTGAATTGAATGAAATCAATTCTTGACCAGTATCAAATCTTTCATACAATCTCCCACCTTACAATTGTCCAACGAATTGTTGGTTTGTAAGTCGTGTACGGAGAAAAGAGAAAGAACCCGGATGATCAACAACCAACTTGTGTGCGGCTAGGCTATTTAAAATGCTAGTTGTCTCAATATGCAATTTATAAAGACAAAACCTTACACTGGATGGGCATGATTAGGTGACCTCGGTGGCGCAATGCGTAGTGCATAGGCTTCAGAGGTAGCTGGTCTAGGTTCGATTCCAATTGATGACACTAATTTATAAATTAAAATTGAACATAAAGACAAAGCACCACTGAAAGACATCTGATGATTGGTCTGGGAGCCATGAAATTGCAATAATTCCAGCCAAATACAATGGTGGTAGCCCACTCAAGTGGTTGTTGAACATTCAAACAATCATAAAAGTGATTCAGGATGTTTATTATTATAAACCTTATTTGAAACTCGATCGAGACATGTGTGGAGTATTATCGCCGTGTGCGTAGTTAAAAAGCAAAATGTTAAACACTTCTGTTCTTATGTTTAAACTTTAACATTTATTTAAATCCAAGAAGTTACTTAAGCTAATATATACATTTTATAGATCATTAAGCTGAGTTTATGTTTAGTACCGCACACGAAAGCTTCACAAATAATACTAGATTAACCAATTCTAAAGACCTGCTTAAATGTTATTGTAAAACTCCAAAATAAGTACATTTTAGAATTCACCGGTAAAGCTTAGAGTTTTTCCAGCAATATTGATAAAAGTCTGAAATTTTATGATTTCATAATTAATTTTGAACGTTTCACAACAATTTTTTGTACCTTAGGCTTCACGAGTTCCAAGGATATTAATGCCTTTGTTTGAATTTTTGTATGAGGGTACTCGCCAAAAAAATTCATATTTAGGACAAAGATTGGTTTAACTTAAACAAAGGGTAATGCTAGCTTGAGGACTTTTAAAAAAGCAACAAATTAGGTGAATTATATCCGTCCATTTTGAACTTACTAAGCGGGAGCATATTTTGCATATTTTTTTTTTTTAAGCTATACAGTTGAGCATTTATTTAATTTACAAATTATAAAAAAAGTACATATACGCCAGGGTGTACGTTATTTATATTTTCATAATGTAAGCAGAACAAAATTTGGTTTAACTAATAAAATAAAGTAGTGTAATATGTGCTTTAAAAATTATTTTGTAAGGTTTAATAATTGAATAGTTAATGAACAAAATATTTAAAAAAATAAGTAGCTAACAACATTATTTTTTTTTTTTTTAAGTTCAAGAAAAAATATCGAACAAATGCGTTTTGTTTTTTTTTTATTAGTTTTGCTTTTCTAAAATTTTCAAAATTGTCATGGATCTTATATAAAGAGTAGTCAAAAGATAATCTAAGACGTATCCATGAATTTGGTGTTTGTTTTGCTGGTGTTTATTCGGCCACTGGCGATTCTAGTTAATTATTAATATGCAAATGAAAAATGTTTAAACCAGTTTATGAAAAAACGATTTTTCACAATGAAATTATCAATTCTGTTTTTAAATGACAACATTTTATTACCAAGGCCAACAATAGTCTTTATACTCCTGTAAATTAAATTTGAGGACCCACCAAACAGCCAAATTCCCGTAATTTTGAGGACCCACCAAACAGCCAAATTCCCGTAATTTTCCTATATATATTTTTTTAGGTTTACTATTTTTCATTTCCACCAGAATAGGTATAAATAAGCCCCTTCAAAACAAAAAATATTTCTTTGTTTTTTTTCTTCCGTTGGTTGTGTCTGTAAAAGATCAATTTTTATAACATAGTTATTATGAAAAAAAAAAGCAAAAGAATGGAAAAACCATCACCAGTTATAAAGTGCATATCGAAATTTCGAGCTTAGTATTTTGTTCATTCCTAACATCTCATGAAGAAGTAACTTCATATACAATATCCCTAGAATTTTTCTAGGCAGGCCAAATTATCACACAAGTTCATAAATCTTCTTTTAGCATCTTCAGGCAGCAACGAATATTAGATTAATTAAATCTGATTGCACATCTTCGGATTGTAACATAAATACCATTAAGTAGCTAGTATATACATATACATTTATCATCTGCAAGTGGAGACAAATAAATCCTTTTGCGCAAGGCGGAAGCATTCATGTAGACGTTGCGGCAGATTATTATTCGTTAATATATTTGCAAAATGATTTCTTGCATCTTTCGTGGTATAGTAAATTTATGAAAGTAAATTCTGGAAACTCGTTAATGAGACAGCACGTGAAAATATATTTTGCAAGACTACATAAATGATAAGGTATCATTTCGAGTTAAGATTTGTGATTAAAAGAAACGTTTTGATGTAGAAATATATTATAAAAAATATTCATTCATGCATTCGCTTTGAGTAAAATTGTGAATTGCTTGTTCGAATTATTGAAATATTTCAGATAGGTAAAAAACATATGAATACATTTTTGAACATTATTTTAAATTTAATGATTTTTTCAAACAAAAAAATTTAAATCAACATGGCCGAATATATCTCAAGAAATCAAGATTTAGATCAAATTACAATACTATGATAGGGTTCGCGAAATGTTGTCCGTGCACTCTGTCGTCTAAGACTGTAGAGATTTTTGGCAGAAACATTTCTCTATTGCCGACATTATTTTACCCTGAATAAAAAGACGTGTTTTGCTGATATTGTGACCAAATTACCAGGAGTGTCTGCATAACAATATAGCCATCTTCTAATTTTTCAATCCAAAATAGGAAGGCATATGTTTCAATCTCATATAATATAACATATTTTTAGTTAACTTAGATAAACCATTAAAACTGGATTTAATATTTTTGTTCATCCAAGTTTTTCAAAGTGAGTAATCTCTGGAAATATATTTGTCTGCAGTTAAATCAAGAAGCATTTTTTTAGTTAAAATTGAATGCAGAAAGATTTAAAAAGTAGGAACATTTAATAGGAAAAGCATTTGTTAAATTGATTTCCCAAATTCTGCCAGGTAATACGAGTTAAACTTTTTTCTTACACAGACACAACAAAAAACTGTCCGTGATTGCACGTAATAATGAATCTATGTATATAAAAATGGAGCGTGGTTTGTGCGGCTGCTTAAAACTTGAAAACGGCTCGACCAAATTGGATACATCCTTCTGGGAGTTTGTTTGTAATTGTCCCGCGAAGGTTTAGGAACATTTCGTTTGTCAGCAGGATAACTCGAGAATGAATCATTCTATTTTCACGATTTTGGGTTTGATGGATTTGTATTGACGCTAGGAAGGACACTATGGGCGAATATTTCGGAAATTTTCAGATGTCGAAGTGACAGATGTCAAAGTGACAGATGACAAAGTTACAGATCTCAAATTGACAGATTTCAAAGTTACAGGTATCAAAGTTAAGATGTCAAAGTGAATGTGGAAGTGGCAGATATCAAAGTGACAGATATCAAAGTGACAGGTGTCAAAGTAACAGATGTCATAGTGACAGATGTCAAAGTGACAGATGTCAAAGTGATAGATGCCAAAGTGACAGATGTCAGAGTGACAGATGTCTAAATGACAGATGTCCAAGTGACAGATGTCAAAATGACAGATGTCAAAGTGTCAGATGCCAAAAACTATTATGCTGTCAGTTTATTTTCGTCATAGGCTGCCTGTCATTTCCACATAAAATCCGACAGATGAATTGAACACTTGCCCAAAGGCGTGCATCACCGTCGGCCTTGTGGTGATATGTGAATAAATTGCAATCGAATCCTTGATAGATTAAACGAAGCCACAAACTTTGTCACGAAATTTGCCATTCGAGCGGCCTGCCATTCGCTATGAGAATTAATAAGTCGCAAGGACAATTACGGGATGTTTGTGGCATTAATCTTGAATTCCCATGTTTCTCACATGGTCAATTGTATGTAATTTGTACGTTTACCCGGCCAAGAATAGAATGAAAAATCGTTGTTTCCCATAAATTTCTTCAGTTAAAAAGCGTGCTGACACGTCAATCACTGCGGGATGATTCAAACACGTCGCCATTGTTATACTTCAGTTATTTCCATCGCATTTTTTCGAATACAGAATTTGAATTGACCAATTTAAGTACATCAAGCAGAATGTGCAAGGCTCGGAATAATTATTTTTATTAAATTAACAATTTGGGCGGATAATAAATAAATAAATATCCCGACAAGACTTTTTTTTATCGTGCGATTTTTCTCTGAGTGTTCTGGTAGTGAGGGATACCTCTCTGCCCCAAAAAATATATTAATCAACAAATTATAAATTTCGTCTTGGGAGAAAGGATTAGATTATTTATTAAAACATGATTTAAAAAATTATTAAAGCAAACACAACAATATGACAAATTTTTTTTAAAAATGTCGCCTTTTGAAAATTTTTGATTTAAAACAAAATGGTTTTAAGTTACATTTTTTTTTAAATTAAATCCAAAATAAATAAAATAATCCATAATACTTTGCTCGCTCTTTCTCCATTATTATATTTCCAAAAAGAGTCATCTAAATAGGACTCATTCAAAATCTACCACCCATTGAGAACACTAACTTATTACAAACCATAACATTCAATGTAACTCCTTAAAACAGAACACAAAAAAAACAACAAATAGTTTTCACATACAAAAAAATTAATTTTCCCAAGTTATAAGTCAAACATAAACCAGTGTTCATCCCTCAACCTTCACGCCCTCAATTTAACACCCAAGTCTTATTTCCAAACCCCTAACTAGCATTCGGACATGTTATACAACAATGAAAAACCCTAACACCGCAAATCCCACCACGCAAACGATTTGCCCCTGAAAAATGTTAAAACAATTTGTACACCGAGATTAAAATCACCCCTTAGCGTATTGTCAAAGTGTTAAAAGTTAAAGTGATGACGTTTAATACCTCTCGCACTTCTTTGGGAAAACCAAAAAAGCAGTCTCCATACCAAATAAACTGAGAATGAAGGACTTCTCCACAGAGTTCAGCAAAAAAAAATGCTTCAAGTGAAAGTATATTTTTCTCTAGCATTCAAGGATTAGGATACGATGTCGGTCGGGTAATGACGATTCCAGGACACTATACACTACACTGCTATGTAGGTACTAGTGCTACCCATAGAGAAGTGCTTCCGTCGAAATGGTCTTCGGATCTTGGGAAGTGTGTCCTTGTTGAGCAGTAGGTACTTAGATGCTTCCTCTCTTCCTTGCATCGGTTGCTTACATCCTCAATTGGTGAGATTATTCATCAGACATTCATACATATCTCTCGAGAGGGGTTTTCATTTCGCGCCGTTTTTTTTCTGTGTTATGCTTCCAGCAAGCAACATACAGGGATCTACGCGGATGAGGAAGAAGCAGAAGAAGAGGGAATAAAATTTGCATATGTAAAAATGCATGCTAAAATTTAATCAAAATAAAGTTCGTTAGAGAATAGACTGACGTAGTAATTCGTTACACCAGAACCAAACGTTAGAGAGTATATGGGGGTGTTTGTGGGACTCACACCCTTGTTTGTGTCCTTAAACAATGTTGTGTTGGGTCCATTGGGAGTGTTTCGAAAATCACAGCGATAAAAAGTAAGGTACTTTAAATATAAATGCAAAACAGCTTAAACTAAAGAAGCTGTTAGAAATTATTTTGTTAAACAAAATGTCAAGCTATAAAAGCAATGTCATCAAAACATCCATAGATAACGTTCATAAGATCAAATATGTTAAGATATTTAAGAAAACAAGTGAAACAAATTAATAAGGAGGTAGGTTTAGGTACCTATCTAATTTAAGAATTATAAAGGTATTTAGAGGCTAAGGGCAATATATACTTGTGGATGGGCTCCTTACCTTTAGCACCTCATATGGGATCATATTTGCAACAAAAAAATTATGCCATCTAAAAGGTCAGTAATTGGTCAAAAAAGGTCAACTAGTTTCAGAAATTGGTCAGCCATAGGGAATTTTTTAATCAATGGTTAAAGTTTTTCAAGGTCACCAACTATTTCTGGTACCTCATTTATGGGATATATGATGCAAAAAAAAGTATACCATTCGAAAGGCCACCAACTCGTGATAAAAGGTCAGCTAGATTCAGTAATAGGTCAGCCATAGGTTTTTTAATCAAAACAAAAAAAAATTGTTATGCCATATAAAGGGTCAGTAATTGGCCAAAAAAAATCAGCTAGTTACAGTAATTGGTCAGTCATAGATTTTTTTAATAATTTTTGTTTTAATTTTCAAGGTCAAAACTAATCTGGACCTCATAAAAGGTCAACTATAGTTTCAGTAATTGGTCAGCCAAAGATTTTTTTTAATAAGTTTTTAAATATTTTTCAAGGTCGTATAAGACTTTTAGCACCTCATTTATGGGGTTTTCGCAAAAAAGTATATAAACCTTGAAAAATCTTTAAAAATTTATTTAAAAAAATCTATGGCTCACCAATTACTGAAACTATTGAGGTTTTATGAGGTCTAGGTAGCCTTTCAGATGGTATTTATTTTTTTCGAATATTCCATGAATGAGGTGCTAAAAATAGTTGGTGACGTTGAAAATTTTTAAAAAATTTATAAAAAAAATATATGGCTGACCAATTACTGATACTAGCTGACCTTTTTTGACCAATTACTGACCCTTTATATGGCATACTTATTTTTTTAATTCTATAAATGAAACAATTAATTTTTATAAGAAATATCTACCGACTTAGAATTGGTCTGGTATTAATAATTATAAATGAATCATAAGAACAGAATTCTTAGAACTAAATGTAACCTTAAATTATTTGCAAAATAAGATTTAAATCAGCTAAATAAAAAGAAACTCTATGTGCTTAATCTTAAACAATCTATTTGATATTTATTGGATATTTATAATTTCACTTTAATTTCACTTTATGCAATTAAGTATAATACAATTTAATATAATACGCGCTTTTAAAGGAAATTATTTCACACAAATCAGTTATTACGACTAACACAGAGCCATTTACTTTAATTTTCGGCTTAAATTAGTCATAACAAAATTAATTCTTAAAATTGTTTCAAGAATTGTGTACCTGCATATACTTTATGGATACGAAATTTAAAACCCTTTCAACGACATTAAATAATTTTTGCACAAATTCATTCACTTACATAATAGGACACCTTTAAAGACGGAAGAGGAGTGGGGGAGCACTACTTGAAATAATCCAATTATTTTTTGTTAAACATATGACAAAAGTTACCTGCTATTTTTATAATGGCAATATTCCACTCATTGTATTACTTTGCTGCCACCATCTGCAGAGTAAAATCAGACCGCTATATCTAAGTAATGATTGACTTTCAGACTCAAATTCCATTGTCACTTTTGGTCAATATCACAAAACCAAAAGAACAGTAAAATTTCTACAAATGTGGATTTCAAACATAATGTCTTTGGCTTAAAATCGGTTATGTAATAAAAATTGTTCATACAAAATACACGTAGCTACTTTTGGAAATATATTTACTCCGTTTAAGATAGCAATATTATTTTTTAATTGTTTGTTATTCTTTTAATTACACAATTATTTATTTTGAGCCTACATTTTGTGTCATGTCTCTTGGTGCCAGCAATTAAATAAGGTCAAAGGCACCACAAATCTGCGCTTGTTCTTTGACTTCAAATTATTATTAACTAATCAAAAAACAAAAACACCTCAATAATAATAATCACATTGTGAACAAGAATAAAACAATTAAATGTGTTCTAAAAACGTGATAAATTTCAAAGTTCTCATTAGGGTGAGACAAAATGTCATATTTTATAATAATCTTATTCCCAATTTCATAACCAGCCCATATACCTACACATAAACCTAACGATTTTCAATTTAATTTTAACATAACATAACATTTAAATTTAACATAAATTCAGCTACAGTGGGGCGTATGCGTACTTTTTATTTGATTGAGTTGATTTTTAAGTTTACTTTTAATCAGTTTTTGGGTCACTCTTTTCATATTTTATTTCTTCAATATTTTGTTTGTACAGTACATTGCTTGGAAGCACAGTGATGTGCTTATTATTATTGAAAACAACCTGTAAATTAGTTGTCGTATATATTTTTTTTTCGCAGAGTAAAGCGGTACAATTCGCAAGATTTACTGAATTACACAGCTTCCACAGACAGATGATATTTGAGTTTATATTTTACAACAAAACATTTCGGTATGGTAATAGAGTTCAAGCATGAAAAAAAAATTGAAAGAGAAACTAGGAAATAACTTAAAAAAGAGTATAGATAAAATTAAAGAAAATAAGTTAAGAACTCAATAAAATAATAAAAAAAGTACGTATACGCCAGAGTGAACGATATTGTTTTGAATTTAATTTTTCAATGGGACCATTTGTAACATTTAAAGAGATCTTGAGATCAGATCTTAAATAATGTTTTTTAATATATACAATTTCTTAGGTTGGCACTTAACAGCATGATCCCGTTTTTTTCACGACTCAAAAAAAAGTCATGGGAATCATGAATTGCTAAGAACATGTTTGCCTTCAACGTTTGTGGATAAAATATATGTTAAATTCCACAGATGGGTAAAATAGAAAAATAATGCTTTTCTAATCTAACTCCTCCCAAACGACTGGACTGATTTTTATGAAATTGTGTGTTTATTTGGTAAATATGAGAATAGTTCGTTCAGTAAGCTTGGGTCTCACGACTATTTGCCAAATTATTCGCGTTTAAATTTTGCCTACTGATGACACCGGCAAGGATTTAACAAGTTTTTCTCTTCTAGATTTTCCCTGCTCAAAAGTTCCTAGTGGCTTACACAAACTAGTCGAAAATTTGTCATTTTTTCCACCGGGAAAATGTTTTAACATTGTTAAAATATAGCCGATATTTTTAAATATTTTTTTTGTGTTTCAAGTAATTTTCGGAAATTGGCCCTTCTGTTTAAACTAAAGGGAACTAAATCCCCCATCCTAGAGCATGTTTTTTTGTGCAAATCACCCTGTGTATAGCCAAATCATTTATAAGAAGTCAGACTAACTTAAAACAAAATAAATACATTTTGTTTTAATAAAATAAAGGTACAAAATATATAAACGAAAAACAAATAGAAAATAAAATTTAATTTAAATTATTTCAAATTAAAATCACTTACCTGTTACTTCTGGACAATTTTGTTCATCAGTACCATCGACACATTCGACATTATTATTGCATTTAAAATATAGAGGTGCGCACCTACCATCACATATGAATTCTCTTTCAGAGCATACAACTAAAGAAAAAGTGTAATATGATTTGTTTTAGTTAAAAAAAATAATAATAAAAAAATATTGTGATGTAAATATTTAGTTGTGTATGGAATGTTGTTGTTAAAAAAAAGTTAATTGTTACATGGTTGTTGATTATATTTACAAATATACTTATTCGTAGCTACGTGTATAGTTACCTACAAATAAATATATATATATTTACAATAATGGGATGTTCTACATTTTTATTTCCATTTTTTAGAATTTAAATAAACAAAGCAATTTATATACATAAGTATGTATACATACATACATATAATATACATTTACATTGAGTATTTAATTTTGAAACTTAAAAACTTTTAGTCATCTGTCACATTTAAAGTTAAAATAAATTTGAGGTGGTTCAACTCAACCGTCCAAGATTTTACATCGAAAATGCATAGGTGTTGACATTGACTAGCGAAAATAAAAGACTCCTTTCATTTTCCATTACACAACAAAAAAAAAAAACATTTTTCCAAATTATTATTTTAAATCTGATTGAGTTTTCCCTTTTCCTTGAACCAAAAACCAGTAAATTTCGTTTGAGTTCTGCTTTAAATTCTGTTTACTTTAGGTAAGAAGGTGGTGTTGAGTTGGACCAATTCCCTTGATTGTGTAAAATGCCACTCACACATAATTACAAAATTTAAAACAAAATCTCGATGTGTGTTCTATTAACGGCGCAGAGATTGGATTGAGATCTGAGCCCTTAATATAAAGTGTTTGAATGGTAAATAAGATAACCTGGTCAGTTAATTATGTTTGACACTCTTTAGATTTATATTGTCAGTTAAAGCTGTATAACTTATCTTACAAAAATACATACATACTTTTAAAATTTTAAAGCTATAGTTTACTGTTAAAGGGCTGAAGACCACGGCTGTTTTTCAACTTCCATTATGTCTTACAGTCAACTTTTAGAAGTATCCTTTTATGTGTTTTTGGAACTTATTGTGTTTTTTATTTTAAGAAGTATGTGTTCTTTCGAATACAAGTACATAAAAAGTAACAATGATTGGGTCATTACACACAGGAGCTATTCAGCCTGGGGAACACGATGTTTTTAGAAGAAAATACTGAAATCATCGGCAAAATATTCACCCCAGTTTGAAAGAATAATACAGTTGAAAACTAATCCATGCAAGTCTTTTATTTCGATGCGAAGGAAATTATACTAGTTCAGTTTAAAATTAGATTAGGTATTTATACAAAATTGTCTCTAAGATTGCCAGTTATGTGTGTGGTTGAAGTAATATTTAGTCTAGATTTATACTCTACCTCGTAACGAATAGTTTAAATTTACATATTAAAATATTGTAAGGGTATTCATGCAACGTCGAAATTTTACGAATTGTGTAAAATGATAAGTTTACACAAATGTTTCCACGAACGACCTTTTTTTCATTTTGTTAAATGCTGTGTAATTGAATCAGCTGTTCGTTTATTTGACAGATTTGGTGTATGACACATTAGACAATATACGTGTTTAGATTTCGAAGTTATTTTTCAATAAAGAATTACCTCTCCCGAACCAACGCGAAAAATGTAAGATACACGATGCAAAAAAAAATCATATACCAAGTGCGCCCATAATGTCGGTTTCTTGATTTGCGTCAACTATAATTGCTTTCGCTAGTTAAGAGCGCCCCCGAGTGCACCTCGAGGAAGTGAAACTGACGTTTGTTGAGGCAGGAAAGAAAAAAGAGACAGTGAATCAGTGGCGTGGCGTCCATATAACACGATTCCTCCCGTCTTCCCTTTCGAAATGTCCGTCAAACACCATAAAACTACTTCAATTTTAACTGAAATGTAGCCTACTATTTTAACGTATTTTTAAGATCTCAATCTTGAAGATCCGACCCCTAGAAGTCAAACTATATGCTTATTACCCGACCCATATCTGCTGCTTTCGCTGCCTGCCGCGCTGGAGCTGGTCGATGACAAGAGATACACATACACAATATAATGGCAAGGTCATTTTTGCAAGAACTTTTTTAATAATTATGATAGGCTTATTTTTCTCAACTTTGTTCAAAATGTTAGAAAAGATTGATATGGCTCGAGTAAAAAGAGTATAACTTGATTTCTAATAGTCGTATGTTCAAGATTAGGATTTTAAAATTTTTTAAGAGAAAAATGTTGTATTGACAAATCTAACATATTAGATATTTGAAATTAGATTAAACGCATATCAAACCATTGATTTTTTCATACATTCAACAAAATTTCGGATGATGCACAAATGTATTTATTTAATGTTATAATGATTGGGACTTTACGATATTAGTGTTAAAAATAAAGGTATAAGAACTTGACCTTGTTTTAAGTACAAAAAATTAAGGCCTTTAAATTTGCGATTAATTTGATTGATTTTGCTTCGACTTCCCAATTCAAATAATTCACGTCACGCCACTGCAGTGAATTATGGCTCAATTCTGATTTTAATTCTTCAGAAAGCTACTTTTCATTGGCTTATGACATCTGCTTCTGACAGCTTCCGACTATTAAGAATCATCCAAACCAATACCACTCATTTGTTAACGAAGAATAAAACAACAATAAAAACACGTTGTTGATGTAGTTTCGTCGTCGTCATCGAATGGTTCGCATTGGTTGGGGAGAACCTTTGTAATAATATCTTAATAGTTTACGAAAAGTAGCTTTCCTAATCGTTGAGTAAATGTAGACGTCCGAATTATTCTTTCTTGTACTATTCACAACTTTTATTGCCAGCTAAATGTGTTTCGATAGTTACAGAACACTGTCAGAGTTTTTTTTTAGCTATCTGAGATATATTTATCATATTTCTGAACACGCCTAATTTATAAAAGTCACAATGAAGTTTGGATGGTTTTACCAAATCATTTTCCTAAGCAAATTCGTTGGGAAATTTTATCAAAGAGAAAATCTTTTCCCATACAAAATTTGACAGTTAATTTACCAAATGGTAAACTTACCCAAATGGTAAACTTATCTAGTGTTTTACATCGTTGCATGAATACCCCTATTATCTTTTCTAGTGCGAAGTGCACTATATACCTATGAAGATTGTACTATGGAACCGCTGTACATAATAAATTACCCGCATATATGCTTGTAAGTTAAGGCAGATATGGTGGATACTTAAAATTAGGTTTCCTAATAATACTGAAGTTTTTCTTAAATCTTTTAAACAATACAAACAAACAAATTATATTAAAAAATAATAATTTTAACTACCGGGATTTTGATCAAAGCAGTAAAGCTCATCCTTTCCATTTTGACAATCTGGTTTCCCATCACAATAAAATTCTTCACAAACGCTTTCGTTACTGTCACAATCGAACCTAGCATCACCTCGGCATTCGGTGATGCTTTCTGTAGGTGTATATGTATATGGATAATCAGTAGTCATTTCAGGAAGTGCTGGGTTCTTAGGACTAGTTACAGTTACGCCATAAGTTACATCTTCTTCTGTTACTATTGGCTCTACTGTTGGATCAGTTCCGTATTGATTTATTGAAGGATCAGAAAATTTGTTATATTCAGTTTCTTCTTCTTCTGTCGGATAATCGTTTTCATTATTTGTTGGAGACGAATAAGGTGGTTCTCCATATCCAGTTTCATCTGTTGGTTTTGGTTGTTTAAAAATAAAATTATATTTATGGATACTTTTAAGGATCGACACTTTTCTTTTTAGAAATGTGGTATGCTTTGTTTTTTTCTTCCAAGCCGGGAGGGATGCAACCGAAACATTTTATTCGAACTTCAATAATCCCAATTAGATTTAAGGATAAAAGCCCAAGCGCATATACTTAAATTTTTAAAGCCAATTTCTTCACTGACTTTTAACGTTTGGACCGGTACTAGCCCTAAAGTTAGTACCTAAATCACTTAAGTCAGTATCTCTTATTTCTTCGCCCACGCTACCACTGACTGGTATGAATAAATGACAGATATACTGATTTTGGTAGATACTCTCCTTACCCCTAGTGGCGGTACTAACGTTTTGACTTTGTGAAGAAATTGGCTGTAAAGAGCTGATGAAATTTTTTGACAGTACGTTTAAATTGACTTAAAATTATTTTTTATGTTCAATTCAGTCTGGCGACATTAAAAAAAAATGTTCCAAACTTGTTGCTAAAGACAGGAGTTACGAAAATAACCTCCAAATATTTGTTTTACTAATTTTTGTTATACATTAGTGTACTGACAAAAAATCTCCAGCTCTTTGGTTGAAAGGACAAGTCGACAAAATACAAGCACAATTCACGGACATAAAAAAGTTTTTAAAAAAATGGTTTAAAAAGATCAGGGGTCTGGAGTTTTGTTGATTTTCACAGATGGACAAACACATTTTACTGATTGACTTAATGAATTAGTTTCTTGTGACATTCAGGTTCTCGTAAATTATATTTGAAATTTCGGGGTCCAATAATCCCAAGCTTATAATAAGGATCCAAGATATTAAGCCCAAATTCAAAAACAAGCTAGGACTTATAAAAAGACAAAAAACCACAAACACAATATACAAAGACGGATACACCCATAAAACAGAGTTATAAAACATGTAAAACTTGATACCTTTTTTGAAAACCTATAAATATGTGTATTTCATCAAAATTGAAAACTGTTATTTTCTATTCCGGAAAAAATAGGTGATTAATTTCTATAAAGTCTCTACATAGAGGTCTTGGCACCTTTAATGTTATGGATCGAAAAAGATTTTTCGATATAAATTGTCCAAAAATAACAATAATTTAATATTGCATTTTTTGATCATAAGCCAAAATATTTTAAGAATGCTTTGATGATTGGTTTTTAATTATACAAATAAATACTTAATAATAAAGAATCAACACTTTTAAAATATTGACTTAAAAATAAAAAAAAAATATTTTCTTAAGGTTTAAAATTTGTTCAAAAAAGTTTTCGGCACGTGCGTCGGTGCGCGTGTCGGTCGCCGCCGTCACGTCGTTCTCGTATTCAAATATTTGTTATATAAATCAAAACACTTCCATTACAAAAAAAAGATTCATAGAATTAAAATTCTATTCGGCCAGTTATGAGAAGTTTCCGAAAAGTTCATGCTCAGATTTTTTTTATAAAATTAAAAATTAAGTTAAATTCTATAATTCAGCTTACATTTTGAGTTTTACCAAAAATATTGATAAGTGACGAGTTTGACCATGCTCTCAAAAGTTCTTTGATTTTTTTTATTTTTGTCTACTTATTCTTTTTATAATTGTCTTAAATTATCAATTTTTATAAAAAAAAAACATAGTTTCCGATAGCAAATCTTGAAAGATAAATTCAAAAAGTTTTCCAGTAGGTCTGGCCATGGGACGAGACATTCCTTTAAAGCATCCTAGACGAGACTGATTATTTGGACCGAAATTTACCGAGATTCTCGTCGGTATCGATTGTCTCAGTTGTCTCGGCAGAAAAAAGGCTAATAAACTAAAAAACCCAATTTCAGTTAAATATTTATTTTCATCCGCACATATTTCAACTATATAGGGGTCAAACTATGTTGACGTATCGGGAATATTTCGTTCCAATAATCAACAGGTTGCCCTGAAATTCGGAGACGATACCGAGACGAGACCGGGACAAGACTACAAATTTAAATTTTCTTGCGAAAAAGGCGAGACTGAGACCGAGATGAGACCTAGTTATACGAGACTGACACGAGACCGGGCGAGACTGAACATTTCCGATTTTAACGAGACCGAGACAAGACTTACAAAAGTCTCACCGAGTCTCGTCTCGTAGCCAGACCTATTTTCGAGTTATAATAACAAATATATTTAAAAGTGACAGTGTGACCATATTCTCTTGAATTTAAGTTCTAAAATAAAAAGTCGGCTACATACAATTTGGCCTCAATGAATAATGGCCCCAAACGAAAAATGAAAAATAGCCCTACATTTGGGGCTTTATTCATAATGAAAAATGCCCCCATTTTTAAAATTGAAAATTGGTCCCAAAATTATGAAAAATGGCCCAAACACAAAATAAAAAATTGCTCCAAAATTAATATAGGAAGCAACAACAAGAGAAAAATTACAATCGTACAAAACATGTTTTGCGTCGGTTTGGGAGACCCTTAAAAAGTACCTTGCCTGGCACGCTTCGCGGGTTCAAGTATTTTAACTCCCTTTTTGGGTCCTCTGTCCCGCTCACGCGACTCCGTCGCTCCGATTAGGGTATGCTTAGTCTCCTGGAAGGCGCCTATGTTGTCAGTCAGTCTGCTATCAAAGTTTTTGTTGTAAAAGTATTTTGGTTTAAGAATAAAAGCTGGGGGCCATTTTCATAATGAAATTTCACCCCAAAATTAAAAATGAAAAAAAGGCCCCAAAACATTGAAAAATGGCCCCAATTTACAAATTTTAAATTTTTTTTTTGATTTTGTTGTGTCCCATATTGATTCATTTTTGGGGCCATTTTTCATTTTATGATTTGGGCCATATTTCATTCGGGCCAAATTTCGTGTAGCCAAAACAGTCCTTATTGGCTTGTACCACTCTGGTTATTTTAAAATCGTTTTTAAATTCAATGGTCAAAAGTCTTTCGGTGACGAAAGTTTCAAAATTCCTAAGATATGGTGAGTTTATTCGTTTCTAGCTCGCTTCGTATATAGTCATTTTGTCGATTAAAGTAGCTACCAATAAATAAATTTTAACGCTAAAAAGGTTATTAAATTTTTTCACTGGAATAAAATCACGAAGACGGCATTTAGAATTTTATTTAAAAAAGTGGAAGGCGCTATCTTAAAAGCCTAATTTTATGGTATTACCAAGAGTATAATTAACAATTTTCTAATTCAAAAGTAGTTTGATAAAATTTTCTTGTTTCCTCCGCAGGTTTATCTCAATTTAGATTCACTAAATCCTTGTAGTGTATCCACGGGAGAAAAAGATTAAAAAATAAGTTTTAACAAAACATTCAAATAGTGTCTTATTTGTTTGATATGTAGTAGAAGTGAGAAAGATATGTAGTTTTTTTACATTTACATCTGTCAACGAAATAAAATAGCGTTTTAAGGTGTCCGTTCCACGATTGTTCGCCGAAAAAAGTATGTTTGATTTGACAAACCAATGTTTTAGCTTCTTGGAAACATAGGTTTGTCAATTTAAGATTTCTTTTAAATCTTCATTTGAGGAGATTAACATTTGTAAGATAAATTATCCTGGACCCAGATCGCGTAAGACTAAAACAATTGTTCGATTGAACGATCGTCGTTTTGACTATCTCTCTCTCTCTATATATTTTCCTATATGTGTGTATACAGACAGTTATCGTCAAGAAGATGATCGTTCAATAGAACAAAAGTTTTAGTAGTCTTACGTGATCTGGGTTCTGATTTGAAGGAGATTAATAATAATTCCTACTTAATCTCGGTTTAGTGTCCTGTAGAAACGTTGAATGAATTTGAAACACTTACTTACTACATTTATGCAAACCCTATTTTTTAATAAAACTGCAGCTGAACAAAATCTAGAACATTGCCAGTTTATCAAAGAAACTAAGCTAAACACACCATTTTTGAATGCCACTCTCATCACTTATCAGTCCTAGAAATATGAACGCAATTGCTCCTTAGCAAAATAAAATACTTTTGTCATCAAAAAGCTGAGACTTAATATTTTTGATTCGGTTGTCCAATTAATTTGTATCCTTCTCAAATGAAAGAATAGCAATAAACAGATGCCAGAAAGTCAAAATACTTATTAGCAGTGATGTCTACGTAATTCACAAATTTTTCATCGTCGTACAGACATAGTATTTAGGAGAAACAGCGGACAGTTAATAACTTTTATGTTTTGTCTGTTTTTAGCGAACAAATAAGAAAAAAACATAACTGCTAAAAAGGTGCGAATGGTCACCGTGCCTTAAGAACAAGTAAACGCCTATCGATATTAATGATAAATGTGAAATATGTTTAGTCAACACTATTTGAAACTATTTTAAAATGTACCTACCATATTTTGCCTACCATATTTGCTTAGATAAAATCCTTTTACAAAATTATGCACTTGCAGAATTATGATAGAAAAATTTGTGAGCTATGTAATGTAAATAAATTTGTAGTTTGATGAATTCTATTGATCTTATTCGTTCATGTTTACATGTTTTGCTAAATTGAAGAAAGCGGGTGCAGTTGAAAGAAGTACCTACAATTAATAATGAATAATGGAAGTTAGTAATATTTATAATTCTACCAAAATTCTTTCGAATCTTATAACCTTGATGTGTATAAGATCGTCATATATGGGTTAATGTTAGTAAAAAAAACATCTTAAAATGTATTAGAGTTTGAAAAGCTTGATAGTTATGATGTTAAAGTAGAAGAGACAAGCAGATAATTCCCAAATAGCATATAAACATAAGGGTTTTGAAGATGATGCATATCATTTGTGAGAGTAGTACCTCGATTTGGACAGTTAAGTTCATCTGACTCATCTTGACAATGAAGCGTATAATCGCATCGCTCTGAGCACCTTATTATTTCACCATTTAAACATTTAAAGTTGCCACGGGGATTGTTTTGGCATTGGTTATTAAATCCATCATCAGCCTCGTTTGAAGGCCTGTTTTTATCATCATCAGTACCATTTTCTGTGGGAACTTCTGGATCTGTAACTGTATCTGTATCAGTGCCGTTGCCTTGATCGTAGTCGACTTCAGGATTTTGTGGTTTATTTTGTTCAGATTCGTTTTCATCCAAATTATTGTCATTTGATTCTGGTAGTGAAGGAATAGTAAGTGGTGGAGATGTATCCCCTCCAGATTCGGGAAATCTTGAATGGAAGTAGGAAGTATCCGTTTGTGGACTAGGAGTAGTTTCAGATAATTTAACTGTGTACACATAATCGTTCACCACTGGAGGATTTTTAATATCTATCAAGAATCACCATCATAAGGTTTAGGAAAATTTTTGTATAAATGGCTGTGTTGCCAGATTTATTTGGATAAAAATAAAAACTTACCATCAATGCGAATATATACAAAATTGTCATCGTATTCGGCAGGGATTTCACCGATTTTCCGATATTTTTGAATGTGATCTACGATGAATGTGTGGAACGCATCACCATTCCCAACAATTTCCAATTGCATTGTGACGTGAACTTTAAAATCATCAATTGTACGACTAAGGGAATATTACAAAAATAATAAAATATGTATTATATTAAAAATGTATCTATTAATTGCCAGTCGATTAATTATTTTGTAATTACCCATTTCACATTTACGCAGTTGTATGGAGGGTGAGAGGAGGGAGTTAGAGTTGTAAGGGGAAATTGAAAAAAAAATTATTCAAAAATCAAGAATTTGCCTTTTGTTCACTACTTTGCTCTTTTTACTGTTATGGGCAACTATTTGTTATTTTTTGTTTCCACAGGTCTGTTACTTACAGGATATTTTATAAATGTTGAATAATTTTTCTATGCAGATGCTTCTGAAAAATGTTGAAAGCCTTCCATACTAATATTTTCAAAGATTTTTTTTTATCTCAAGTCATTCATAGTCATTTTTAAACAATTGCTAGCTGTTCCATTTTCAATAATAGAGTTCGTTCTGAAAGTCAATACTGTTCGAAGATGTTTTTTGTCTTGTTGGACACAAAGTAGTTGGGCATTCAAAAACGAAACAAAAACAATTTTGAATAAAATTGACTTTGGGACCGAGATACAGGGTAGGGCTCCAATTGAAATAATATTGAATCTTATATTTAAAAAAAAAAACACTTTTTCTATAAAAAAAAAAATCGAATAACTCCTATGTGGTCTCTCAGTCATGTTTTAGTTTCGAACAAATGATGGTTATATTTTAAGAATAGTATTATTGCGCATTAAAATATCGGCGGCATGCTTGTCTCTGGTTCGACTATAAGCTCGTCAGACGGGGAGTTTCCTGTCCTTCACTAAAACACTGCGCTCAAAATTCATTTTTGTTACATGCCAAAGAAAAAAAAAAGCTAGGAGAAAGCTAATAAACTAAATTAAAAATCAGACTGACATTGGTCGGACTCAGAAGGAAAAAGGAAGAAAGATGAAAAGACACACTCACATACGTTTGCCACTACACAGGCGAAAGAACGGATGGTGAAGATGTTACTCTATTTTGCAATAAGACGGAAATAAAATAACTAAACCCTCCTAACACTATCCTAATTCTAACCTTGTAAGCAAGACTTAACCCCCATCTTATCCTATATTACTTAAATTTTATCTATTTTCCCTCTTGCTTTTCAAGAGAATGACACCCTCACTCCATCGTCTCTCCAGCATAATGGTTCGCTAAGACCAGTAAGATTTTGGCTAATGTTATCGGCACAGCTTGGCCAGCCCTCCCATATATCTAAGAGAAGGATATTATCCTTTTGCTTAGCCTTTTATTGTGGAATATAGCCCCTATTATAATCCTTAGCTATGAAGGTCGAAGGTCACCGTTCAGGTCATGTTATAGTCGCGCTACTTTACTAGACGGTCATAAATCCAGCATATGGCTTGACAAATCGATAACAGAATATTTTGTTCCAAATAATGTCACCGAAAGCACCAAAATCGCATATTTCCCGAGCGAAAAATTAAGTCCCAAAAAATTCGGGTTTTTAAATGATTTTCTAATACATCATTATCATAGTGGTCATTCAATCATATTTGAAAGTTGTTGCCTATTTTGGAAATGTTTAAATTTCTTGGTCCCGCCTCCCCCTTAAAGTTGGCGCAGAAAGAATATTTAATTGCAAAATTTTCATCAACGATCTGTGATCTGCCAACACCTATTATTAAGAGTTTTTAAATGTCCACCATTGAATGTTTTGTAAATCAATATCCTAAAAATTGATGTAGGTAGGTTTTTGTTTAGTTTTTGATAAATTCATGTTAAATTTAATATCAGTCGATAATTTTTTTATAAAAATCGACCTGAAGTCGATATTTTCAAAGTCGAGTCTGATCGTACCCAATCCAGAGCATAATCTTAGTTTCAAAAATTTAATTCATCAATCAACTGACAATTGCAAGACACTTAAAATTATAATTCTTTTTAACTTACGCAACGTTAATAAGATTGGATACAATGCTACCCTCATATTCGTCGTCGTCGTTTCTAACCATATCATTAAACATATTTCTAAAGCCAACTTCTAGAGATCGGTGAAGTGCCAGGAACTCGCTGCTACCATGGTTACGGTAATTTTCAGTCCATATCTCATTTGCAATGAACGTTACACGATCTAAACAGAGAAAAAAGAATTAATAAATATTCAAAATATAATAATTGTTATTTTTTTAAAAAATTGCATTCAAAAAATAATGAAAACAAATTATAGATAATTTATTTCGATTTTTCAAAATATTAAATATTTTTTTAATTTTGTATGTATTAAATTTTGTTTTCTTATCAAATAAAGTTTTTTTTATTAATTTTTGAATGTGATATTGATCAAAAACAATCATTTAAACAAAACTTTTGTTGATAAAAAGAAAAATAAATACATAAAAAAATATTTAATATTTTGATAAATCGAAATAAAGTATTTCTAATTTGTTTTCATTATTTTTTTAAAAAAAAAATTACTTTATGATAATCAATAAAAAAACAACAAAAACTGTTGAGAATCGAGATAGAAAAATATATAATATTAAAATATTTTTTAACTTAAAAAATGTGAAAAGTGTAAAGTTCCCATACAAATTTGTATGGGAAAAGTATGACCTTAGAGGCACGGGTTATTGCCCCCGGAAAAAATTTTTCTTGGTCAATATTTTTTTCTTTCAGCATAAACTTTCGGTTGACGGGGTGTGCTATACAAAAAAATGAGTTTGGGAAATAACGGACACTCTAATCTACAAAGATGTCTCAACATTGTACATCGACTTGAATTTGTTTCTAGAACAGGTATAATACGAGTAGACTTTTATTCACTAAAAACAAAGAACAACATTTAAACAATAAACAATCATAATCAATGTACACGACACACACATAATAATTGGCGTGTTCAAGAAAGGGAGATTTTGGAGGGTCTCAGCAAAAAATCTTAGTTTGACGGAGCAAAATCTCCGATATCTCTCTTTCTCGCGTAATATTAAAATATTATAATATTAAAACTATTTGTTCTGAAGTTGTTTATTTCAACCTTTGTTGATGTTCTATAGCTGTGTTTCTTCTCTTTATGTGTCAAATTTGTGCTTGTTCAAACTTAATTTGCTTACGTTACGTTGCGGAGTTAGAAAAGTTTTTTACCGTATTTAAAATGATCAAATATAGTTAGACAAGGGTACTTAACTAAACGACTACGTTAACTAGAATCGGTTTTATTTCTTAAGCGATCTATGTCTAAAATGTTGCGCCAATATGTATTTGTCCACACAAGCACACATGGTACTATATGTATATCTCGAACCTGGTAAAAATGATGATACCAGTTATATTTAAAATTTTCCTTTTTTAATTAAAAAAAAAAAAAACCTAATAAAAAAGTAGATAAAATATATGCATCCTGATAAATCGTTGGACACATTTTTGATACTTACAGTATAAAACATCATTGGTCAATTCAGAATCATCATCTTCTTCGAGTTCAGTATTATAGTCTTCATCTCCGGAGGACTCCATATTGTCGTCATCCAGCTGTTTAAATCCATATTGGTTTTTGTTATCCCTTTTTTTGTGCACATGTGAGGACCTCCGTTTTTTAATGGCCCGTTTTCTCCTGTTCAATGTAAGACTCTCTTTTTCGTTATCGTCTATGTTACTTTCCAAACAGTTATTTTTGTTTGATTTGAATTCCTGCAGTTGTTCATTACTTAAGAGGTCTTTGCCCAAGTGAAACTTGCAGTCATTTTCAACTTGGCGTGTTGTTCGCCTTTCTACTATTGATGCTTTTTCTGGACTATCGTCAAACATCAAATCAGAATTCGAATTCAGTCGTTGCTAAAAAAAAAACGAAAAAAAATTGTTAAAGTACATTATCTAAGGTTATCCGTCCGTATTAAAATGTATCTATGTTCGTATTATTATTATTGAAATATTTAAATGCAGCGATCGTTAGAGTTAGGTTCATTAAAAAAATAAACAATAACATTTATGTATGTACATAAATAATTACTATATACTAAAACAAATAGATTAATTACACTACTTTACACAATATTTTTTTCTCCTACCCAAAAGTTATTTGTACTAGATTTTTTCTCTCTTTTTCCCCTTAATACTAAAATATATGTAACAAATTTTTGACGTCAAGTTTTTTTAATATACCGTTAAGAAGTTTTAATGCAATATCAATATTGGGTTTTAGTAAGTCAGTTATTATTGATTTCTTAAACTTAATTGTTCAACTTTTACTATTTTAAAATGTCTCCAGGACACTGTAAATTAAGCCCAGACAACTTTTTCAATGGTAAGATTAATTTAACAAAAACGAAGAGGTGGCCTCTTCATTGCGTAGTTAAGCATTAAAAGGGGAAAATTTCTATACTTCCAAATTTCTGTGACAAACATTGATACAAAAATGGGTTCCTGGAGAAGTGTGTCAAAGAAAATTGGAGAAGTACATATAAACGGACTGGGGTACAGGAAACCTAATACATATACTTGAAATTTGGAGTCCACATTCCTTGGATGGGGCGATCAAATCAATGTTTTATAGAAATCTCTCAAAAATCCAAAGAAGTCAAAGGGCAAGTGAAACATTTTAAGGGCAAGAATAAAACAGAAGGGATGACTATGAAGATATTGGGCGAATTCGTAATCGTCTGACTAACTTAGATCTGAAAAGTTTGTGTCCGTAAACAAAAATTGAAATCTGACTTCAGTAGGCCTGCAAAACAAATTACGTTCGTAAACATCAAAAGTACGCAGAAATCAAGTCGGCGTCTGGCAGTTTGTGCAGAAAAAAAAACATTCTACAGAAAAAAATTGAAATTAAAACAGGAAAACATTAACATAGGTAGAGGGTGGGTCATCATTGGACCATTTTTCTTCAATGAGGATGGGGACAACGTTTCGGTCAACAATGGTCGTTACAGAGCCATGTAAACCAACTTTTTTTTTTCCTTAAATTAAAGACATGGATTTGGACAACCTCTGGTTTATATAGGATGGTGTGCCATGCCCATACCACAATCTATCTCACCGAATTTCAAAATCGTGTTATCAGCCGTCTTTGCAATGTCAATTGGCCGCCTCGGAGCTGCGATTTAACCCCTTTGAACTTTGTTGGGAACCGTAAAGGACCAATGTTACGCCAACAACAATTTGTTTGCATTTTTAAAAAGAAACTTGTTTTTTGCCCACCCTGTACATGAAATGGCTCTGAAGTACATACATACATTACATATATCATGAAGATATTTGTCTATCATAGCATATTTTTTTCCAAATTCACCCAAAAGCCCTAAAATCACCTTTTACCGCGCAAAAATTTAATCTCAATTTTTTTTTTTAATAATCGCGATTTTTTACAAATAATTTTCTGCGCTACGATGTTTACGAATAATTTTTTTTTTTCAAAAGCTGCCGCCTGCTTACTTTCTGCGGGCAGAAGAAAAATAAAATCGATACGTAGAAGGTAGTAGACAGATCTGTCGCAGATATCTGCGATTACGAACACGCCCATTGTTTGCAATATATTGAAGAGTTACATAATGGGAGTAAACTTAAACATAGCATTAAAAAATCATTTTTTAAATTCGCATTAAGATTTTTTTTGAAAAGCTGGGAACCGTAAGCGATGAAAATGGTAAACGTTTTTGTCAAGATTTTAAGTCTTATGAAGAGAGGTAACAAGGTTTTTGGGATCAGCAGAAACTGACAGTAATCAGGATAGTAAAAGAGTATTTTATGTCATATTTGATTTGTTTGTGATCTATTTAAGTAAAATTTTTAAAATAGTATACATATAATGGATTAAGAAAGAACTTGACGTCCTATTTTTTTTTCCACTTCGGTATCCAATTAAGGGGTTATAATTCTACCAATTCCTGTTGTTTTCGTTCATGGGTAAGAAACGTTGTAAATAAGTCTTATTAATCTTCTTATTTTCACTAATAAAACCCCGAAATTGGGAAATTCTATATTAGCAACAAGTCAAAAATGTTTTGTTATCATAATTCATTTCGAACTTTTACCGTGATTATTTTCGTGGACGAACCACCCAAGATAATATTGTTCGTGAAAACTTTTGACATTTGATCCTGCCTAGGGACCGAACATACCCTAAGAGGAGGTACGGAGTTGCGTGAGCGAGATAGTAGGCCCATAAAGCGAGTTTAAATTGTTGGAACCCACGAAGCGGGTCCACCATAAGTACTGTTGTTCAAAAACGCAATGTTGAAAAAATACTGGAATGAATTGTGAAAACCAGCTACACCAATTTTGCTGAAAAATTCTAAGTTTTTCCCCTAAATTTGAGATTTCAGTAACTATACTTATGTATTTATACAGGTGTAAGTGCCAGCGCCATAGCTAGAGCTTGCGGGTCCCCAAGGAAAAGCCAAATATGAAGCCCTTTTTCTTAATGACTGCTTTAATATTGGTTGAATAAATGTCAACAAAAAGTTCTAAATGTGTCTTACAGAAATAAAAGGTTAGGAAGGTACAAAAATGATTTTTTTCTGGATTTACAGAAGCGAACTCATCGATTACTTTTCTTAATTCTTAACCATTTTTCATGGAACTTATCTCATTCGGAAATGTTGAGCTGATAGAAAAGAACTGAACAGGAAAATGAGATGAAAAAGAAAGAAATATGATGCATATAAAACATCAAGCCTTACCTTTTTTAACAAAATGCATCACTATAACTTTTAAGCCATAGCAATTAGCGAAAAAAGTTCCAAACAGAATTTTTAGAAAATTTAATTTGCAACAAGTATGCCATATAAACTTTTTTGTATGGAATAAAAACAAGGTGAATTACATGTGGAAATAGAATTGAGCGTTAAAAACAAGATAGCGGCATAACAACACTAGGTACAATTGTGCAAAATGTCGTCTTTGGCTGGTGTACTGATACTCTTTGAAATACCGAAGTCAAACTTAGGCTCGGAATTTTTTCCCAGAGCACCATACGAGTATAATGAAATCTAAATGCACCGTACTTGTTTCACCATATGGCTAGTATGATCTTTCGATGACCATGAACACACATTTTTAGAATTTTCTACCAATTTATTTTTATTTTACAAATGAATATTTCATGGGTCACATTATACACAAAACGAAACAACAAACAATTTGTATAATACATCGTTTTTCAACACAGTGGGGCATATTCATAGTCGCAGATAGACCCAGGTTTAACTAAACTACAGTTTAAGACAATTGTGGCTCAATGAATATAGACCAATTTTAATTACAAATTGTTGGTTTTATATTTTTAAAAGATAACTAACTTGGTATACTACACAAAAAGCATCAAATATTTTGAAATGATAAACTAAAAAAAATTGAATCAACGTCCAAAAATTCAACTGAACCTACATATGTTTAACTTTGACCCAGCTCTAAAATTACTATGAATACGCCCCAGTGAGCTTAGGATCGTTAGAGTTGACTAGTATTAGATTTTATTCATCAATTGGATTTTAGTTGAAATGACAAAAATGGGATTGATCTGAACGAAGCTAACTTAACATAGTTAATACCGATTCGAACGATACAAAAGAAGATCTCCGTTTGGGGTAAGTGCATTAAATCCAATTAGTAAGTTTTCTAGAAGTTTGGTCAAATTCCGTTTCGGTATGATAACACAGATTCTGAAGGAAACAACAACACTGAGCGATACGAACTTGCTCTTAGAATAATGAATGTTGAATAAGTACAATATTTATGTTAATTCAAAAAATACCTGTTTTTGTTAACTTTTCCTGTTCTTTTAAAAAATATTTAAACCATTTTAAAAGAAAATCCACTTTTATTCAAAAAGTGTCTTAAGTTGAATTCTAGAAATTGGCTTAGTTTTCGAATTAATATCAAAAATATTGAAATGTTACCAGTGTGTCCGTTTTCTCAGAACTGTATTTACGAATTCTGTAGAATTCTGTAACGTTGGCATTAAATAAAAAAAAATAACATTACTTTAAATTGTCCCTTTCTTCCATTCATATTCTTAAAATTTCAATAAGTATACAGAAACAAACCAAAATTATGAGTGTATCATATGATTTTCTTGTTTTCGTACCACCACTTAAGTGCCACTCTGAAAGTAATAGTAGGGGAGGTGACCGTAGGTTTACATATCTCATCACGGCTGTGGAAAAAGAATACAAAATAGCTGTTTTCACAAAAGTGGTTGGACTGGCCGCAACTACCAACAAAAGTCTGTCCAACAACTCGTTTTGTACAGAGGGCAGTCTAAGCTCTCATGTGATACCCCATTTTTAAAAATCGATTCGGTATCCTAAGCCAATAGTGCAGCCAAAAAAGTGCATTTTTTACCCATTGCCACTTGAAAAGACTTGTCCGACAAGCAGTTTTGTTAAAGTTAAGACTTAAGCTAGTTGAAATCATTTTTACTTTAGGATTCATGCAAAAAATCAAACTCGAGATAATAATTTTCCTTACATTACGATGATAGATAACACGAAAAAAGTGGGTCTCGCAATTCTGTCTGTCTGTATCTCTAAGCCTAAGCCACTAAAGCGATTTTCTTCAAACTTTGGACTTATGTTTCTTATATGAGTGGAAAATGAATTTTTTTTAGATCAAAAATTATGGTACCTGCCATATAACCAATACATAAAATTGATTTATTTCTCTAACGATTTTGAAAAAAAAAACAATGGGTAGGCCATGTTATAACTATTATAAATATTTTTGTACAAAAAAATATTTATAACGGTTATTAACGGTATCTGTCATAGAGCCGATTTTTTGGTTTTCAAATTTCCTCTTAACGGCTACACCGATTTCAACCAAATTTTTATATAAGAGGTCCTTTACTATTTAACAATTTTCGCTCCGCTTGTTCCAAGGATTTTAACTCCTTTTGGATGGGTTCTCTTCTGTTCTACTCAGGCTGCTCCGGTTATGGCCCAATATCAACACTTGTCTTTGAAAACAATTCCTTTGGTGGTTCGCTGACCTACTGCGTGGTTATAATAGACTGGAGTAAATTATGAAAACAAACATTTCTAAATTAAACCAAATATTGAAAAATTTACAATTTAACCAGTATCTTCTAGAATTGCCCAATTTCAGGCTTTTACAATTGGGTGGCACATCCTACAATTATTGTTAGAAAATAGATACCTACATTATAATTAAGTAAGTATTATAGCAAATAAAATAGACGGAAATTTGAAGAAACCTCATATGAACGAGCTTTCATAAAAGCTCATTTACATATAGGTATTCAATAAAATACACAAAGCTTAAAAATACAAGAGAACTTTAGGTTTGTGTCTAAGTTAAGGCGACAAAAAAGCATTTTGAATCTTTAAATAATCACATCTATTGAGCTTTCTATATAGTAAGAAGCTTTTCGTTAATAAGAAATTAATATGTGTTCATATACAAAGGTTAAATATATTTGTACAATATTATTGGTTTGGATATATGAACATCCATTCGTATGTACTTTAACAGTTCATACACATTTTCATACATTGTTCGTCATTTAATGATATTATCTTATTAATATTCTAATTTAAGTGTGTAACAAAATGGTATATTTTCAACTATCAAATAATTACAGAAGCTACATACATATATATATACAATTTAAATATATATGTATGTATATACCTATGTATATGTAGGTACTAAATAATTTAAATGATGATCAAATTTGAATGCATTTTTTTAAAACGAATCTAATAACTGGAACGGAAATTGTATATCCGATAGACATATTCAAGGACAAAATGAAAAGTAAACATCATCAGCAAAAAGTTATTATGGCATTTGAACTTAGGTTAATAAATTCTGGTTTTGTTACATTTCTGTTAGCAAATGGAGGTAAAATGTATAAATTAATTTTCCACCTTCATCGGTGGAAAGTCCTAAGAATGAAGTCGATCAATGATTTTCTATATACATACATAAAGGAACGTGTGCAGTAAGTTACCTAAAAACACATTGAATAATTTAGGGCATCTCTCCAACCTTCACTCTCAAGGTCAATAATTTTAATTAAATAGAAAATCTTTAAAGTCAAAATACATATTAGTATATGAATGTGCCTTTCTTTCTTGACCATAAGCAAAACTTAACTAAAAGACTGTTAAAATAAATGTTTTTTATTGAATTTTTAATGATGATAATTTCATTCAATATACTTTAGTTTAGTAGATATTCAACTAAAAATTATTGTACCCATTTCCCCGGTTGCATAAAATGTTATGTAATAATTTATCACTCTTGTATCAAATCTGTCAGAAACATTAATTGTAGGCAGGGTGTTCCTTAATTCTTAAAAGATATGTATATACACTCCGCTCCACTTAATAGAAACAAACTTTTTGTTTACTATCAGAGCGTGTAGTGCTTTGGTAAATGTATAAATTCACCTTTTGGTATTAGTTCCTAAAAGAGGGAATAATTCAGAATAATTTAGGAAAATACAATAAGCTTATTTTTAACCACTTTTCTAACTATTTCATTAAATAGACTGGCTGGAATTATTGCAATTTCATGGCTGCCACACCAATCATCAGATTCCTTTCAGCTACCTCTGAGGCATATGCACTACGCATTGCGCCACCGAGGTCACCTGATCATGCCCATCCAATGTAAGGTTTTGTCTTTATAAATTGCATATTGAGCAACTAGCATTTTTACTAGCCACACAAGTTGGTTGTTGATCATTCGGGTTCTTTCTCTTTTCTCCTTCATAATAAGTAGATACTTCAAAACTTTACAAAAATAAATAATACTAGGCATTAGGTATGATTCTTTCTTCAAATGGATTATCTTATACATAATAATTTGCAATTTATTTTATATATGAAAAAACTTTGGAAAACATACATTATAGCTAGTTTGTTAAGAGTAGGAAGAACTGACTTGTTTAGATTACCAAAAACACAGTCATGTTGTTGGAAAAAAGTACATCAATTCAAGTTGAAACCTGTAGTAAATTAATGGAAAATCAATTATATGCATTTCCACATGAATGAGGATAAGTCGAATATTCTTAGAGCACCATCAGCCCCAAGGAAATAAAACAAAAAATATACCTTTTCTAATTCAATCGATTTTTAATCGTTAGGTATGTGAAAACAAATTTATTTTCAAGTTAAATCTTTGAAAAGAAACAACACATCCCTGTTAATTTTGACATCGTTTTATGCATGGTTGATTTTGTTTGCAGCATTTTCGTCATTACCGTAGTTGCGTATAATTTGGGTAATTGATGGTAAAAAAAATGTAACAGTTTTCGATGGATTCTGATTGTCAGTTTCTCAAAACGAGGAGAAATGTCAAATTCTTGATTCAACAAATCAGACATTAACATCCAATGGGAAGTTAATAAACTTTTAAAATTTTGATGAGTGATGACTTGATGATGACAAAACCTATTTTGACAGTTCCGAAATAGCATAATCCATACTTAAACTGTTCTTTAACGTACGTGCACTTAACTTACTAACAAACAAATATTTAGGTATGTTATATGCGCTTGAGCTTTTTCCTGAATCAATTGAAACAAAACGAAAATCGGCGCATTCCACCTTAACTCTTATATCTTGCAACATTGTACAATTATTGTAGGTATACATACACACATGTTAAGTATTTATTTGCATTTATTTTATAGTATAGTAGGTGAAGACCATTGAACTGTAGAATTATAAAGTAAAATTCTGTAAAAGAAAAACGGAACATAATCTTACTGTTAATATCAACGAACACATTTGAAGATATACCTATAACAGTTAAGACAAAAACACTATAAATAATGTTCTCTTCTAATTCAAACATAAGCTGAATCGTCTGCGTCATATTATGCATTCGTTCATTAACAGGAACAGGTAGGTATACATTAAGTGGAATTAAGAGCATGTCATTGTCCTGAGTTTTTTTTTGTTGCATTTCAAGGAGCAAGCTTATAAACTTCAAAACCGTTGGTTGAACCTAACCGCTCTATGCAAATGTATGTATTTGTTTTTGGTATTAATTTTGTGAAACACAAAAGAAATAAGCTATACTACATATATGTATATTCTTTAGTATATACATGCCTACACATATGCATTTATCTAGCCTAGCTTTTAAAAGTTTATTATTACATAAATATACTATGTACATCCGATCATGTGTTTGATTGAATCATTTAAATTTGAACCGCTTATTAGGAGCGCGATGTTTTGAGTACATCTTCTAATTCCTTAAATAATCCTTAAATTTTGAGAATAAATATCGATTTTAACAACTTAAAAAAAATCAATTAAAAATACAAGCTACCACAACTCAAGAAATTAATATGTTTCGCCCGCAGATATGACAGTGATGGGCTCTTAAGTTAGGCTGTCATATCCTTCTAAGTTTCAAATTTTGGTCGATGTTTGCGGTCTAAGTGAAAAGCTCACTGTCATATCTGGGCAAAACAAGCTGATTTCACTTTTACATTTAATTGAATTTTATTCATTCACTCCACTTAAAAACAAAAGCGTAATTTAAGTTCTTTGTCATTTTCATTAAAAAAAAAAACTATAATATTAGCCCAGTCAAATTCGACAATAAATTCGCAAAGTGCGATGTAGTTCCGCATTTTTGATATGTTGTTGGGGCATGTTAAAGTAGTCTGTAGCTAAGTTTGCAACTTCGAAAAACCTGTGCTCGCTGCAGGAAAAATGCAACAGTGAAAAAAACTCTAAAATCACCCCATTTTTTCCGACATTTTGCTTTATAACTTTGCAAATATGCAACTCAGGAAAAAACCATCCACTATATTCTTGTTTGTTATAAAATTTTCTACAACACCACATTAGTTTTAAATTCATGTATGTTATATTTGAGTTGCTATATAACCATGAGTAAAATCAACAAATCTGAAAAACTAAGTAATTTTGAAGCGCTCAAAAAATAGGTCCAAAATTGTCCAATTCTGCTCAAAATTTGCAATCATATAGCTTAGAGTATTATATGACAAAATCGATCCAAATCGGTCAAACAGTTTTGGCAAGAAACATGATGTTAACTGAATGCAACAAGCAATGTTTGCATCATTGCTGTGGTCAAATTACGACACTTAAGTTGGCACTGATTTTCGTACACGTACTGTCATAAAATATCCTTATAATATTTATTTCTTTTTTCGTTGTAACTTTGGTACCCATTTTAAATTCGCAAAAATGCTTCACAAAATCATTTTTTATTTATATAGTGCAAACTTTTCGCAACTTTCAAAATCGCTTCCAAGGTATCTAAAAAAAAAGACATAAATAATATAACGATATCTTATGATAGCTAACGGTTCCAAGTACGTGTACAAAAATCAGTGCCAACTTAAGTGTCCTACTTTTACCACAGCAATGATGCAAACATTGCTTGTTGCACTCAGTTAACATCATATTTCTTGCCAAAACTATTTGACCGATTTGGATCCAATTTTAAAATTCTGTTTTATAATACTCTAGGCTATTTGATCCCAAATTTTGAGCAGAATTGGACAATTATTGACTTATTTTTTGAGCACTTCAAAATTACTTAGTTTTTCCAGGTTTTTTGTTTTTACTCATGGTTAGACAGCAACTCAAATATAATATACATGAATTTTAAACTAATGTGGTCTTGTAGAAAATTTTATAACAAACAAGAATATAGTGGATCGTTTTTTCCTAAGTTGCATATTTGCAAAGTAATAAAGGTAAATGTCGGACAAAATGGGGTGATTTTAGCGTTTTTTTCACTGTTGCATTTTTCCTGCAGCGAGCACAGGTTTTTCGAAGTTGCAAACTTAGCTACAGACTACTTTAACATGCCCCAACAACATATCAAAAATGCGGAACTACATCGCATTTTAAGAATTTATTGTCGAATTTGACTGGGCAAACTTAGCTACAGACTACTTTAACATGCCCCAACAACATATCAAAAATGCAGAACTACATCGCGCTTTGCGAATTTAGCCCTTTTTTTTGTAATTATTGACTGGGCTATATTTTGTTAGAAAAAAAATATTCCAAAGTTTTAGGTAAAACATTTTCTGAACCAATTTTAAGTATTAACAGTGTTCAGTTATTACAATTCGTTTAATAATAATAATAAAATTGGTTTGGTTTGTAGCATTTTCCTGATCTGTGTAATTTCTCCATTTTATTGATGACATTAGAATGCGATTAACTTTATTGTCGATTGCGATATAATGTGCGGTGTTAAGAATTTTTAAGTTCCTGGCAACCATTTGGGACTTAAAAACTCACCTTATAACGTATTAGGTAAATCTCTTAACTCGTTTGAGGTAAAAAGAATTGATGTCAAGCGATTTTGCGATGGTATTTAAACAGAATAAACACTAATTTTTCGTTTTTGTGTATCGTATACACATACACGTATTCACATTCACAGTGAACTTTATTCAATTTACTCCATAAATGTTTATAGTTTTAATAAGTATAACATTTTTTCTATAAATTGAGCACAGTGATATTTTATAAATCAAGGATAAAAATCAATAAAATTATTTAAAAAAAAAATCGTATACGCCCCAGTGTACCATTTTATGAAAGCAAAGATAGGATATGTTTAAGCCATAACTTTAAGATAAAAATATAAAATTAATTTATAACCCTACCACAGCACCACCTATCTGATTGAGGTTCGTTCTATATGACCTACAAACACATAGCACTTTTTAAACGACTTCGACCTATCGAATACAAATAGTTCATATTTTGTCCAAATTTTCCCTGTTCATAGTAATGTTGACTAAAATTTCGAGTTGGGTTTCTTATACGAATCCAAAACACGTCCTAGTACAGTTATAGCATGTAAAATTATTGAAAACACCGAATATATTTCAGGAACTTGTTCTCGTATCTTAGACATATCTACAAATTGAGGATGTATCTTACTGAATGAATAATGTTCTAATACCTTTAAAAATAAAAAGCTTTAAAAACATAACAAAGAATAAATTCTTTACTTAAATATCTAAAAAAAAATGGTTCAAAATAGTTCGACCTCAAAATAAAGTATGCTTTCTAATTTATTTCATTAATATTAATTTATAAAAAAAATCCAAAATATGTACATATATGTATGTATGTTTAAAATTCAAATATATTAATTTGTTTTATGAGTTATGTTTGTTCCTTATTGATTACAAAAGTTTTAGTAAAGCAACATTTTACACTTTTTCCTTCATTGGATGCATTTCGGCGGCGGCGATTAACGTGCCATCATCAGCTTCATGCTTATACATAAACTGAAGTTTAAGAAATAAACAAACGTCAAACATAGAAAAGCATAGAAAATAGCAAGTATTACAATGACAATAGAGTGATTAACTTTCGTAAATGTCACATTAAGCAAACGAAAAAACAAAGAGAAAAATTAAGAGAAATGATAACATTGAGTGTCATTATTGTGCGAGTATGACTTGTCTCGCAAATTTAAATAATTGTGAAGTGATGTTACCATTATCAGTATTCATAAGGTTTTTTCCATTGAAAATGAACATCGCTTTTTTTTAATTTTCGATCTTCGTGACGTGTGAATTGTTCATATTTGGTACAGTAATCCCCGCATAGTTGCATCTCACTTAATTGAATATCTCACTTAATTGAACGACAAAATTGCGTTGGAAAATTTCCCCTATAAGTAGAATAGCTTTGAATACCGCTTAATTGAATTACTCGCTTAAATGATATTAAAAAAATGCAACTTAAAAACTAAAAACGAGCAAATTGTTCGGTTAATTGAATGTCAAAAAAAAATCATTATGAAACAAACCTAAAACTAAATTAATAGTTATTTGGAAGCACTAAAATTGGCACTTAAATTTCTATAGAGAATTCCTTAGGTGAATATTTTGAATTGAAAGAATTGACCGACTCATGTAATTATTCAGGATTCGCTTAAATGAACAGGTCTGCCAATAAAAAATGGTCAGTGCAATTAGACGGGGAATATTGTATATCCAAAATTGTTCATATTTTTAAGGGGCTCCTGATTTGAAAATAAATTGATCGAAATCGATGAAGCCGTTAGCGAGCAATTTGAACATCAATAAAACGTTTCTGTGACAGGTATCGTTAAAAGCCAAAGTTGTTTTTTAGATAAATATCTTTTTAATAATGGTTGTATGGAAGCTGATCTAAAAAAAAATATGCACGACTGGATTGCACGAACTAGTATGATCGTGATATGACCAGTAGAATTCAAGAAATAAGCTTTTTAAATGAATCTTAATCGACTTTTTTTGGAGACTTAGTTTTGTTGATTTTTTGGGGTTTATAAATCTCCAAGAAAAAACCGATTAGGCTCGCTTAAAAAGCTTATATCTTTAATTCTATAAGTCACATCACCAAGATTAAGGTGTTTGGACTTAAGGAAAATGACAGAACATCATAATGTATCATCATGAGCATAAGTTTGTGTTTACTTCTTCTGTGTTTTGACAAATTTTTTTCTTAATTATTTGTTATTATTGTTAATCAAGTGTTTAAAATTTGTTAATATAACAATAAACTGCGTCTATTAGTCAAATAATTTGTGAACAGTTTTTTATCCAGTGCATTTAATTTGTGTTTTTATTTTCGCATAATTTATTGCATTCTTTGAGTGACTTAAATCATTGTATATGAAAACTATAGTATTATCACGGAGTCGTTTTTATTTTCGCTGGATTTGTACGGCTGGTGGCGCAAGTGTTTGCAACATGTTCTATGATTTTGACAGCGTAGACATTAATTTTTAGAAAGAGTAAGTCTTGTTATATTGTAAGGGAGTAAGGGAGTTAGATCTCAACTTTCAAATTTGTTTCCTCAACAAAAAGTGTTGAGAGAAGTTGGTGGATTTCGACACTACGTGACTCAGTAGTCGGCGCTTCTCATGATATTACTATAGTTTTCATATACAATGCTTAAATTGATTGACATTTTATTATTTAATTCTCTGTCTCATTTTTAACACAAGTTGAGTGCAAAACCTGTGTGGAATAGAGCATCATAAATCATTGCATACCCCCAGGCGTATAACCTTAAATTTGAACTTTAAGACCCATTCTCGGTTCGCGAAAATCGTTATATTAGGTCTAATTAAAATCTCAAGTTCAATTATTGTTACGAATCCATAAATTGCCCTATATCTTCTAAACAATAACGAAAAATGCCTTCCTAATAGATCGCAGTGTTTACATTTAAAATACGGTATTCTATAAAAATACGACCATAACAAATGTAATCGAATATCAATACAAACTTTTGACTTAAAAAACAAAGCGAAGCAGCGCAGTCACGGGTCAACTAGTTTTCTATATTCATTTATTTTTCTTTTTGAAAAATCTTTTAGTTGAATCTTCTTAAACATCTAATTGATGCAACATACTAAATACTATTATGAATTAAATTAACTTACTGAACAATATGAATAGACCTAATTAAAAATACAATTTATTTTAAAAGTTCGAACACGTTCGACGGTCTATGTCAATTACGCGAGCAAAACAAAAATAGAATCGGTTTAATTTCCATAAACGCTGGAAACGCATAAATCTTGATGTACTCACGTTTATAACTCAGCAGCCGCAGCCAGAGTAGGTAAGGTAGATATGATATAATTTTTTAGTCACAGTACAATGACTATAGGCTAATTAAGTCTAATTTTCAGTAGTCTTTTTTTTTTGGTACAGGGTGCCATTAAATTTTGTCGCCCTTAAATGTTCTTTATATGAAAAAAAAAAATATGACAGCATATGATAGCCTCTATTGTAATTTGAATTGAATGGTGTAAAGCCTAAGCAAAGCACGCGTCGTTGACGTCGTGTGGTATGCCCGCGACATACATATGGGCAGGGGCACCAGGAACAGGACATTTTGTGCCATAAATTGCTTTTTAACTTGGTCATCGTGTTAGAAGCCCCTACTGCTGGCGCTGCTGATAGAAAGACCGACAGCAGACAAGTGTGAGGCGTGTAACCGGAATTGGTAAGCCCACCCTTATCATCACAACCAGGAACAACCAGAAATATGGAAAAAAGCCCCAAAACTGAACGAAACTTGAGAAAGTCCTTGTTTCATTCTCCATTAAGGAAAGGATTTGCGTGGGACTTCTTCTTTTTGTTGAAAAGATTTTTTCCTTTGTTCTCTGCAAGTTGCATAAAAAATTGCTAACGCGTGCTCGGAATAAAATCTTTGAGTGTTCTATTCACTGTCTGTATACTGTATGATACTGATACAGTTGCTTGGTGATCCGGGTGGGAGGATGTTAGATGTTTTGGTTAAATGCGGTCGGTCGGCGTGCCTGTGCTGTGCATTGCACGTCGTCATCATCGCATCGTCTTCGTCGTCGTCGCCTTTTTGTTGAATGGTGTGGGCGCTGTAAAACAGATTGTTCCCTTCCAAAGCTTAAGGGATGAAAACATCAAATATTTTGTGTTCTATTTTAGTTGGTGCTGCTGCTGGTACTGGTGCTCCTACTCTGCCCTTTCCAATGGTTATTTAAATGACAATAACAATAATGACATCATTTATGATACGGTGTCAAACTGTAAAAAGCTGCTTATACA
The DNA here is from genome assembly GCA_949320155.1 of Melangyna quadrimaculata. Lineage (NCBI taxonomy): Eukaryota > Metazoa > Arthropoda > Insecta > Diptera > Syrphidae > Melangyna > Melangyna quadrimaculata. The sequence continues at coordinate 140,404,774 of OX439484.1, read as the reverse complement.
TAGTGATTTAAAGTTAAGTAGCACCAATGGTTTTAACAAAAAAAAAGAAAGTGTGGAGGTAAATAGAGGAGGATGGGGTATGCAACATAGGAAGTTCATATATTTGCGTTAGTAAAATCGATAAAGAATCGAATTATTGTGGTACATGGCTTGCAAGTTAAAAAAGGCAACGTATCGGTTTGAAATAAAATTTTTAAATTTTGAGAATTATCAAAACTATAGGCATCACAAACCATTTGTTTTGAGATTCTATTCTAGGTAAACATACTACTGATGGAGTATTGAATTTACTTAAATTAGCAATGCCTTACTAGAAATATCAGATCTCATTGTATTTAAAAGTAACGAATCAGGTTATTGAAAATAAATACAATCATTTGGAACACTCAGGATAAATTATATCTATTATACTTAAATATCATTTTAGTATCTGAGCATGGGTATCTTAATAATAACGACCCTTATCCCTCATGCCACAAGAATAAATTTGTCAAATTAGCTGTTTATGTAGGTCATTATGTGAATGAAGTCTTCATATAGATCAAAAGCCCCCACCAAAGTTTTGAGTTTGAAAGTAATCCATACATGTGCGCTGTGGTTTGCTCTTTAAAATAAATCGAAGTTTTGCTAATTGATCAAAAGTGGGAATGTCGAAAAACAAATTTTAAGAGCACAAATCTGTGGGATCGAGACTTTTTTAATCTGCCCTGCCTTAATGATTGGACGATAGCTAGAAAATTGCATTATTTAGAACTTTTTGAAGTGGAAGGAATTGAAATTAGACAAAAGGTTCTAATTCAAAAATTAACACCCATGACAACTTTTTTAAAACTTGACAAAAAAAAAACAAGATTTTGACATCAGATAATTTTGTAACAGCCTAAAATATTCATTTTATTGCTCATCAAATTTTAAAGCATATTACTGAAAAGTGGGCCATTGGAAAAAAAAAAAAACAAAATCAAATTTTGGATTTAAATAAAAATAACGTTTGAATATCTCTAGAGGGCATGGCATGTAGGTATTGGTTTTGTGAAAATTGCCTTAATTTTGGGTCTTTCCCCTATATTTCGTCAATAGCTAATTTTGTTTCAATTTTGCACAAAAGTATTTTTAAAGAGGACAACAAATACTGCACTCCATAATTTTACAAACTTTTATGGCTGTTTTCTCACTTACACTGAGGCCACACGAGCCAGTACTGGCTTACAAGTTACAATACATTTTAATTTTTTTTACTAACACATACAAACCTGAGCGAATTGCACGTCAACTGGCTTGGCCTTTTTCGAAGCCAGTTGCAAAGCCAGTAGAGAAGACAGTGGCCTCGTTCAGACTTGTATATAAAACGATGTAGATAGCTTTTCGTTGAAATTTTTGGAATTAAATATTCTTTCTGCCACAACTTTTAATTAGAGGAGGGAACAAGAAATTTAAACATTTCCAAAATAGGCAACTGTCAAATTTGATTGACAGTCAATTTTCAATTATATTTAAAAAAAAAATTTTGAGTAAGATGAATGTCAATCCATGTTACTTTGACAAGACAGAAAAGTCCGTCAACGCATTGGCAGTATTATGCGTTGAACATCGCAAGACTTGACAGACTTGATGCAGAATTCGACGTCATTTTTTGTTAGCGCATTCAAGTAAGAAAAAATCGAAGTCCGATGCCAAAGCTAATTCAATAAAAATGTGTATTTAGAATCCTTGATATGCTATCCTAGTAAAAGCTGAACGTGGCCAGTAAGAAAGAAACTTGAAATCAACTTTCTTACAAGTTGCGTGCCGGCTACGTCACAGCATATTCAAGTATAGGAAACTGTCTTGCCAGTACTAGCTCGTGTGGCCTCAGGGTACCCATAATAATGGAACTACATCTATCAACTAAAACGTCTTTTAATCAAGAATGCTTAGCCAAATTACAGCCCTGATTAACCAACGGAAGTTTGTTTGATCCAGTCGTGCACTTTATTTTTTATTTAAAAAAAGAAATAATGTTGTACTTTAATTTCGTTTGATTTAATATTATTATAGTAATTTATTTTAGAAATCAACACCCCCCCCTCTACCCGCATAAATAGTCAAAAAAAAACTCCAATTAAAACATTTCTTTTTTTTTCCTAAAACATAAAATCTTCCAATATACGAGAACAAAAACAACATTAAGCTACACATTTTTGTATTCTTCTTTGCTTTAAAATAATTATTTCTGCCTCCACTTAAAAGATGCAATTTCCACTTAAACCAAACTGCATGAGCGGAAGTATTTATATGTGCAAAACTTATAATTGTGTTAATACATATTACAAAATCTCATCCCTGCTAGACTGTATATTTTCCACCTTAAAAGATTTCTCGCTAGATGAGACATTTTCAATCATGCCTTCACTTGTGTCGTTTCATTTGGTCTTTTCGTCGTTGACGACAACGCACGTTAACGACAAATAATACAAAAAAAAACTGCTTTGATGTCAGGTCTTGATCATAACTATCCTACTTCTAAACCATGTAAACAACAATCCTCTTTTAACATAATTGTTTCCATATGGCAATAGATGTACATGCATAGTCTTTGTTGTTTCCATTCAGTTTGCTATAATATCTGGTGATAATACGATAGAGATCAAGATCACAATAATTTTGAGGGGAGGAATAAGGTGATACAAAAATTACAAAATAACGTTGACAATGACATTTCTTCACTAACTTGACAATCTTCTAAATATGTCACACAATATTCTCCCGCGTCTTTCTCTTGACGATTCAATTGGAAAATAAGATTCCCCATTGTCTTTAGACAAATATATCTGTATGCATACAAAATTGCATATTTCATATATATGTGTTACTTGAATAAAGCGTAGCTTATCTACTTACTGAACTATGCACCTCTTTGATATAAAGTGCATTTTGATTTGTTTCAAGTGACTCGCCGTCTAAACTATGTTAATAACTAGGAAAAGTATCAGTATTTCAGACTTAAATATATGTAGTGTACAGACAGAGACGTCGAAGCATCTTTCCGTTTGGCAGTCTTATATACAGAGTGGACTTGAACTAGGTGAAAGAAAGGCCCAGGTGGATAGTAACTACATAAAGTATTTCAAACTTTTTTAAATAACAGAGTTTCTTAATTTAATAAGTAACTTAACTGGCTACTCATGTTAAAGGCTCACTGCCTGATAAAAATTCTACAAGAACAAAATTTTGCAGTGATCGGGGTTTAAACATATTTTTTTAACAGCCAAATGAGTGTCTCAAATTGTATTTGGTACTTTAAAAACACCAGAAATAGTTCAAACTCGTTTTTATAACTATCTCGTTTGTATTTAGGCTAAGCGGTTGCCTCTCCCTACTATCTGTTTTGAGCGTGTAACGATCGAACCAAAAACGAACAATATTCTGAGACACCCTGTATTGATTTAAATTTAAATTTTTAAAGAATTAGGAAGGTTGGTTTGCAACGAGAATGTCTATAAGATAAAAAAAAATGAAGGAAACCTTTCTTTGACGGTCCATTTAATAAAAGTTTTGGTCGTTTCGATTTACTAAGAAAATATTCACCATTCGCCCACTTTTCCTATTGGCATTCCAGCCCTGCTCTAATAGACTAAATACTGTATGTTCTAATTGTCTAATTTGTCTATTTCAACAGCATTTGGCTTTTGCTATATTGATTCGCAAGATGTATGTAGAGTAGGTTAGTAACAATGCGAGGAAGTTGGATACATTGACTGCATATATGTAAGCTGAAGTTGGATACATTGACTGCATATATTATATATGCAGTTACTAAAGCAGATAAAAATGTGAATTTAGATTTTGAACGTATTTATGTATGTAACAAACTCTTTTTAAACATCTAGATACATACATAATTTAATTTTGAAATATTTTTTTCCCATTTGAAAAATATGCGGGTTAAATAGATAAAACTAGTTTCCTAGCACACACACAATCAACTTGACTGCTTTTTTTAAATATATCTTAACGTTTAAAGACTATTTTTGGACATATTTAAATTAATTTCCATTTTAAAAAAAGTTATTTTCAAACTTCAATAATAATGAGCCTTATTTCGTACTACTTTAAAAAAAATGATTTTTGTTTTCGCTTTTTTTTTGCAAAATTTTTAGCGTACAATGTTATAAGAAACAAAATCAAAAAAGAAGAGGAGGTAATAAGATCCAAAACTTGGAAAGAACTCCCAAAGATAAGACAGGCTAAACTATTACTTGGGAATTATAACCAACAACGTTTTACAGTCTGTATCAGTTTTAGTAGAAACAACCTAAGAATTATAACGGGTCTCCTCACTGGGCACTGCAAACTTAGTATACTTGGCCTAGTAAGTAGTGCCACATGCAGATTCTGTGACACAGATGAGGAAACGCCGGACCACATTCTAGGCAGATGTAGCACACTCATACATCAAAGAAAAAAATACCTGGGACGCTACCAGGTAGAAGAGAGCGACTTACCATCTCTTAAAATTATCCAAATACTCCAATTCTTGAGAGGAATACATCTGGAGGAAGAGCTGTGAGATGAGCAGACCTCATCCAGTTCTAATTGGGGGGCACAATAAATCTCAAGGTCGCAGTGCAATATCTCTCAAATTTTCTATTCATTCATTCATAGCGTACAAATTTATTTTTCAAAAACTATCCATTGCACTAACCCTATTGCAAAAAAAAAAAGATTATACTTCTGGCTTGAAAAAAAAACATCCAAAGTAGCTTATTGCTCTACCGAGTCTTTTTTTTTAAAAATAGAATAATTACACACGAGTAGACTCAAAGTCTACTATGATATTTCAAAAATATATTTCTATCAGATTATCATGAATCAAAACCTTACGGTACACTTTTCTCTGTAAATACTCAACGGAACTTCATAAAATATATAACGTTGGAAAGGTTTTGCCCCACAGATGTGCAGAAACCCAAAATTATGTCTGTTTGTAGCTGTTAAAGCATTAAATGGACTTTTAATGGACATCAGATGAATTATTTTTATCATTTTAAGGGTTGGGCTTAGAAGTCTGAAATATTGGGAGATGATGACCATTATTATGATTTGTTTTATTGGTGGAACATTTGGAGTCCGTATCTTACCGTAAGGCACAGAAAGTAACATTTTTATATAATTTTGCCCAAAATTAACTTCCATAGGAAATACAAAAATGTTGAAGTAAAGTAGACTAAGATTTAAAATCAAAAAAAATATTTTGTACGTACGACGTACATACTTGCATACTACTATGTTTGACAATATTTGAAAAAAAGTGAGTTTGTGTGAATTTAAAGTTTATTGTGTATCGTATTTATCAATATAAACCAGTTTTTATTTCTGTATTTCCCAGGGCCACTAGATACACGTTATGTTGCAAGATTACCCCCGACTTCATAAAAGTAAACATTCAAAATCAATATTAAAACAATCGCGAACTAATTTTACTATTAATGTACATTTTTGCTAAACTTTGATATCATTTCTGAATAGGAGGCCCGCCTCACGGGTTCCGAGGATTTTAACGTCTTTTATGTGTCCTCTGTCTCACTCACGCAACTCTTTTTAAGCATTAAAAAGACCAATGGTTGTTTGAATTTTTGGTATATGGGTACTCGCCAAAAAAAAAAATTCATATTTAGGACAAAGATTGGTTTAACTTAAATAAAGGGTAATGTTAGCTTGAGTACTTTTAAAAAAGCAAAAAATTAGGTAAATTATATCCGTCCATTTTGAACTTACTAAGCGGGAGCATATTTTCATATTTTTTTAAAGTTATACTGTTTGGCACTTATTTAATTAAAAAATTAAAAAAAGTACGTATACGCCAGGGTGTACGTTATTTCGAATTTCAATTTAGAAATTTATATTTTCATAATTTAAGCAGAACAAAATTCGGTTTAACTAAGAAAATAAAGTGGTGTGCTTTAAAGATGAATTAAGGTTTACTATTGAATAGTTAATGAACAAAATATTTTAAAAAATAAGTAAAATTATTTTTTTTTTAAGTTCAAGACAAAATTTGACCGAATGCTTAAGGAATGTACATAAACTTATCCTTAAATTTTGTTTGTTTTTTTTATTACTTTTGCTTTTCTAAAATTTTCAAAATTGTCATGCATTTTATATAAAGTAATCAAAAGATAATCTATGACGTATCAATGAATTTGGTGTTTGTTTCGCTGGCCGAATATTTGGCCACTGGCGATACTAGTTCATATGAATTTTTCTATTTAATAGAAATTTGACTTCTGTCAAGAATTTCTGATCGACTTTTTCGGAACAGAAGCAGAGTTCTAAAATGTAAAACAAAAAGTTTTGATGCGGCAGCAATACTCTACTGATACGCATCTGCTACACAAACCTGCTGCTTTGTAAACATTTTACTTTAAATAAGTTTGGAAATTCGGAACGCACATTTTTCGGAGAGCAAAGAGCAGCCATTAATTTAATCAAAATGTAACTGTCAAATATTTACGTATTTGAAACACAAGCAAACTTACATTATGTACGCAACAGTTTTCTAAATTTTTTTGAAGAAAGACAAATTCATAAAACTTAAATAAGCATACATGCAGCATTATCCTTTTCACTTTTTGTTTTCCACTTTTTTCACGAAAAATAACATAATTTTAATACAACGAAAGAATTTTTAAAAATTATTCTTCCTAAAGAAATGTTAAATGCGCATCGACTACGTATCGGATGCGTTTAGAAACTTGATCTTTTGTAAACATTTTTACGTTTGAGTTTTGAACTTTTGACCATACTACTATTGTACGTATTACCGTTGTTTTTTAAGAACTTTGATTTATCATTTTAAATTTAAAAGACAAAAGTTCTGAACGAAAATATTTTAGTTTTTATATTTTTCTCTTGCGTCAGTTAAACCTGTAGAATGGATTTTTGACCAGGTATTCGAAGATTTATCAATATCTTGAGAAGCGTTTTTCGAATTTTGAGACAAAATTGATTTCATCTATTTAAAAGTATATGATAATGTTGAATAAATGGATTAACTTATACAGCTCATCTACAAAACTAAAACAAACTTAAATCGTAGACACTCCAACACCACTAAAACATGGGAGATTTTAAATACATATATAAAGTGCAAAGAATATCCAGCACAACGCAGCTTTCACTTCTACTTATCAGCTCTTATCTAGATAACCACTTCAGTTCTATTATATTCACTTCAATTCTTTTAGTGCCAGGGTTAGAAATAAAGTTCAATAGCCGTTTCATAAAAATGTTATCGTTTTCAATTACCTGAGATCGCTTCAACCTCAAAAGTGCAAATCATCAAAAAATACAAACGCGACTTGAAAACATTGAGTTAGGTACACTTTTTATATTTAATATTTTATATTACATACATATTTCAACCTACAAAAAATCCCTTGAAGCTCCTTTTAGAGGCGTAATATCTAACAGATTAGTCTAAAAACAAAGAATATGCATCTTTAACTTTAAAACCATAAAATCAAGTTGAATTCAAATTTCAAGGGTCATACATGTATATACGACGAAAAACCCCTTAATTCCATTTTTATTTTTATTTTTTAATATCTCTTTAAACATTACTTTTCTAACACTTTAAACTGGCACAATTTTTCGCATAAAGGTTGTCAAAGTTGTTGGTACTGCAAAAACCCTTGTTCTTGTTTTTTTTCATATGCCAGGGATCTACAGCTTCAGCCACAATGTTCACTAATTGTGTTTCAGTTGGTTCATAGATAGCTAGTTGTGTAATGATTTTTTTACATCATTTGCAAACGTCCAAGTAGCTATGCTTATGGTGATATTTCTCTGACTCAAAGTTTTTTTTTCATGATTTACCGCCGTTTTTTGCTTTCTTAGGACCGGTATCGTATTCGTTAAAAAATAAGATTAATTTCCAATTTGAATAAACATAATGGGTTGCAGTTTGGCAAAGTTAAAGCAAGTTAAAAGAAACGAGAACAAAAATAATAAAAATTGTTATAAGTCCAAATCCAAAAGGAAGCGCAAACGAAAAGATTTCGTTTGTTTTACAAAAATCTCTAAAACGCGCCTTTAACAATTTTAATTAAACTTTTTACACGTAGCATACCCAAAATTATTGTAACAAAACTGCATTTTAAGTATTTGTCTAAAAATTGGCACACCGGGAAAAAGGTTTTGCACGTTTTTGAAATAGCAGTCTTATTTCTGGGTTATTTTCGTATATTTCCTTAAAACAACGACCAATATTTCTCAAATTTAGCTAGAATAGGTTCTTCTTTAAGGTGTTAATAATATTGCATTCCAAAAGATTAGAAAATAAACATTTTGGTAGGAGAGAAAATTATTCTCTTAATATCTACACGCTTTTCCGAAACAATTCAATAATAGCTCTGAACGACAATTTCGATTTCTTTCAATCCATTCGTGCATTTTAATTATGATTAAATTCGAAATATTTTATTTTGGGGTTTGTAAGAGCAAAGAAGGTTTTTTCTATAATTATATTTAAAAAACCATCTAAACCAAGTTCATACGACCAATTCGTACATCTCACAAATACTAGACAACTTTTTGTTTATATTTTGCGTTTCTATGCAAATTCTATGCTTCCATCAAAAGAAAAGGAACTTTAAAAGAATATATTCCTGACTGAATGTCGACTACCTCTTCTCCTTTTTTGTATGTGGTTGATCGCTTTAAATGCCTATTGTTATAACATATACTTGTATTTAAACGTTTATAGAAGTGCAAGTACACATCAACATGGATTCAATATGTTTTTTGAATTAAGAACAATAAATACCAACGTCAACGCTTTTAAATTCTAGGTGTTTTGATTAAAACTCATAGTAAATTACTTCCGTAGTAAGTTATGTTAGTTATAAAAGATGTTGTTTTTTTGTTTTGTTTAAGTGAAATGTGATGATACAAATAATGGCCTTGTAGTTTTAAACTGGCATCAGGATCATAGCACCACATTTGAGTTATTTAAAAGAGCCATGTAGATTTAATGAAAAATTGCGTAAATTTCATTTCAAATATTAGAAAGTGGTCACAAAGATTCATAGAGATTAGTCATCGGTTAGCAATATCAATTTGAAATTGTTAGAACCTCATTTATGATCTTAAGAAAAATTTCATTATTTGAAGGCACCATCATTGCTTAAATTGCTTAACTGTAATATACTCCGTTAACATGACAGGATTCGACGATCGGATTCGACGGATTAAGATTTCGATCTAGGTATATTCATATATCCTCACTGGATCGAATTCAAATAGAATTGCAGTACACTTGAAGTGACACTTTAAATTTACTGTGTGCGTGCAGAATTAAGTTTTCAATATTTTGATTCCGAGAGAAAAAAAAACAAACCAAATTGAAATACACACACACTTAATTTTCAGCTCGCAAAGACGAATCGGATCGAGAAATCCTATTTGAATCCGTTCCAGGTCTACATGGAATTGAATCTGAATTCAAGTCTGATTCAATTCCCCATGTAAACGGGAAAATAGATTGAGCAAAAAGAGAAAGAGCGCAGCATGACTGCGAAGACAACTTAAGTTTATTTTTAGTTTAGTTCTTTATTAGTTTTAGTTCATACAAAAATCATCCTTAATTTGAAACTAATTCTTGACGAGTGTCAAATATTTCAAATACTCTTCCTCCAAATGTTGGCATATAAATTGAGTAAGGAGGGAGAAAAAAACAGTAAACAACAGCAAGTTTGTGTATTCTAGTAAAAAAAAATGCTAGTCGTTTAAATGCATTTGATAAGCAACACAACCTGCATTGAGATGGATCTTAGCATGTGGCTTCGGTATCGCGATGGGAAGACTGTCGGTTACCGAATTCCAGTCACATTGGATGTCTTAAGTCAATCCCTATGACGGACAAATCTTTTCAAAAAAAAATTGGTTGGCACTCGCGAAATAGCTATAACTTAGGCAAAAAAGTTGTTGTAGTAGTTGTTATTTCATTCAAATTTTTAAATTTACTATTTGAAATTTTTTTTAAAGTAAAAAACATATTTATGAAAGTTTTAACATACAAAATTCTAAGACTCACAAAAAATGATACGATCGAAAACATGAAAAATGGTTATCATGGGAAGTACCTAATGTTAACACCAATGCCAAATTATTGGTGTTCCTTAAAAGCAAGCTGCACTAATGAAATCATTACAATTTTTTTTTTTTTGAAGAAAAATATGATATTTCTAACCGGGGCCCAGATCACGTAAGACTAAAACGATTCTTCAATTGAACGATCGTCGTTTTGACTATTGCTCTCTCTATATTTTCCTATATGTGAGTATACAGACAGCTATCGTCAAGACGATGACGATCGTTCAATCGAACAATCGTTTTAGTCTTATGCCATCTGGGCCAGTTTACTTTGGTAATAGAAACAAAAAATGTCGAGATGTATTCTATAAGGTCACGCTGTAATCACTTAATACCAAATTGAGTAATTATTCTTTGAAAAGTTTTTGAACTTATTTTAAAAATTTCATTATATTTTCGAAGCTTCATAAACAAAATTTAAAAAAATATCAACAGAACTGTTTTCGAGCAAATCAAAAACAATTAAATAGTTCAACAAGTTTAAGCCTTTTTCTGTTATAATTTTGAATTTTTGCTTTCAAAATCATAGGAGCCGTATTTGAGACAAAAAAAAATACCCTAGCGGCTCAACCAATTTGTATGGTAGGTAACAATTTGCTTTTACAAAAAAAGAAAAAAACATGAATCCTTATCACCCAAAAAAATACACTACAGGTACCAAGTTTGAAGTAAATCCAACAAGCCGAAGCCGTTTCGGCTGAGGCCGCGAGAACAAACAGACGAAATTGTGAGACCCACTTTTTCCGTCTTGCGTATCATCTTAATAGCAAGTTTGATCAAAACATCCAGTTGAATTTTTTTACGAATCCATAACTTGTCATAAGTACCTACGGATTAATTATTCTGATTTTGTATTCGATTATTTAAAAATTATTTAAATTTTTTAAAATACAATATGATTAAAACTTTAAAGAAGCCTTCGATGCCAAAAGTAATTACAAATTCAGTTGACCAATTCAAAATATGTTTCGAAATAAGAGAAAAATTTAAGGCAATTTTTTTCAAAAACTTTCGAAATCCTATTTCCGTAATTTGTTGGTAAAAAAATACAATGTATAATAATAAGTAAGCATTCTAGATGACCTTATTCATCAATTTGTGTTTGTGTTATTATAATGTAAAATTTAGGAATGCAATGAAATATTGAACTGATTTTTTTTTTTAAAGCCGATAAGATTTTCCTTGCACCAAAATTACCAGTAATTGCTTAATTGATTTAATTAAAATTCACTAATATATACCTACACCTCAATTATCTTCATTCATCTTCAAGAAAAAAAAAAATAACTCTTTCCAACCTAAAATAGCATCACCATTAGCAAAACTGCCTCTTCTCAGAATAGGTATGCATATCATATTGCTACGACCAATTATTTCTGAAAAGTATCCGAAGATTTAGTTGTTTTGGCCATAAACATTTTACCCTTTAGTAGAAAAGAACCATAGCTGCTGGGCTGCCGTTTAAAATGTCCCACATCTGATTTCTATTTTTAGGTTGGAGTTTTTGACTTATCTTTTTTGCTTTCCTTTACCTTCCTTCACTAGATACACAGATTGAAAAGCAAGTGATGAGTAAACATTTGAAACCACAACCTCAACGATGAGAAAGCAATACTATGTACATTATGTATTGTATGTACATACATACTATGTTGTTTCAACAACAACCACTTACTTTTCCGGGTTAAAACTTTTTGTCTAGTTTTAGTTTTCTCCAGAATATTCTATGGAGAAATTAAAAAAATAACTTTCAACCTGCTGATGCCTTTAGAGATGGAATCCTTAAAAAATATCAAATTATTCTCAATTTAAAACTTTGGTTTAGGTAAAATGCACTGTGTGGATATGAACTACGTGGACGACGACGACGAGGTTGTCGATGAACTGGAAATAAACACGGAATAGATAGTGTATTTGCATGGTTTCTGTTTCATATGTTAAGACACCAAACAGTGAAAATAAATAAATCTACCATACCTAAAGAATTTTCAGTAAATTTAATACATACACTGTTAACATTAAATTTGCACCCTTTTTTACTAGTGGATTTCAATTTTTCGTAGCTTTATTATTTGGCTTTCTTGCAAAAAAATCTCACAAGAAATAGCCTTTTAAGTTTTTTGGACTAAAATTCTCCTTTTGAAAAACGGATCATCACTATATCCCGAAATGCCATCGTAACCCTTTCAGTTTTGTGGCAAATATTCAAAATAAAAAATTACTACATACGCATGCCACATTAAAATAAACTGAGATATTATATAGAAAATTATTCCGCTTAGTGGTACAACAAAAACTCAATTTGCAGTCACTGTCCATTTTTTTTTTTTTTGTTTTTTTTTGTTATTGTTTGATTCGATGACTCATGCTGAAGTTGTTATGTTTTGAATCTTGTATACAAAATATACATAATTAAGTAATAATTTGTTCTGATGGTAATACTGTTTTTATCGGTTTTTAAGTTACGAACCAAAAATTTTGTGTAATTAGCTAAGTTCATATTAACTTAAATTAAGTTGTTGTTGTATTACGTGTAAATTGACTCGTGCAGATCTCGGATTTTTCGTCATACCTTGTGCAGACTTTTATTATCCTCACCAATTTCCCTAATGCTCGCACTATTTTTAATAATTTTAAAGGTACTCAACACCCCTTTAGTAAAAACAATAATAAATAAAAACAATGCGTTTTTAATGAATTTTAAAGAAGAAAAACAAGAAGGTAAAATAAAATTATAATTGATTTAGCAATACAAAAATTATAATATAAAAAATAAATTTCCTAACTGGATCGCACTAACTTGCTTATGTATCCAATAACAAGGAAGTATATGTATTTGTTGTGTAGTGTAAGAAAAAAATAGTCGTACACATTTTAAATGCAATATTTTTTGACTAACTTAGAAATACCTACCTACCTCTCAAAAAGCCCTTTTACGATAGATATTTTATCGACTTTTAACGTCGGTTTTCATTTGCAATAATGGGACATTTATACCAAGTTTCATCAACGGGCCATTACGATATTTTTAAAAGGTTTCCAGCAACATTTACCTATCGTAATGAAAATATATCTACTTTAACTTGCATTTAAGGACTATTACCTTTTTTTGGGTAGTCCTATTGTTTTTAGTTTAATGCCATTAGGTTCTCCATTAAAAAGTACCTTGAAATCATGTCCCATATTAGCCGCGTTTTATTATAACCCTCAACTGAACTGGAAAAGATCATGAAAATAAAACGATGCAAACGAGGCACTCGTGATAAAATTTTGCCCTTTATTTTTTTTTTTCTTGGCAAGATTTATTCCATAAAAAAAAACTAATTTCTTTCGAATTTTGCATCAAATTGAGTATGTGTTCCTTACGATTTTGTTTTCCAAATATTCCTCAAAATTAAAAATTGATACAACGATCACTTAGATCACTTCAATAAGGACTCAGAACCGTTTGAATCATCAAAATCGAGCCAGTAGTTTTGGAATTAGAACAAGGATTAGCTCACACTTTTTTGATTTTCATATAAATTCTTTGGAAAATCAAAAAAGTGTGAAATAGACTTTTGCTTATTGTTCGAGAAGGTAAAAAGTAAAAAAATGAGAAATCAATATCTATACTGAAGACACCTGCTTGCAAAAAAAAAAAACAATTGAAAATTGTGTATGGTGGCTTTTATTTCTTTAGATAAATAAATAACTAAATTGGGTGGCACAACGGCTCATGAAGAACCAGGGCCTAGTGACTAACAACTCGCAACCATTCCTGTGTGTGCCTGTCGACAGGAATGAAAGGGACCTACAATTTTATGCAGAATCTGAACGGCTAGACGAGAAGCACTTATTCGTGACAAGTGATACTCTTGGAGGATTTGTCAATTCCTCGCAAGAGGCAGTAGCCATAAAAAAAAAAAAACTTTTTAGTTTTTAGGTGGACGAGGCTGGGAAGTGAACCCAGACCTCCAGCGTGACAGTCGAACGCACTAACCATTACGCTACGGGCTACTACTTTTATTTCTTTAGCCAACATTTTAATTTCTCACTTTTTTTACTTTTTGCAAAAAGTAGGTCTATGTAGTTAGGCTTTAAGAAGAGTAGAGAGATGATTCTCTTTCACTTGAAAAAATCGCTCTCGTGTTAAAGCAGACTTTATTAATGTAAATAATAAGTTGTCGGACAACAACGTGTTTGACAGCCCAAGACTGTAGTACCAACCTTACCAAGTTAAAAAGTAGCCTGGTGGCCAGAATTGTAATTAAATTTTGGGTCACAAAAATTGAACTCGATATGTATCAAGATCATAATGTTGTTGTTTTAATGCATGAAAAGCTGTGACATATATAAGTCTTCGTGTGAAATTAAACGCGGCTAATAAAACACAGGTAAAATTGAAGTGGAAGTTGATTGGGACGTTTAAGTAAAACGCGAATCACAGTCACTACCTTCACTTTTTAAAAAGAACTAAGAAAACCGTCCTTATTTTGTTAATAAAAGAAAATTTACTTCAACTACTTTTTCCTTTTTTATTTTTTGCTAGCATGTCAAAATTGAAAACGTAAAAATACTCAGGAATACCACAATCGAAATGCAAAGTTTTTGTCGGATCTCGATCGTTTTATTATCTCAAGATGATCTAGAGACTAGACCATCCCCCCTCTTCTCTCCAAAAAAAAAAACAAAATTTGTATACTCATAATATCATTCTCAAAATAATTTAACAGTAACACCATTTCGTTTTTGTAACTGAAAAAAATGTAAAAAAAAGAAGGTATCTGCGCTTTCTACTATTAAATAATATGCACGCATGTGAAATGTGTATTTCGAGAATGATCACTAAGTCACAGATAGTATTTGGACGTAGATTTATGTAAAAACAAGAAGCCTAGCAATAATATTCGTATTGTGTGTATAACAAGGATTTTTCGAAGGTGTTTTCAAACTTCATTCCCTCGTCCCAGGGAATTTTATTTTTGTTCATTTAAGAAGTACCTATTCCTATCTTAAAAAAAAAAAACAAATAAATATAACTAAACAATTTGATAAGTGTTCTATTGCATCCCCGGCACAGCTTTTTAGATTTTTGTTTGTATTTAATTCCTGAGTGGCAGCTATAGCTGAAATATAACAAGATGAATATATAAATGGGCGAGAGATATGCACATTGGCAATGATGGCCGGCCGGCGAGGAGGCTATTGGGTCAAGGCTTCCGTTTTCGAAATATATTTTGTTTTTTAATTGACTGACAATTATAAATAATAAGAACAACAATATGATAGCAGACAGAGAATCATTCAGCAACGAGCGGATGTTCGTTCCTTGCGACATTTTTTTTTTTTTTTTTTTTTTGAATTTAACATAGTGATTTTGATTATACAAAGTGTGGTAATGGTGATGAGTTCAAAATGTTATCTTATAAATGTGCGGTGACCTGAAAATGATTGGAATCAAATAAGTAAATACAAATTATAGAAATACGACGCACTCTGGAGATTATGTATGTGATTTCGTTATAAATTATGTTATGGTTGTTAAGATGTTGTATGTTTTGTTTTTAAGTTTTTTTTCTAAAGTGAAATATAGCACACATATCAATTACTATAACAAATTTTTTAATTTTCCAAATAGGTTTTTAATTTAAGAAAAAATATATATGGCTAAAGGTTAAGTTGCGCTGATATAGCTGTTCATATACAATTGTGTTTTTTTTTTTTTTTTTTGTCAATCAAATTGGACGAAAAAATCAGATCGAGGCCAAACTTTATTATTGCAACAACAATCAATTGCGAAGGTAATGGGCTTAGATTATCCCAGAGGATTTTTAGGGGTTAAATCCTAGTTTAGCTCACATTAAAATGGTGTTACCAGGCGCAAATTATCATACTTTGTTATCGGTCGTTTGTATGTATGCAACCATCAACATTTTGTTGACCTACTGATTCAAAAATTGTGTTTTCTTATAACAAAAAAATGGACAATCATCAAGTGTCTTTGATTTAAATTTTGTTTTTATTTTAGATTGTTTTTTTTTTTGCAATTATCAAGCTTTTTTATTTGAATTTGACATGTGCTAACGATTAGTTTTTGTTTTGCATATGAGTGCCACATGTCTGAAGAGGTAGTGATGGCCATTTTGTAGTTGATGGTATTTTTTTTTTTTTTTTGAAAACTATTTATTATATTTTTTTTTTTTTTGTTAGAACTTTGCTAATCCTATATAATTCGGTGTTTTTGCGAATGCTATACATTACACACAGAAAACTAAATTAAAAGAAGCTCAATTTTTATAAAATTGTTAATTTGTACTCTATCATTAAGTTTTTTAAAACGTTTTTCATTGTGTTGTTTCAGCCATTTTCAAGGCTTTAAAGCAGTGCTTTTCAAACTTTAGGTTGCGACCCCCTAGGTGGTCACCAGGTATTACTCGGGGGGTCGCGGTTGCAAGCCTAAATGATTAAACAAACAAAGGTTGTAAGTCCTTTACTATAAAACAAATTAAAACACAAAATTTTTTAGAGAGACGGTTGTTTTATTTTTGAGTTAATGTTCAAATTTGTATTTCTTTGACACAGTAACTATCAAATCATTTTCCAATTGAAGCCTAGTTATCTTAGTATTCATATTTTTATTCATCGCGAATAAGTGAAATATCGTATAGTCAGGGTATGAAAATGTTTCGTTGTATGTCTCATTTTAAATAACTGATAAATTGTTATTATTATGAATGTGGGGGTTGGCAGAATGTTTTTACTAATACTGTACTCAAAAAGTTTGAAAAAAAACTGCTCTAAAGCATATTGGACTCCTAGTTGTTAAGTTTTGCGTATTCGTCATACAAAATTGCGAATGTTTCGCTTCGATTTCGGGTTAGTTTCCTATAAAAGTGATATAACTGCCACCAAAATGTAAAATAGGACAGTGACACAGATAAAAACCGGTTTGGAACATTTGTATTCAATATGGTGTATATATAGTATATGCAAATACTGAATGACGGAGCGAAAAGCTATTCAGCCTTACTGCAAGTGTTATCATGAGAAAACACCTTTAAAATACTGAGTTTTCAAAAACAAAATTATTATTTCTCCTTTATTTTTTCTCCTTTAAAGACATCATAAAAATCTATGGGCATATTATCCAAAAAAAAACACTAGGCAACAAGTTTGAAGAAAATTAATCTAGCCGTTTAGGTTGTAGGCCCGCGGACAGACAAACAGAATCGCGAAACCCACATTTTCGTCTTCGCTATCATAGTAATATCAAAATCTCTTATCAAAATCTGTAGTGAAATTTTTTTTGACTATTGAATTTTGAACATAAAACTACAACTTGATTATTACGTATGATTCGGAACAAAATTAGATAAACAAAATAGTTTTCAATATCTGTTTTCTCAAAGTTTTGAGTTTTAAAATAAATTTCTCAAAAACTGTTCACTTAAACAAACTTAATTGAAAAAAAGGCATCTATGGGTTTACAAAAAGGAATAGCATTCCATTGCAGGTGTTACTGTTGTTTTTAAATAATATTCTTTTTTTAGAAAATTGTCTGCCCGAATGCGGCGTGGAATAGACACCCCCTCTTCCATAAGATTTGTGTATTACTTCAACCAAACCTACAAGCTCTATTTTATCCTCATACCTTATGCGAATCACCCTGTACAACTGATGCTGAATTAAACAGGAAACCACTGTTTAATAAATTATTCTTCTTTGTTATTTGTTTAACATTTTAATTTTATTACCTAGGGCTTGCGGCCATTAAAATTATAGAATTCTAAATCAGAATTGAGGACAAAATATTAAATGGCATGGAGAAGAAGTATTTTCTGTAAAAATTGATCCAGCTTTTGGATTTTGTATATTTATTTCCAACAAAAACATGTTCGAAATAAGCAAGTTTATCACTAAATATAAAACCTTGCAAAACACATATGACATTAACACAAAATTAACAATAAAAAATAATTCATTCAAGCAATTATTTTTTGTTTAAGTAATTAAAAATCTTTTATGACAGTAGTTTTATGTTAGGAAATACGTGAGTGGAAATCTAGAAACATAAACTAAGCTCAGACATTGCATACTTAGTTTTTTTCCTTGATGACATTGTTCAAATGAGACTTTTGTGTTCTATTAGTTGGCAAATCATTCAAATTTGTTATTTTATTTTTATCTATTTATGAGTTTGATAGGAGAATTTTAAATAATTAAAAATTAAAATCAAAACAGGCTTTTGCAAAATACTTTTATAGCATAAATATCTATTTAATTTCTGAGTTTATTATCCAAAAACTATAAATTACTCATAAGATATGTATGAGGTAAAGCCAATACATGCAGTGTTTTTTTTTCGATAAGCCCCATAGCTTCAATTGAACTCTATCCGTAAAATTTCTTGAGATAGTAAACACCTGATTCTCAATCCACTTTCAATCTTTCTTATCCTTCTTTTCTTCAGATTGCACAAAAACAGAAGACATAAAGGTCTTACAGACATATTCAGCAAAAAAACCGCAATTTAAGTGTAAGTGACAAAAACTAACAAATTTACTTGAGTTTAATAGTTTGATATGCTTATATAGAAACAAACATTGTCCAAAATTTAAAGGTAAACATTCTTATAACTACCACTTCCTTGTAAATAAAACACTGTTCAACGAGTTCTATTTAAATTAATTTGGCTCCGCGGTTATCGGGCATATCTAAAAGCACTTCATTAAATTACATAATAGCAAATCGGAATAGAATAACATTCTTTGAGTTTTATACAAAACTCTAATAGCTTGACACTTTCTTACTTCTATAAAGCACTTGATGATAAACGCACGACAGATTAGAGTTAAACTTATCGCGAGCTACCAGAACACATTAAATTCAACAAAACAATAAAAACCATTATAATCATGAAACAGCAGCTGAATTTTGTATCTTTTATCCTCGTACAAAATCAGTGAGTGTCATTCAACTTCTAAGCGGTAAACAGATTTGTATCCAAAATATATACCGCATTATATGAGAAACAAACGCAAGTTTATTGACTCGCCTTCTTCATCATATTAAGTAATTTGATTAGCAAACAAAACCCTAGCCGCAACGCTTATTAATGTATATCTATATATAATTGTTATATATTTACACTTGCATATGTATCTGCGTACTTGTTATCGGCCAAAATGAGTCTCTTATCAATGAAAACAACAAGAAGACAATATATGTGTACATGTGTAGTAAGTTTTAAAATATGATGCGAAACTAGGTGAGATCATGGAGACATACTAGTAAGCTATCAGCTGAATAATGGTGTCACAAGATAATTTTACGTAAAAAAAAAACAACAACAAAATATTTTATCAGCTCAGACTGAAATGTGTGTTCTAGGTTTTATGCTTGAGTTTTTAAGTTTTACAATAAAAAGCTGAAATAATTGTAGGTATGGATAATGGGAGTATGTATAAATACGAAACAAAAAAACTGATTGGAAACAATGTGTGTTTGTATATGGCACATAAATAAGATAAAAAGCTAAATCGATTTCGTTCCAATTAATTCTAAGAAAGACCTGAAAATGAGTTCAAGAAAACCACTTAATACATAGTATTAGTTTCATTTGTTAAAAAAAAAGTAGTGACGAGACGATGGAGTTGATAAAATAAAAAGGCAAACACGATGCAATACAGATATGCACCAACAAGTTGTTTGACAATTAACCCGCTCTAAAAGCTCCTAATCTCACATTCAGGCTTCAAAACACTTTTTTCCAGTTTTTGTATTTAAGATGGCGTATTCAACCCCGTGGATACAAAATGAGCTGTAGAAGATAGATAGACTAGCGATGAGCGCACTTGGGCATTTGAGCACTTTTCCTTGGATGTAAACGGTAGCGAATTAGCTCTCTAGACAGGTTGAACAGCGACGTCGTTTTTTTGTAGTGAGGTTGAACAATCTAGTATGATAACCCGCGCAGAAAAACAATCTAGTTTTTGACAAGGCACTAGAGAGATTAACATAGATTCTAGCACGGCTCTAGCAAGATTTAGCAAAGGCTAAAACACGGGCCTTGGCGATTATGAACCCTTTTGCCTCATCAAGCAAAACAAAAAAAGCTGGCTATTGTGATGGGATTTGATGCCGCGATACTCTGATTGTCAGTCCAATGCGCTACCCACTGGACTAACTCGCTATACAAAAATTCAATGTCGAAAGTGAATAAGTTTCATTCCATATTGCATAACGAGTACATACAGAATAGAATCGGATTTTAAGTACTTGCTTTTTAGGTAGAACAACTTAGAACAGGTTTTTCCTCATTAAACCATCCTTTACAGATGTCTCACACCCAGAATATTATTAATAATAATAGACTTTGTCGCTAGATCTAGCGACATTTCAATTTCTTCCGCGACAAAAAATATTTTGATGTCGTTAGATTATTTCTAGCAACTTTTCTAGTGACTTTTGAAGGTAAGCATTTTTGAGTTGTGACACGCAAATAATATTTTTGTATGTAGTGGCCCTGGTGATTTTACATTCTTGTCATATAAATTAATTTGACATTTTCTATTTCCAATAATTGGGTACTAGAATTCACCACACATATGCACACACACATAAAAACATGTGCAAAATGTAAGTGCGAATGAGCGCAGTTGTCAATTCATCTGTTTCACATTTATTATAGACCTTAGTTTTTTGTTAATTTCCTTTAAATTGTTGAACAGAAATAAAAAGTTATTCAAAGCGAAATTTTTTTAACACTTATTTACCGATTTTTGTCTAGCGACTTCTAGTGACTTTTTGTCCCCCGAATTTCAGCCAATCTAGCGACTTTTGGAAGTTGGCCTAGCGATTTTTCATTTCAGGTTGCGGCAACACTGCTCACACCCATAGTAAAAGGTGAAGACAAAGGAAAGAGAGAAAAAAGTGTCCTATGATGCTGAAATTGCATGGTGCTTATAAAATTTGTGTTTCTGGTGTACAAGAGACATTCCTGATGGGATACCGATACATGTCCAACAAGTTTTTACTAGGGAGGGCCTCACGAATGTTTGAAAAGTTTGCCTCGTCTACATTTTTGGTACTGAAACCGAGCAAGGGCTTGCCAAGTATCTGGCAAGTTTTCCTTGTCTAGATTTTCCCTACTGAAAACTTGCTAGGGCCTTGCCCAAACTAGACAGAAACTTGGCATTTTTCCAGACGGGAAACGTATCACTGTATTTAAAAATACTTAGATCTTTTGCCAACGACTTTTCCCGATCAGTATTTTTTAGACAGATAAGTGAGCTGCCGATAACCAGGAATTATATTTTATATATCAATTCATTTTATCGTTTTATCAGCTTAAAAATCCCAAGATACGTGGATATTAGTTTGAATTTTATAAACTTTTTTCGATAAGTTACTCGTAAAAGTCAAATCAAACCTTTTATTTTTCCTTTCGTTTCAACCATTTTCCAGTAATTGCTCCGCTTAGTTGATTTTAACACTTATTTTTACTAAAAAGTAAACTCTAGCAGTTATATGTACATAGGTAGGTGTTGGGTACCTACTTAAATAACATTTAGTAAGCGCCTAATCATGCCATCATTACAAAACCGTTGATTTGCTGCCTTATTACTCTTCCTCTGCCAACTGGAGGGACATCAAAAAATCCATAATATAAGAAATTTCACCGGAAACAAAAAAATATATTGCGGCTCTTCACCTAGATGGTGACAGTAAAAAAACTTTTTGTAAGAAAACATCTTCAATGCTTTGTTTTCTGGTCTGGCTGAGGAGAAATTGCGAAAATATCACATTTCCAAGGTTTCGTCATATACCTACAAAAGTGAGAAAACAAGACAAATATAAATGCTATATAACTGAATATTTGATCAATCATCTGTCAAATTTAATTAACACCCTTTTTTTAGCTAAAGTAAATCAAATAATTATTTTTAGATGATGGCAAGCAAATAAAAATAATGAACGAAAACGTTATATTCAGTGTCATATTATGTACAGTACATTATGTACATTTTGAAATTCTGTGTCTTTAGAAAAAAATGGGCACGACTGGATCGCACAAAACTTGCTCTCGTAGCTAACAACTTTAACGTAGCTTGAAATAGACATGTACATATTTATTGGTTTCATAACATTATGATATCATTAAAAAAAAATTTTTAAAAACAATTTCAAATATAAATGATTATTATAAATTAGTTATTTTAATAGCTAAAATAGATAGAGTTCAAAAAAAAGTATGCCATCTGATTTGTTTAATAAATATCAATTTATGAAAAAAAAATCAAAAATCGTTAGAGCGGTTTTTTTTAAATTAATTTTGTATATATAAAAAATCGCGAACATATTTTAAAATTAAATTTGGTATGCCAACTTTTAGTATTAAATAAAACACATTTTTTTCACGAAATTAAAAAAAAATTCATTGGCCCGTTTTCAAGATGTTGAATTTTCAAAAATAAAATTGCAATATTTTTAAAAAATTTTGGTTGAAATCGATATAGTAGTAAACGAGAAATTTGAAAACCAAAAAATCGGTTGTATGCCAGGTACCGTTAATAACCGTTATATCTACCAAAATATTGACTTTAGTAATTTTAGTACCTCGTAATTTTTTTTTTGAAAATCATTAGAGCCGTTTTTGAAATAAATCAATTTTTGTATATTGGTTGTATGACAGGTACCGTTTTTTTTTGAGATAAAAAAAAAAATTCAATTTCCCCTCTAGGGAATCACATAAAAACCTTAAGTCCAAAGTTTGAAGAAAATCGCTTCAGCCGTTAAGCCTGCAGGTCGAGGTACAGACAGACGGATAGACGGACATACGGACAGACAGAATTGCGGGACCCACTTTTTTCGCGTTCTCTATCATCGTAATGTTAGGGAAAATTCTTTTCTCGATTTTCTTTGTACGAATCCTAAACTAGCCCTTTACTACGTATATCGCAAGTAAAAAAATCATAACAAAAATGTATAATGAAAACTATCAACACATCTAAGATTGTTTTTGTGTGTACAGATACAGCTGCCATGTCTTCCTTTTGAAGTCAATATTTTAAATTTTAGATACAAATAGATAGGTAGATATGTATATTTAAATATTGGTCAACGCAATTAACCTTAAAGTGTTTCAACCAAACATAAAGATGGTTGGATACAATTTTTTATTTTATTAATTGCCATATTTAAGCTCCTTACACTTTGTTTTTGCTGTTTGATTTTTTATTATTTTAATTTTTGAACCCAAATTCCTTCAATTCTCACACTCATTTTGGGTGGAGTTTATAGTGAATCGATTTTACAAAATATAAAGTTTTAATTAATGGGGCTTGCTTTATTGCTTGTTAATATAAAGAAACAAGCTAAAGGTATGTCTACTTAACATATCTGAGTTTTTAAATCATTTTGTGCAAGTAATATTACTTGAGAATTATGTGGCTACAAAATGGGATTAAAAAATTCTATACATACATAGGTTATATTCCTTGAGAATAGGCTACACAATTAACGATTGAAACATCTTAAATAAAATTGTATTCAAGTTTACTTTCAATCTCAATATTTAAAGGCTCAAGAGTACATAAGTGGAAATATATTATACGAATGATAATTTAAATTTTTAGATTTAGAGCAAATTTGTTAACTGTGGTTTCAATACTTAATATAACTTTAACCCCCAGTTTCACAGTGGAAGTTTAAACTCCACTTTTGGTTTAACCTTCAGTTCAAAAATGTATTCAGTTTCGAAGTTTCGTTTAAACCTTGAATTGAGTTTAATTTGTAGTTTAAGTTAAACGACAGAATTGTTCCGTTTAAACCTAAGTTCAACGTTTGGGACCACTTTACATAATACATTAGGGAATTTATTTACTTATTTTTCATAACCAATTCCATCAGCAAAACTTTGTCTGCTGTTGAGAAGTTGATATTTCTCTTTTTTCGCACAATTATTTTCCAATGTTCCAATTTTTTTATATTTTATTTTGCTTGTGTCACTTGAAGAAAACGCCGACAGATTATCCACAACCAAAATAATTGTTGCTGTTTCGCGTGTTCTTTGCTTCAGAAAGAGAATGAATACCAAGGAAAGCTAAGTACTATTTGCAATACGTCACTTGGCGAAGCAAAAACGTACAATGCTGCCAACTCTTTTTCATAAAATCTAGTTAAGCGAAGTTCTACTGATTTGAAGATCAGATTTCACTGTGAAACCAGGCGCGTTAAACTAAATACTTAAACTCAGTTTAAGGTTCAGTTGATCTTAAGTTTAAACTCCCACTGTGAAACTGGGGGTCACAGTTTCTAAATAAATGGCGATTAACCGAACTCGACTACTAAGTGATTTTGATAAATTATACAACTCATTATTCCTTGTTTAAGACTTTGGCAAACGTTCTTTGATTTAA
The DNA here is from genome assembly GCA_949320155.1 of Melangyna quadrimaculata. NCBI lineage: Eukaryota > Metazoa > Arthropoda > Insecta > Diptera > Syrphidae > Melangyna > Melangyna quadrimaculata. Next base: position 140,380,238 of record OX439484.1, on the reverse strand, counting down.
TAGTTGATATTAGATGATTAGCTGAAACAAACAAGCACATTAAGCCTCAACTACATAGACCTACTTTTGTACAAAAGTACAAAAGTGAGAAATTAAAATGCTCGCTAAAGAAACATGTTTGCAAAAAAACATGCGGAAATTGTTCTGACATATAAATTAAACCACCATGCACAATTCTCCATTGTTTTTTTGCAAGCAGGTGTCTTCAGAATAGATATTCATTTTTCACTTTTGTACTTTTGTACAAAAGTAGGCCTATGTAGTTAAGCCTTTATACTAAGTTACGTTTTTCGTTGTTTATTATTTCCTTAAAGTTTTTGACTGCTAACCTGGAGGTATGGGTTCGAGCTCCATTCTAGTCAGCATTCTTTTCTGTATTCCCTAGTTTCAACTAGAAGCCAAATGTGAAATTTTATAAAATAATTAACAGAATGTTCTCAATCCACTGTACACAAAAATTCTTTCCTTTCCTTCTATTCCTTCTAACTAGTGCCGTGCAAATTTGGTTGCATTTAAAAGATCTTAGGTCTTACAGGCTTATATGTACAATTATTAATACACATTTTGAAGCTTTAAGAAAATGTACATCTGAAGGTATTCATAAAGTTTTTTAAATTCATATTATTTGAAATTCGATCAGAATCCATTTTATTTAATACAAAATATGATTTTCAACATTTTCAAACCTATAACATTAAAAAATTTCATAGAAATTAATCAGTATTTAATTTAAATTTGAAAGCACAATTGATTTGACCTAAAATTGTAATAAACTTTCAATGATTTTGTTTATCCGCATTTATTTATTATAATTTTTTTGTTTCTTTTAAATACTATGTTATTGATTTATTTGAAAGGTCCCACTTGAAACAAAAACTTCGACCACTTTTCGCAGGCATTCTTCTTCAGTTTCATCCAATTGGGGAAGGAAAATATGACTAAGAAATCTATTTTTGAATCAACCACGAATGCAGACACGCCGCCTTTTGAAGTGCAATACTGAAACTGAAGCATCCCAGTCTCATCTCTCAACCCGAGCACACCACACCACATGTGATTTGCGCCAGAAACAACAAATGAGTACATCGCCCTAATTGAAGTTTACTACTTAGCACTATGGCATGATGGCACCCCCCGCATCAGATTCTTCTCTTTCACTATATAACTGATAGGATGAGAATGGGAAACAAAATAATATTCGAATTTATTTTTGGAAATTTAAGACACTTCCGCGAGATTATTTGCTTGTAGAGCATAAGCATTATTATTTTATAATACATAGCTATAATCATAACTTTAAAACCAAAATTTAATTTTTTTTAACTATTTTCAATAATTGTTTGGCCTATTTATGCTTGGAGATGAAATTGAGAAAAAAAATAGTAAATTATTTTGGAAAAATAAATGTTTATTCAACAAAAAAGATTACCTTAAGATTTGTTGGCAAAACAACGATGAATAACTTTAGAGTTTGGACATTCAGACTTTTATTTGTTTGAGTCAATATTATTATTATTATTATGCGTGCGGCTTTATATTATGTTAAAGAATTATTATTCATCAAATAATGTATGCATATATGTGCAACATCAAATATACCAGTTAGGTACCAAAAATCAACTTCAATTCCATCATTTAAAATAATAACAAAAAAGTTTGTTCTACAATAACAAAAAAGTTTGTTTTTATTTATTCTCTACGTCTAAAATAAATACACTTCAAACGTAAAATTTCCGCTTAGCTACATGAATCAATATGAATTTTAAATCTGTTAAGCAAATAATTTGGGCACATCATTAATAATATTTGGGTTATTGTTGAAATATTTATAAAAAAAAAAAAGAAAAATACACTCAGTCAGCTCCAAAGAACTTTATAATGTATGAGTATATTCAATTCTATTCTTTATGGTAATGAAAGGACCACATTTTCTTTTATTTTTGTTTGTACTTCCAAACCATCACGTAAAACTGATGTCATTCTATGTAATGACGATCGGATAAACGACAATAATTATTCCTTTTTGGAAGAGCTGATCTGTATTCCGTACGGACACAGAGTGATAATGTTCTTAGACCACCCCATATTTTTGTTCAAATATTTTTGTATGTTTTGAAGCTTTGTCTTGTGTGGATATACTGGAAATTTCATAATATTATTCTAAGTAAAGCAAACAGAGAAAGGAAATGCCAATATAATAATATTAATGGATTCTATCCTTACTTTTTCAAGATGCATAAGCTGAGAATTCGCAGCAAAAATATTTGTGAGTCAGAAATAAATTTCACGCAATTAACTTCTTTAAATAATTATGTTTCACACACTACACAATAAAATTACAACTTTAAATAAACTTCACGTACTTTGTTTAGAATTTTAAAGATTTATGTGCCTAGTTTGGATAGCGTAATCAATTAAGCCGAGTTGCCCATATAACTATATAATTGGAAACCAAACAATTATTGAAAATTTGAAATGAATCATTGAAAATTTGAAATGAAGAAATAATGTACAAATTTGGATTTAAATGCATAATTAAAGAAGATATTCTACATTTATACATAAGTGCATAATAAAAGGGCATATTTTTAGTTTATTTTTTGTGACCACCAACATGAAAAATCGCTCCCATCTTGGAGTGTATTAGGTGTCAAATCACTCAAATAGACGGGTTTCATCTCTGAAAATCGTGTAGCGCCAAAAGTTATGAGATAAAGGTGTTAAAGTGTACTGTAATATAGATACTTAAATCACAACTAAATATGTGTACCAAAGGGTAAACAAAATAAATCGGCGGATGGTACACACACACGCTCATGAAAAAAAAAAGTATTTATTTACTTTATCCGTCGCATATACAAATTATGAAAGGTGTATAAAAATAAAGGATTACTCTTAGGCTAAGCGCGCACATGCAACTCTTACCGAAATTAAATCGCTAGTTCTACGATGACCGCGCACATAACTTTTTTACCAACTTTTAAATTTTATAATACCAAGAATCGAATTGATTTTTCACTCAATCACCTTTTTAGTATGATTTTCTGCATAATTTTGCAAATATTTTTACACACAAATGCAGCCCGGAATTTTAACTTTAATTGAGTACTAAGTTTTTAAATATCCAACAAATATAACTCAAGTTTTAAGCCTCATGAAGGGTAGGGCTGGCCAAGAGACGAGAAAAGTCTCAGTTTTGATCTCGGTCTCGCATGACGAGACCGTAGGTAGGTAGGTAGGTAGAAATGGCGGCCACGGGCGTCCAGCCCATAGTTCAATTAGCGCTGAAGTGCGCCGCTTTGATACCATAACTCGCTTGAACCTGTGGATGGAATTGAAGAGAGAAAATATGGGCATATCCTCAGGATATCGTCCCTTTTTATTTAGTTTAGAATAGGATTTTGTTGTAGCTTTTAGTACAATCATCAGAAAGTGGATCACTCACTCAACCAGATCAGCACCCGCACCCGCACCATCCACAGTTAGCCCACTAGGCAGTTCGTTGGCTGGCACTGGAGCGTCCACTGATCTGATTGGATGATCATCCGGCCGCTGTGCACCACAAACCCCCACCAGATCCCTAGTCCACTATCTTGTGATCATAGGGAATCGACGGAAGGTATAATGCAGAAGTAGCCGAAATTTGTCCTAGAGCCATTTCGTCGCGTTGAGAAAAAAAAATCAAGTCTTTGATCTTCATTTCAGAAATTTCGTTAATGACGTCAAAGAATGCTCTTCCGAGTGACTGTTTTCTAGCTTTGGCCAGAGCATGGCATTCGCAGAGGAAATGAACTACTGTTTCCTTTTCCTGCCGGTCCTCACAGCTCCGACAGTGAGTATTGTGAGGTATGCCCAGCTTCGCTGCATGCTCTCCTCTTGGCCAGTGTCCGCTACAGGTTGAAACTACCCTGACTATGTCTTGCCTGGGTCTGCGTATTAGATCAGTTGTTCGGTTCTTGTCATAGGTGGGCCAAATCTTCCTAGATATAATACAGTTTGATAAACTGCTCCACCTACGGTTTGCTCCAAGCGGAATGTTGACTCTTTCCGCAAGTGAGCCATGAAGGGCTGAACCTTGCCTGGCCAGCTCGTCAGCCCGTTCATTGTCCTCAATGCCACTGTGACCCGGGACCCAGATAAGAGTGACATTGAGGTCAGTGTTCAGACCCGCACGCTCATCCCGGCATTGCTGGACCAGTTTGGAGGATGCTGTAGCTGAATTAATGGCTTTAACAGCCGCTTGACTGTCTGTAATAATAGCTGCATTACGGTTCTGGTTTGGATCTGCTTTTAGTAACTTGCAAGCTTCCCTGATTGCCAGCAATTCAGCTTGAAAGACGCTAGCAAGGTCAGGTAGCCGAAAGGACCTAGATGCATTTAGAGACTCAGAGAAGATTCCTGCACCAACGCCACACTCCATCTTTGAGTCATCAGTAAAGATAGTTGTGTCGAAATCTTTCGTCACGACGTTATCATTTAACTTTGAAATCCTTATTAATACTCATTGTAAGGGTACAGTAGTCAGTGGGAGTCGAAATCATTTCCATTGGAATCAAGTCTGTGATATTGCTGTGACCATAGGGCTTGGCAAACCAAGAGTTTGATTCTTTAAGTCTTAAAGCGGTGCAAGATACTAGATATTTAATATGTAAATCAAGTGTTAGAAGGTGCAGAAAAACACTTAAGGCATCAGTCGGGCAGGATCTTATAGCCCCTGTCGTGCCAATGCTAGCAGTTCCTTGAACCTTCCTAAGTCTATCGATGTTATATTTTTTGTTAAGTGCAGGCCACCATACAATCGAACCGTATGTGAGGATCGGTCGTACCATGGCTGTGTACGTCCAGAGGATCATCTAAGCTTTAGAGGAGAGTGAGAGTGTTTGGCCGTTGAGTCGGGGTAGAGTGAAGGGGTGTATCTTAGTCTTGGTAGTAAATAGCATCAGACATCCACATCTTAACAAGAATTTTATTCATGACTAAAAGCCATAGAAGAGGGGACAGAACCCCACCCTGGGGTGTACCTCTACTTACGAGACGAGACCGAGACGCGACTGGCTTTTAAGCAACGGAGACGAGACTGTATACTTCGACTGAAATTTACAGTGAGTCTTATAAATTAAAAAATCCAATTTCAGTTAAATATTTATTTTTTTCTGCACATATTCAAACTATAATCGAAAATATTTCGGTTTAATAACCAACAAGTTTTCTGGAAATCTTATTTTTCGGAGACGTGACCGAGACTTAATTATACGCGACCGACCTAGACGAGACTGAAAATTTTCGATTTAAACAAGACCGAGACGAGACTCACAAGAGTCTCGCAGAGTTTCGTCTCGTGGCCAGCCCTAATGAAGTGGCCAATTCGGCTTTTTTCAAGGTTTAATGCAAAAATGTAATAGAAAATCAAATTGATCAGGTCTTTTAACACCATTTTAGTATGAAATTTTTTGCCTCTCCCTAATAATTTGTATACAGGATGTAGCCTGACATCTTTCTTTATTCAAAGACCTTAACATGAAGATCTAGATTCGGATAACTGTGCTTCCTGGCTGAAGCTCGTCTGCGGCAATAAATATCTGCCAGGCCACACAAGCAGAGGAACTCATATAAGGTGATCGTTCAGTTTGTGTCAAAACACAAACTGTTTAGTTGCTTCAATCGGTGGCTGAATAGTTTCTGCATGTGCAGAAACTCTAATATAAGAGCATGGGATGCATTTTAGCAACCAACATCTTTCGTGACTGAAAGTTGCATATGCACGCTTAGCCTAAGACGTTTAATAACGATGATGAAGAAATTAAAAAAATAAATAAAATTACTTCTTAGACTTTTATTTAAAAAAAAAAAAAAAAAAAAAACAATTCACCATATAGATCTACAAAAGGAGCAATAACAAAACATAAATAAAATGTTTTTATGGACTTTGCTGCCTTCTCATTTACAAGCAAAACACTCAGAAATAAAGAACAAACAGAACAAAATAAACATTAGAAACATTAAGGAACTCGTAAGCAAAACATTATAGGTATTGTAGAACAAGGGCCAGATTTTCCTAGTTAAAATTTGGTTCACTGTTGTATACAAAATAACTTTTTTGGAAATTAATATGTATATAAAATGAATCAATTGATGATTGAAATTTAATTTTACACCTACGACTTTAAAATGTTTTCAACTAATCTTATATTAGCTTATTAATTTAGCTTCTTAACCACATACAAAAAGTAGGGTTTCTAATTAAAAAACGCACGTAGATTTTACATATTCTCGCTATGTGCTGCTGTGTTGAACTTTTAGTTAAATTGAAAAAAATGATTGAAAAGCAGACAGTTCTCTAAATGTTCCACTTTTCTCTTATACATAAAACATCAAAATGATTCATGGTGTGACGTGGTTCGCCACTGAAAAGTTCACCCTCCCTAATGTTGTCTTGTTATTTTTCCAAAAACTTTTGTGTTAATTTTTTTTAAATTTTGGTGACAAACTCGTTTTCAAAATATTATCAGTCGTATTTATAAACATTGCCTTACTTTAGATAGCCGTCCAATTCCCAAAAGTTATCAATAAACATTCCTCGTGGTTGTCTTAAAGTCGTCTTACTTTGAATCCGTTGCCTTTACCTTGACTAAAGTAACATCCTATTAATATATAAATATATAAATTGGCAATAGATCGTGAAGTACCAGGGCCTAGTGACTAAGAACTCAACCATTCTGTGTCCGCGTGTCACCTGGAATGGAAGGGACCTAAAATTGTATGCCGAATCCGAACGGCTAGACGAGAAGCACTTATTCATGACAAGTATGATACTCTTGGAGTATTAGTCAATTCCTCACAAAAAGCAGTAGCCCCAAAAAAAAAATTGTTTTAAGGTGGACGTGAACCCAGACCTCCAGCGTGACAGTCCAACGCACTAACCATTACGTTACGGGCTACTACTACATTTTATTAAGGTAATTAAAAAAAGCCTATTTTCAACTATATAAGGACACTGATGTCTAACTGACAAATTGTCTAAAAAAAAATTCAACGAATACAACCGCATATGTATTTTCAAAAAAAAAAATCAAAATCCAACAAATATTTATTTGCTTACATATATCGAGATAGGTACCTGCAATATTTGTTTTTAGTTTGTTCCTTAAACTTTGATCGATATCGAAGGCCCAGTTTTTCTAAGTGAAATGAACCGTGGTTGAGTTAACTCCTGAAATTCATATTTTTGTCAGTCAATTTAAAAATTAAACTTGACCTTCTACTAAATTGATTAACTATTAAAACTCGTCGCATCAACAGAAGAGATATTTTGTCATCACAATGCTAAAACTGCAATTGATAATCATTTATAAGTTAACCTGCCACGAAATTACCACAGTAAACATTACAATTTGTTCCAATATCAATAGATATGCATGGCAAATATATACCGATATTTTTAGACCTAACAAACAAATTGAATTTCCCCTTAAGTAATAATATCTTTAGTATGTAGGTATTCACCCCACTAACGTCAACTACTGAAACAACAGAAAAATTCTAGTATGTCGTCATATATTGAAAATAGAAAAACATTATCGTCTGGAATGTACATATGCAACATGCATCTATGTATGTACCTAAACTAAACAATCCAAAAAAATAGAAGCAGAAAATAAAACAAACTCAACAATATTCATCAGTGAGGTATACAAAACAAAACAAAACAAAAAAAACTTCCGACTTCACAAAATGTTTATTCAAGGGTGTCCGTGTCCGATCTTCTATAATCGTAATAAAACACAACCGAACTGGTTTCTCATTCCAGTCCAGCCAGAGTCAGAATGGCTAGCAGAAAAAGCAGACATCATCAAAAACATTTATCATTATACATATTTACATAGATTCCTCAAAAAGAAAAGCTTTAATTTATCTATGTAGGTATCTACATTTTTTTAAAGTAGGTATATCTTAACATTCATGCATTTTAAGTATCACATACAAATTATTATTTCACATCATATTTTAGACTAGCATTGTGGTGTTGTTGGCGTGTCGTTTTCCGATCATGATGCAGTCATCATATTTATAGGTATATGTAATTTTTCTTGGTCCAGTGTCCAGCTCCAGACCGGGTTAGGTTATGCTGTTTAAAAAAAACCTTAAGTGCCATCTGAAGTGCGTCAGTAAATATGCTGAGGCTGAATGTCAAATAACTTAAGGTGAACAGCTTACCTACTTGCATTACACTACACAGCACAAAAACACATACACATATGTGTATGCAAGTATTTGTTTTGTATGCATTGAAAAACGATTAAATATTTTTGACCTGGCGGGCGCGATGCTTATACGTAGTTTATTCATAAAAAATAAAAACCTCAATCAAAATTTAAGGTACGTACTCTATGATCACGCAAGATTATGATGGAAACGAGCAGTAGGTATAGGTACCCTCTATCCACCAACATCAAAAGTGAATTTACTCAATAATAACAACACTCAGAGAAAATTTACTACGGTGATTTTCGCTGTCACAAATTTACATAATTTTGCCATCAAATTGATTACCCAATGATAGACACTGACAAATTGCAATATTTTCCGTCATCATTATAGCAGTAGCATGCATTCTGTCAACCGTGCTTTCAATATCATCATAATGTACAAAAATGTCTGTTAAGTGACTTGGAATTTATTGGTATGTTTTGTTTAAGACTATAATAAGACAAGACTATACCTAATTGACAAAATTTGCTTTTCAATTTTCGATTACCTACATATAAAAAAAAATTAGTGAACAATTTATTATTAAAATATTCACATCGTAATAATTAAAAACTGGTTTGTGTATCTGATGAATGAATATTAGTTTATGAAACCGAGAATCCTTTCAAAAATCAATCTTAGAATGTAAAGAACAAAGCTTTAAGTTCGGAAAAAGCATCGATATTTCGTCTTGTCATTTTTTTCCAGTGTAGATTTTAATCTTTATTCCTTAAGATTTATTGGAAAAGAAAAACTAAAATAAAACAAACAAGAATTAAAAGATGTAGGTACCCTTGGACAGTAGCGGATCTAGGATTTGGCTGTGGGGGGGGCTTGGCAATCTAGTTTGAGACAAAAATGAAATCTCACTGGCAAAAGCTCATATCGCTCATTAAAAAGAAAAATTTCATAACTCAAAAAACCTCAAGCTTCAGAAATCGCAATTTAAAGAGTTTGCATGGCTGTTTTTCATAATCATCTTCATTTATATCTACTTTTTTCTTGGTAGAGCTTTTAAATTAATTTTATCGCAAAATATGACACTTTTAAAATAATTATTGGACTGTTTTCACTTCAAAGGTTCCTACGTAAATGAAAAAAATACAGTATTTCCACAAACAAATATTTAAAATTGACAGTGTATAACATATGATGCTCTATAGCCTTTAATTTTTCAGTTCTAGAAATGACGTTTTGCCAAAAAATAGTTTATAGAAAATGAGTTTAAACTGTATCATTAGGTCAAAATTGATGTTTTTGAGTTATGACGTTGTTCTTTTTAATGAGCGATATGTATGTGTTTCGGCAGTATGAGCCCTCTGGAGATCTCATTTTCGCAAACTACCCATATCAACTAGTAGAGTAGGTACCAGTTTTGTTCGAACTGTCACTGGAAAGCACAAAAAACAACATTTTGCTGATTGAAAAATAAAATGTCAAAACTTCAAGACTTTTAGTCGGACGTAAGGCAAAGCCGTTCGAAAAAATAGCATGCGGCCTAATGCATACACTTTATTTTCCTGCTCAAAAAGTATATCGATAAATTTGCACGTCACTCTAGAGTCTAGAGTCTATACTTTATATAGAGAGATTGCAAATAATATTTATTTCCATGATTTTCTGAGTGCACTGAGAAAACTTACGCTTGTGAAATTTGGCTCCTTTACTAGATTTCTTGTATGTGATTGCTTAGTCCAAAAATGTTTTGTATGTTTAATTGACTTCGACCTTGGAAACATAAGCCCCAAGATTCTCTGAGCCCTGGCTGACCGTAAGAAACAATTCCTGTTGTACTAAACAGTTACACTAAAATTGACATGCCGTTTTTCTCCAATTCTGCATTTTTTATTGTTAAATAAGCTAAGTTTTAAGGGTAAATTGTTGTAGCATTTGACATATTAATCGTTCAGCCCAGGGCCCGTTTTTTCAATTATCTCTTGAATCTTAAGCCCCAACTTCGGACTTTCACAGTCCCTAAAGTTAAGCCCCAAAAACCCTCTGAAATAAGTTAAGTTTTTAGAGAATTGGTTGCTTAACCCAGACCACGTTTTTTTTCTGTCCAATTCTTTCCAGTCCTTAGTCCTGAGCTTTTTTTTCGTTCCAATTTTCTGGGCTTTGTTTTTAGGGAATAATTGTCTTTGCGTTAAACATGTCCGTTATTCGTAGCCCCGAACTTGATTTATCTCCAATTCCCTTAAGGCTTTAGCCCCAATCAAATTATTTTGGGGCTTGAAAAAAAGTTACATAAGATGTAAATTGTTCAGCCCCAACCTTGTTATTTTGTTTGATTTCCATCAAGTTTCACAGCTTAACAATATTTGAGGCCAATAAAAAAACTACACAGTATGTAATCTATTGCTTTTTATATTTCAATTAATTTTAGAATCGGTTGTGGGGAGGGGGGCTTTAGCCCCTTTAGCCCCTATAGCCACCCCCCTGGATCCGCCACTGCCCTTGGAGTAATATATGTAAGAGCTTTATTTGGATTAAATATGTTTCGGATTTAAAATGATTTAAGCATCAAAGAGGCTTGTTAGTTTTTTTTTTTTTTTATTTAATTTATTAACATATTTTATTGTTCTGTTTAACAATTTCCATATTCAACAGCTTTTAACTAACTTATCTTAATTATTTTGTGTGAATAATATTATACACGCTTAGTATTATCATTGCTTATTATGAAGAAATTAAATGAGTTAACCATTTGATCTTCATATAAATTTGTCAAACAGAACATAATTTGGATATTCATTAACAATCTTATCTAGGTATATCATTAATACTACCGGAACAGCATGAATGAAGGTTATTCTAGCTAGGGTGTGATGTGAATACAATATTTGTAAAAGAGATACATATGTAGTATGTACGATAAATAGCTATATAAATTACCATATAACTTATTTGTCTTCAGTTACAAATTTATAGGTTCCTTTTATCAGCAAACTCGCGAAACCGTGATGATAAAATCGACTTTTTTTAAATACAACAAAATTGAAAGTGATGGAGCATTTTGTTTTTAAACATGAACACTATTTTAGGATACAAATTCCTTATCTCAATATTTGAGTAGATTTTCTTAAATAAAATTGTGCTTGTATATTGTTTTGACAAATATAAATACGGATTTAAAATGCAGATGCAGATTGTTTTTGAAAGTCTGCATTTGAAATGAGAGGAGATATTTGAGCCGGGTAAATAAAATCTCTATACTAAACAGTAGGTAATCCCGAAGTTGGACACGAGGGTATACTGATATGGGCACTCCTAGAAACACGTGTTTAAAGGGAATTTAGATAACGTTCGCCAGCATAAAACAATTCTTGTTCCATGAAGCTGACATTAACATCCAGCAGGTCTGTTTTGACATTTTCAATTAAAGGCATCAAAGCTGACAGAAATATGGGTTTACGCATTTGGCATGCAAAAAACCAAAAGCGAGATTTAAGATTAAAGAACACGAGTTGAAACTATCAAAGGAAAACTAAAAATAACTGCATCTCATTTGACTGCAACATTTCTTTTGAAAACAAAAAAAAACATTACTGGTATGAACTAGGTTTGGTACCTACTATTGAAGTTAAGTCTTAATGGCTTTTACAATAGGGCTAATAATAGGTATACATCATAGTAAATATCATAGCAAAATAAACCAGAAAAAACTGCCTATTTATACAGGGTGTCCCTCAATTCATCAATAGTATTTTAGGGCGTGATTCTTGGGTGTATTTTAAATTGTTGTACAGTAAGGGTCTTTCTCCAATTTTGATATCATTTATCGGGGATTCAAGAAAAGTCTTACTTTGGTGTACCCTGACCCACATTAACGGTAATTGCGCTGTTAGTAATAATGATAGAAACTTCGTTTAGGCTTTAGTTTTTAGAAAAAATACCAGCCTTTGTAACTGCGTTCAAATAAATTTGATATCTCTTTCCAGTCTTAAGATATTCAGTTTTTAGCCAGTTCCATTTTTCCTGCCCATGCTAATTTTTTGACTTTGGGGTCAATTTTCTCCAAAAAATGCGTAATCCACATGATGTTGTAAAAATTTTTTTGAATGTACATATGTAACAATACTTGAAATAAAAGTCAATAACAAGTTTGCCAAGAAACCCCTATATTTTATGATAATTTGGAAAACCAGCGGCAGGTAAAATTTAATAAAAAGGTTTTTTTCTGCTTAACGCTCGAATGGCTATGAATAAAAAATGATATGTGTGGTTATCGATTATTTTTATTTTATGTGAGAACTAAAACTTTTATAATAGGTGTTCAACTGAGTCCTCTTTGATTTTGTATACATGCTAGAGCATGTATACATATTATCTATATGTATTCTTAGAATACACCCAAGAATCATGCCCTAAAATACTATTGACGAATTAAGGGACACCCTGTATAGGGTTTGTTATTGTTAAGTGTTAACCAAGGTTAATTTATTGCGCTTATATGTACATTTACCAAAAAAACAAGCCTGATATCATGAATATGTGCCGAGTTGCTGACAATTTACGAACAACCTAGTCGCGATAGTTTATTAGATTGGTGAGCAGTATTGAAAAAAAAGTTTATAATTTTCATTTCAATAAGCTAATTTTTCAATAATTTTTTCTGATAACACCGGTCTAATCTGGTTTTGGTGCTTGGAAGAATAAATAGTTTTTGAGCATGTGTGTTATGTCTATTCTTAAGGAATACTTATTTGTGTGGCTTTCGAGACATACCAATCTCAGAATGGAAAAAAACGGTGCTTTTTTGTTAAATTTGAGGTAGCGTTAGGTAGGTACACCAAACACCACCAATTAATTTTAACAGCATCTGGAAGTATGATACTAAACAAGATAGTGACGATCTGAATTTTTTTCACACATTTTGCCACTTTTATTAATGAAAATATTTGTTTAGAAAACTTATTACAGTTGCTATCTATGCGTTTAAAAAACATTATTTAATATTTAATTTATAGATTTAAGTCGGAATATCTTAAACTATTTGTGTACGTCGATGACGTCAATGATGCGGAAGACGCTATCTGTTTAGTTGTATCATGATCTGGAAGTAATCTTCATCCCCTTTAAAAATCAATTTCAGTATGCATACCTATATGTATGTATTTCGAAACTTTTAATTTCGAGGGGCATAAAACACACATACTCCAAAACTGTTTAGTATGGTTCTTTCCAACATCAGAACATACATGCTGTGTACAAGTACATAGGTAGTGGATTATTATTTTGGAATTTCAAACGGGCAGGTGAAGAATTTCAGATACCGTTACGATGTTTTTTTAAGAAAAAGTAGTTAACAATGTTACATAACCTGAAATAAAGCTAAGAAACGGATATGTATATTTGAATGTTTAAACTAGGATATCCCGAAAACGTTCTGTAGGAAAAAGTTTTTTTTTTGTTTAAATAAGCGTAAGGTATGTACATATTGTTGTTGATTTTTGATAACAATGATGTTTTCCAAAAAGAAGTAGGTAGCTAAGAACCATAATAAAAAGTATCTTCGAGTCACTTCCGAATTGCGATCAACTCAAGATTATTAATGTATTCACATAGGTGAAAAGTTATTTTTCCGAGAGTAGTGGACCTCGCTTAACTGAAAAAAATCGGTTATCTGAATCAAGACATTTATGAGAGCGAAACTAGTTTCAGTTATCGTAGATAACTGTTATACTGTTAGTTATCCGCATTTCTATAACAATTTTCTACAATTACAGTGTTATAGCTAAGCGGAGTTGCCTATATCTATCTTTCTCACCACTATTAACGGAATGTATTTTGACTTAATCTTTAAGCTTCATAGCATATAAGTACATTTATCATATCTTACGTTTTGTAATTAAAATAAATACTTAAAATTCAAAATAGCTTCAATTACCACTACCTTACCTACTCATTGTTATTTGTAATTAAAAATTTGTAACAAGTTATAGCTACCTACTCATTTGAATAAGTAAAATTATATATTTTTAAAATAACAAACATAAATATCTTAAAAAAAAGTTTTTTTTTTTTAATACAAATTATATATGGAACTAGTAGATAAGTTATTGAAATATTTTAATTAAAAACTAATATTTTTAAGTGTTTAAACTAATTCATTTTAATTAACTTTTTTAATTCTTACAATATTTAATACCTACATATAGGATTGAACTAAAGGGATATTGAACATTTTTTTGGTAAATAGCTAAATTAAATTAATATCATTACTAAAAAAACACGATTTAGTCCTGAAAAAACACTTGTCGTTATGAGCACAATACTCATGCCAAGGTTGGTTTAATTTTTAATATGATCACCATTTTAATTGTTTAAGTTTACAACCATAATGCCCAGCTTCAAAAAGGCATGTTGTGATCAAGTTATTGGCTCTTTTTATACAATTTACACACGCCCAATCTTGAAAGTAAACGCTATCCGTTTGTATTAATATACATAGGTAAATTGTGTTTCTTTTTTCTCTATTTCAATTGTCTATATACCTTCCTAAGATAAAGAAAAGTTTAGATGCATATTACCACTTCACTCAGGAGTTAAGTTTATTTAAAAAAAAGTTATGATTATAAAAGAATAATCAGAAATAATTGCAAACAAATTAAATTGTATTTCCTATTTTTTTTCAAACAAATCAAAAACATCTTGACATAAATCATAAATTAATTTATCAAGAAAATTAAGAGAAAATATACAGGGTGTCCCATTAACAAGGGTCCAAACCAAAACTGGTGAAAGGCTAGGTCATGGCCTATCAGAACGTGGTAACTTTTCCATACCGAATCATAGCGGTTCTCGTGTAGCGGCTATTTTTTGAAATTTGAAAAAAATCTAATATTGAACCAGTTTTTTGCTCACCCTATCCGTAATTGATTTTTGTTTCTTACAAATTTTGCATTAAAACATTGACTTATAGTTTCACAAACTTTACTGAGTAAAATATTTTTCATTGACATCACCATTTACCTAAAATTCATTAGTTAATATTGAACTTTGCCAAAAATTAATTTTTGACCTCAATCTTCTGAAGAGCCCCCTGAACAAAATTCGTATGGCTTAATACAGGATTTATATTTCAAAAATTGTCTATTTTTCTGTTGTTTTAAAAAAGGTATAAAACTTGCCAAAGCTATGTTTAAATAGACAGTTATAACCGTTTGAACCAAATCAAACCAAGTTTTCCAAAGACACTTCTTAAAAAACCTGATGGTTTTTGAAAAATTTTCAAAAATACTGGATTTATAAGCTTTCACCACAGAAAATCGAAAGTCCTTGTCCAAATTTAACGTATTAAATTAACAAACAAATTTAACGAAGATCTCCACCAAAATTCAGCTCTTTCGGACAATTTTTGAAATATAAAACCTGTATTAAGCCATACGAACTTTGTTCAGGGGGCTCTTCAGAAGATTGAGGTCAAAAATTAATTTTTGGCAAAGTTCAATATTAACTAATGAATTTTAGGTAAATGGTGATGCCAATGAAAAATATTTTACTCAGTAAAGTTACAGAAACTAGAAGTCAATGTTTTAATGCAAAATTTGTAAGAAAACAAAAATGTAGGTGTACAGAAAATTTGTTTTATTTTTGCTTACAATCACTTAACAAAGTATTTTTATTTATTATTTTCAGTTTAGTAAATAGGTTCATATATCAAAAAGTTCCTTAAACTCTCAACAATTTCCCTACGTTTCAAGTCCCGATTTATATACATAGGTACCTACATATAAGATATTATGTACGTGAGTCACTTTTTGCTTTTTTTTTAATTTGACTCTCCCATCACCAAGTTCTGTATCAGCAGAAAATAAAACGTGGTTTGCCCAATAAATATATAATCCAATGGCAAATATCAATTTTGTTTCGGGACTCAATGCTAACATTATTTTTATAACTGATTGATATGAATTTGATAACTTGAATTTTGATTATCGATCAATTTCATAGTGAGTCATTTAAAATAGTATTGAACTCAGTAAAACGGTGGGCCCTTAAAAATTCTTACCTTAGCACATACTCCTACGGATTGCACAATAATGCACAGCACAAACAGTTTCCACGCCAACAACGGCATCTGCATTGGAGATTTATCCAAACGGGGATTGATCCCCATTGTAGCTCTCCAAACGATTTCGAACAACAAAAATTATATGCACTTTTTACCCTGATGAGAGGTCTTTAAAACAGAATATTTTTCTTGTCACAAAAAAAAACTAAACAAAAATCGGCTAGAAACGCAAAATATAAAAAGGAAAATTCAAAAAAATGTTATTTATAAAATCCATCAGTATAGGTAGAGGTACTTATACGGATATTTAAAAAAAAAAAAAAAAAACAACAAAAAACTACACGATCACGTAAAGACAAGCAGAAGTAGGATCGAAAGATCTATCAAACCGAACTGCGATCGACTAACTCCGGCTCGGACGACAATATCAGAATAGATTAAACGCATGTAAAATAAAACTGCATAAAATTGTTTAGGTATTCTTAATAATCTTTTTTATTATCTTGTCCTTATCCTGCGAATGTGCGAATTGACTTTGTTCAACAAAAAAATTTAAAAACCACACACACATGATCGCAGAAAATATCGTAAAAAAAGTAAAGAAAAAGTAAGAGACGTCTTGAACTAATACAAAAAAACACACATAAGGATCAAGATTGAACCTTGTGGTAGCCCAACAAGCGTTTCATTTACTTTCACTTTATTTTTTTTTTGTTTTTCTTAAAAAATTATATAGAAATATTATTTATTATTAAATACCGAAAATGCACAACGAATGATCAGCGTTGGTGCTGTTTGACGGCGCGCAACTGAATGAAATTCTTTACTGAAATTGTTTCAGTTCCCTACAGAAATAAGAAAAAAACGAACAAAAACATTAAAACACAAACAAAAACCGTATGTAAACGAAACGAATACGAAAGAAAACCTGACAATTACACACGAATCATCTGAAGACGACTTCCACACCACGGCAGCGCGTGGCGAAAACAACAAAAACGACAACGAAGCCGACGACGAGATATTCCCGACGAAAAATTGAACCAACAAAGCAAAAAAGTGTCTATAAAGTATCTCCCAACGTCCCAACTAGCCCGAATCATAATCATAACCACCAAACCCCACACAACACACTTATACATACCTACACACAAACCATTTGACGAACGCCACATGTTGCCTGTTAAATTCGCGCAATCCACTATCTTCATCACGGTTTCAGTATCTTTATAGCAACCAGTAAGCTCGAATGCCTTCAATGCGAACCTCATAATACCAAAAGTATCCATTTTGGACTTTTAGATACAAAAATACGAATACCTACAACAGAATAGTGGACTTCTGTAGCTCCGTTTACATTTCCAGTTTTTTTTTTTTATTTTCTTACCACCCACTTGTCTCATCATTCATCATCATCGTCTTTTGTACTTTGACAATGGAACAACGTGGAACGAGCCTGCCGCTATGCCATAGAAGCGCCTTGCCGGCCGGCATCGCCATAACATTGTTTGGAGTTCGAAGTCCCACACCTTTCAAACGTGTCGTCGATGTGGGAAGATAGAACATAGAAGTTCAACTTTTAGTGCTGTTGCAACTTGCAACTTCTTACGAACAACTATTTAAAGTAGCTTATTGTTGTAACAACATTAATAATAATGTTTCAGAAACATTTTGTAGTAATACCAAATAACGATAAATTGACAACAAGAATATGTATTTTTTTTTATAGAAATAATATGGTTGTATTCTATCACATATTTTAATACTGAATTATTTGGAACAAATAATGGTAAACAAGGACGTCCTGAAACCATCAAAAAATTCCAAAACAAAGTCCAAAGTGCAATAATAAATGCCTCTTGATATAAAGGGTGGTCCATCTAGTGGTTTCTTTTTAAATCATAGGTTATTTTAACACTGACAGCTTTTTCCCGCTCGAAATTTTGATAGAAAGTCAGTATCATACCTCCGCGGAACGAAATAAGTGGCTTTACGCTTGAAAAACGTTTGGAAATTTTGAAAACTTATTTCCAAAGTGAGTGCTGTTTAGCCCAAACAGTGCGTATTTTAAAAAGCAGTTGTGGTCGAAATGTAGCACCCACCGCGCGCCTGCAATGTTAACAAATTTGGTGCATCTGGGGATCAGAAAACCGCATTTGATTGATGAGAAACCAATGCATCCACTGAGTGACAGATTGGTGCGGATTGTGGAGTGGTGGCATCATTCGGAACAACGTTTCGGTCAACGGTGGGCGTTACAGAGCCATGTAAACCGACTTTTTTTTTCCTGAAATTGAAGACATGGATTTGGACGACCCCATAGTGCAGAATGGCGCTCCATGCCACACAGCCCATGCCACAACCGATCTTTTGCGAACCAAATTCACAAATTGTGTTTTCAGCCGTGTTGGCGATGTCAATTGGACACATTTTTAAAAAAGAAACTTGTATGCCCCACCCTGTATAAGTAATAGCGATTAACAGTGGCCTTCAAATAGAAATAGTTTGATACGTGGTTAAAAAACAAGCTGTATCACACAATCAGCAATTGCAAAGTCATACTAATTCAGTAATGGAGGCCATTTTAAATGTGCGAGACTTTCTTCGGAAACTTTGATAAGAACGAAGCCTCATAGAAAGTGGTCTTAGAGTTAAAGGAAAGTAACAAAAGTTAAACGTCCCTTACCGGAATAACCTACAACTAATTTTCGCATATTGGTACTTCATGCGGATATTTGACTTTATTTGAAATTTCTTAAAACAAGAAGTGACAACTGAAACATGTAGCTTCTAAAATAAGTGCATCCAAATTGTCATACATTGTTACAAAAGTTCGTGTAATTTTAAATTTTTGATATTCTTGTTTGGGTTGGTACAGTGTTGAAAAACACAAGTTTTCCAATTCCCACCACCATCACCGTGGGTACAACCATCTTCAAAAAAAAAAAGCGTTTTTACAAAAAAAAAAAAAAAAACAAAGTAGGTATTTGCCTGTCAAAAAAATTGTATACACTTTTCTCCTCATTGACTTATACCTTTCTTTACATTTTCTGCGCCAACTGAAATGCGTCATTTGTTTTTTCCTATCTAGTCAGATTTGTGAGAAATGCTCATTGGAAAACTAGAAAAAAACGCTTTGTCGACCTTATTGAGGTTATTTGTTTAATTTGTAAAAATTCGTAAAAGTAGATACCTACTATTATTTTCTTCATTTCAAATTTAGGTTTAATTTTCAATAAAGCCTCAGTAAAGTAAGTTAGGCTTCATCCATTTTTCACTATTTTTGAGGTTATGTAGCAGCATTTGCTAATTGTTGTCAGCAAGTTAGCAACGATTCCTCAAATACCTAAGTATTTTTTTATTCTTTCCAATATCTCTTTTACGCTCTGAGAAAAACCTTTTTTAAATTTTATATTAAAGCTGAAGGTAGCTGCATTCGAGACTTTTTTGCTTTTAGAGTTACAGACCTCAAAAAGGTGATGTTTAAAAATTTTAAACACCAAAATGTTAAGCAAGGAATTTTTCAAGGGCGATGTCCGTTACTTTTTTAAAATTGTATCCTAGTATATTTTTTCTAAATAAGTTTCTGCAACTCTACAAGAAAACAAAATGCTTCAGCTTCATAATTTAAATGTGTTTCAATTTTCCCTTATAAAACTGTATTTTTTTCTTTTAACTAACAAGAATTTCTTCAAAAGTAAAAAAAAACTGGAAATATTAAAACTGAACTTAAAAAAAAAACATTAGTGCTTTTAAAAAATCTGCCGAATTTGTTTGAACAGAATTCATTCTCGTTGTTATATAACCTCATATTTTTTGGTAAGCAAATTTAGTCCAATAGCTGGTAAATATTTACTCAAAGTGTTTTATACCGCTTTAATTTGTCATTGGTATCTGTATCGTGCAAACTACATGCCATCGGTCTGGCAGCGATATCGAGGCCCTAATACCCCTAAAATGCACTTTCAAAATCTAACAAAAAAAAAACCTAAAAAAGACCTTAAAACGGCTCCAAATTTACATCACTAAGGCCTTGTGTCTATACTAACTAGAATTCAGCGATCCCGCGGACCTAATACCACAAAATCCTTTTTTTTCTTCTAAATTGCTGGGATTTGCATTTTATTTCTCAAAGCATCAAATGAAGACATTTGGCGTATTCCTCTTCAACACTTCCCACATTTTATTTTATTGTTATAGTTATTATTTTATTATACCTGTACAATTAAACAAAGATACGCTGCGTATCTCTTCTATTAGTTTAAATTAAGAAAATAACAATGAAAATAAAAGTACATTTTGAAATCCGTTTGATTTATTTTAAAGTGGTGTACATACTATTTCAATGCAAATAAAATAAAGTGAACTAAACTGAAGAAAATTTATTAAAAAATCAATAAAATAGGATAAGTGCGTATACGCCCTGGAGTACCGCAGTGTCTTATCATCTTCTGCATCATATTTTATTGTAAACATTTACATGAAAGTAGAATGAGCAAGGTAATATAGCAGCAAATATTTTCTGTAACGTTAAACGTTAATTAGTTAACTTTCTTTACACCAGTCGCGCCCGCCAGTATGACCAACATCGGTGGTTCAACTTCGATTCATGACTTTAACCTATCGATTTTGGTGGACTAACTGAGATTCAGCCAGGCTTAAGCAAATTGATTTTTGATTGGTCTGCATTTTTCAATGCACATTTACTCCAATTCAGAGATGTCAAAAAAAAAAATTAAAAAGCATTTGATTCAATTTGAAGATGATAAAATAAAAATAATAAGAAAAAAGTGTGAATACCGGGAAGATGTGCAAAAAAAACATACTTCTTTCCTAAACTTAAAATAACGTTAAAACAAAATTAAATTCAAATTTAAACTGAAATGACCACGAACGAAAAATTGGAAACAATTTTTGCATAACGCATTGAAGATTTACAATAAGAATACGGATCGTGCAGTATTTTAATTTCCGTTTTCCAAGACAAGAACTCAAATTGATATTACTTTTTTCGAAGTTTTTATAGAACTGTGAATAATTTTTTTATAAATATTATGCCAATCTTAATATATTTTAAAACCCTAATTTTGAAGATCAGTTGAGAATTTTGGGAAAAACCGATTAGGGAAGGATACCATATAGATTAATTTTTCCAATTCAATTCCATTTTATTTTTTTTTTTTATAAAAATCGATACCAATTTTAATCGGCACTCATGTTGAATCAATCATAACAAAATTACCTTTATTTGAGGAGAGGCTAAGAGCAAGAGTGTTGGTTTTATTTATTTTAAGTTTTTAAAATTTATATCAACTTTTGAATTTAAAATGCCAAGAATCTAAATTGACTTTTCATTCAATCACATTTTTTAGCATGAATTTTTCAACATTATAAACATTTTAAATCCATTTTTTAATGAGATTTCGACGACAACTGACGACACGCGATGCTTGGCAATGAACAAAGCAGATGTAGAGGGCGTTTGAAAGATGCAAAAAAAAAAATGACTCGTCGTTCATCTTTCGTGGGTGTGTTAATTAACATCACACGATGTCAAAAAAATACCGCTTACAACCGTTTAGCGGGACAAAGTACCGCTTACAAGCGCTCAAAGTTGCAAACATTTTTCAAAATTCGACCAATTTGCTCGTAATTGAAATTTAACATGGTTACAGAGTACTTTATTACTGATGTGAAAAACATGTGCTTACACTCTGTTTGCGGGACAAAGTCACTTTAAGCGCTCTTCGAAGTCACCGCTGCACCATGCAGTACCTATAAATACTTCTATGGAAAAGCTGCCCAAAAGTCCAAAATTAATTATAAAATAAAGATATTATAATATTAAACTGTATCTTTGTGTATTTTTTTATAACAAATCGATACAGTAAAACACACTTAAGAGATAAACCCGCTCTGAAGCAATTTTTTCATCATTTGTCGACCATAAATTAATTTTAAAACACTCCGCTGAAACGAAACTCGTTTAAGTGAAAAACCCAGATACCTGAAACATATTTTCAGTTAAATTTTATATTTTTCATCGAAAAAAACTCTCAAGTGAAAAAATAATGATAATGAACTAGAGCTAATCTTGGATGAAATTGAATATAAAATGATGAAATGCCATTTTCGGAGCTTGTCACAAACAAAAATTGATGACTTTGTTTAAAATAAATGTAATGCTAGGTTTCCACTGTCGTTAAATTGACACAGTTTGACAGCTGTGAATTTGGTCTTTGAACGAAACGAATGCCAGTTCATTTTACAAATTAGTTTGTCACTTTAGCGCTCTTCAAAACCACTTCTGCAAGAATAATCCATATTACTACCTACATGTTGATTATTGTTGATTACTTGTTGATTATTGGAACGAAATATTTTTGATTATAGTTTGAATACGTGCAGAAGAAAATAAATATTTAACTGAAATTGATTTTTTTTAATTTATTATTCTCTGTGTCAATTTTGGTCCAAATGTACAGTCTCGTCTCGGTCTCGTCTCGGTTGCTTAAAAGCCAGTCTCGTCTCGTCTCGGTCTCGTCATGCGATACCGAAATCGAGACCGAGATTTTTCTCGTCTCTTGGCCAGCCCTAGCCCTAAATATCAATTTCATTAATGTGGAATTCCTTTCAACCATTTATAATCGAAAATTTTTTTTGATGAAAAGAATTTCGTTAATTAAAATCGATTATTTTATGTGATTGTGTGGGTAACATTTGACAGGATTTTGAACACACCAATTATTGCGCCCAGAAATTAATAAATATTCCAAGTTCTAATCAACACAATTTTTTGTATTTATGTGCAATTATTTTCTTGAATTAATAAATTATTCAAAAGAAAAAAAAATAATCAAAAGAATGAGAAATGTCAAATCTTCATAGTGTGTCTGTATACTTTGCTAAAAAGTCACTATTTGATTTTGTTTAGAAAAATTGATATGTTTAGAAAAATCGATATGTTTAGAAAATATTCATTTTTTTGGCTGTCAAAAAGTTGGAAAGAATTCAACATAAATAAAAATAAAAATTAAAAAAAATATATCAATATCACAAACTAAATTATTTGTAGGTACCATCAATAAAATTTGACGGCTCGTCGGGCAATGGCTCTGACTCTGGAGAACCAGCACTGGAAGCTTGATGGAGTTTAGAACTTTAAATAATTGAAACTGTTGTCAATCTCACCAATTATAATTTTTGTATATGTACCTGTTATCAATAAAATTTGACGGCTCGTCGGGCAATGGCTCTGACTCCTTAAGAACCAGAATTGGTAGTGTGATGGAGTAAAGATACCTCACTTCCCTTTAAACATTTATCAGCACGAATTTTTAAAATTTTTGAACATTGTTCGAGACCGATTTGTTTAAACAAAATAATTTTATTATTTTTGCTATTGCAAAAAACACATTTTGGTTTTACCATGATCTACGATAGTTAACACACTTTTGTGATTTGTTCTATGAAAGCCTTTTATTTCTTTTCTATGAAGAGAGAGCGAATCGAACATACATGAGAAAATAATATGTTTTAAGATAACAAGAGTATATCATGAAATAGATCAAGAAATCGCATGAAATCATCAACCTCCTATCACAGAGAAAAGATGAACCACATTAAATAGAACAAACACAACAATCTTTCTCTTTCATCCAAAAAGAAAGTCATATCAAAATGATGTAGAAAATCTTATTTAACAGTTTTCAATTATCTTCTATTTAAAAAAAAAACTTACTCGGATCATCATATGATTCGAACCTGTGACCTTCTGATTACTAGCGTGAGACCAGTGTTTTAAAACCTTTTGTGTGCTATGCCCCACAGAATCTTTCCAAAATCATCATGTCCCCCTTACATTATATATGAAGATACCAAAATAATTTTGAACATCAAAAATCTGAAATGTGCAGTGCAAAAATTAAATAGCTGACATAAGGAAGAAATCCAGAGAAATTAAGGTAACCGTAAGTTTATTTTCAAAACATACGAGTATAATGTAGAACCTTTGTATATGAAAACTATTGTATTATCAATGAGTCGTTTTTATTTACGCTGGATTTCGACTGCTGGTGGCGCATGTGTTTGCAACATGTTTTATGATATTGACAGCGAAGACATTAATGTTTAGAAAGAGTAAGTCGAGTTATATTGTAAAGGAGTAAGAGAGTTAGATCTCGACTTTCAAATTTGTTTCCTCGACAAAAAGTGTTGAGAGAAGTTGGTGGATTTCGACACTACGTGACTACGAGTCGTCGATGCTGATGATATTACTATAGTTTTCATTAACAAAGGTAGAACTGAAATTCAAATCCGAAATAATTTAATAATTATGTAATTGTAACTTTTTATGTTATGTATTTTTTTTTGTATACAGTACGCGCACTCAAGAAGTTTTTGATACCCTTAACATTTTAAATTAAACACAGTGCAAGCGTTAGGAAAACAGGGAAGGATTTAAAAAAGATACCGTTTTTATTTAAATCCCTTGAGATTAATGCTTAACATTCAATTCAGCTACAATTTTAAGTCTCCCGTTTTTTTTAATATCCAGGCAATTTCTTTTTTGTTATCAGCAAATTAATTATGGCACTTAAGATAGAAAAGGTAATAAAACAGTTCCCTTGCATATTTGTTTGCATTGGGGTATTTGATTTCGGTTAAAAATCAAAGTGAACAAAAACTGATTCATATTATTTGTCGTCAAGTTATTGAAGTTGTTAACTGTCGATACAATTGATTAATACAGAAGCAGATCCTGGCTATGTTCCGAAATATATCTTTAAGAGTGGAAAAACAAGAAGCATATATTTTTCGGAGAAAAGTGTAATGCAGCATAAGGATAACTTTAAATTGCCCCCCCCTCCCCTATAATATCCAACTGCCCCCCCTGTGGGGAGTGGGCCCCACGTTGGGAAACACTGGTCTAGACTAAGTTGTTATACGAAAACTGAATGTTAAAAATTAATAACATTTTAATCATCTACATGTATAATAAAAACTTACTATAATAAAAAAGATTTCTTATTATTGTATCATTTAATACATAGATTAACTTATTATAATATTAACGATTTTTTTAAGTATTTAATCATTTAAAAAGATAAAAACTCTTATAAGTTTATCTACATTAAATTAATGAGTGTCTCAAAGTGTATTTAAAAACATTTCCTATACTAATCTAGTTTAATAAGGTTTACAGAAATCCCGCCACTTTGATTTAGCTAAAGAAGAAACCAAACCAATTTCTCGGCGGAAACAATAAAAAGCTTGTTCTTGATTAGTTTCTCATGAATCTTTGTAGGGTACCTAGGGAAAGGTTGACAAAATTAGTCTTGTTTTCTTTTTTAAATTGTTTTTTTTTTTACGCATGTATATGAAAAGCTGTTTTAAATGTAAGGTAGAGTTCAAATTAAAAAGTTAATTATTACTCAAATCTTTTCAGATTTCTTTTTAAATTGTCAAACTTTTTGGTAAAACAGACTAAAGAATATTTGGCGTGTAGCTATTTTTGTATTTTTTTACGGAAAAATATACAGAATATTATAATTATTTTGTGTCGAATCGGATAACGGTCAATTATAAAAACAAAATTGATCTTTTTTCAACTGTATTTGTTATATCGATTTATTATAAAAAACATATATGTAGATACAGTTTAAATATTATTTGTTTATATTATTTATTATTTTTATAATTAATTTTTGACTTTTGGGCAGCTTTTCCATAGAAGTGCAAGGTCTGAAAATGGCATTTCATCATTTTGTATTCAATTTCATCCAAGATTAGATCTAGTTTATTATCATTATTAACTGAAAATATGTTTCAGGTATCTGGGTTTTTCACTTAAACGAGTTTCGTTTCAGCGGAGTGTTTTAAAAGTAATTGATGGTCGACAAATGATGAAAAAAGTGCTTCAGATAAGCGGGCTTTTCACTTAAGTGGGTTTTACTGTATCGATTTGTTATAAAAAAAAATACACAAAGATACAGTTTAATATTATAATATCTTTATTTTATAATTAATTTTGGACTTTTGGGCAGCTTTTCCATAGAAGTATTTATAGGTACTGCATGGTGCAGCGGTGACTTCGAAGAGCGCTTAAAGTGACATTGTCCCGAAAACGGAGTGTAAGCACATGTTTTTCTCATCAGTAATAAGGTATTTTGAACCATGTTAAATTTCAATTACGAGCATATTGGTCGAATTTTGAAAAATGTTTGCAACTTTGAGCGCTTGTAAGCGGTACTTTGTCCCGCTAAACGGTTGTAAGCGGTATTTTTTTGGCATCGTGTGATGTTAATTAACACACCCACGAAAGATGAACGACGAGCAAATAAGTCATTTTTTTTTGCATGTTTCAAAAGCTCTGAGCAAGCGTTGTCCCGCTATGTGGTTGTAAGCGGTCCGTTTTTGTGATGTTCACTTCCAAATTGAAGCCTAGAGAGTGGTCCCATCGACGAGCAAATAAGTCATCAAAAACTGTCGCGAGCTCCCAGACTATTACTTCGCTTAAATTCACTCATATATTTTTGAGAGAATGATTACTCTGTCATATTGTGGGTATAACTAAGCCCAATTTGTAAATTAAACTTAAAAATTAAATTTTCTATTAAAATTGGTGTTTTTTTTTTTTCCTAAATTGCTCATAACTTTTTTTTAAGCAAAGGTTTGCGCAAGACATGACATATAATAAAAATGCAGCCAAAAATATTGTTGTTGTTTATTTTTTTAGGTGAAATTTTCAGTTTGTTCTTACTAGCGGTAGGAAGGTTTATAAAGTTATTTAGGTAAAATCTGTACACTGCAACAGAACATTTTAGCAACCTTGCATTTATGTAGCTTATACTGTTCAATGATTTTTTTTCTGAAATTTATAAATCAATCAAAAAAAGGTCATTGAAATTAAAAAAAAAAAAAACTAAAATTAATTTGAAAGTTGTCAAATTTAAGAATAATAATAGTTCATAGACTTACATAAATTGGGCTGGGTAGAGCATTCCAAGATACATATATGTGTACTGTGAAAGCATTCCACATTCGTGTGAAAGAATATCTGTGCTTGACAGTACGTCCGAAGTTGGGCTGAAGGGTAAACTGATGGGCATTACTAGAAGCGCCATCCAGTATTACGGTTGAATTATTTAAGGGAATGAATGCAACTGGCTATGTATATGCAATTCCATCATAGTGTTTGTTACGTATGTACATATGTACATTATGTATGATAGTTATTCCTTTAGGTATTTAAGATCAAATTGACATGGAAAATTCAACATGCAACATTTTTAATACTTCTGGTGGAATTGGTAAGGTTAGTAGGGTATCCAGGAATCAGTCATGGGGTTTCCAACTACGAGTATATCCAACATTTTATTGGAAAATAGACCGGTAGATTACATAGTAGCGCTTATACGTATAAATGCAAGTGCAGAACTTAATAGATTCAACAACATGAAAACTGAAGAATTAAACAAAATTTACATTTTGCTTTATAGTTTTGTCTGTTGTAATATTTTTTTTGATATGAGAGTTTCGAATAACTGATGCAAGTACATAATAAGGCCATACTTCTTTTCTGACATATAAAGTTAGAAAACTACTTAAAAAATAGGCAGCTTAGTAATAAAATGTTAACTTCAGCGAGACGCTTTATGAGAAGAAATCCAAAATACAAGAAAATTGGGCGCAAGCGTATTTACAAATAAAAATTCTCATAGATATCTTGCTTTAGGTTGAAGAGAATTACAAAATGTCAGCTCTCAGAGGGCTTTGAATCGATTTTTTTCTAAAAAAAATCGATTTTTCTTGCGTTTTTAGCCAGATTTCACATCAAATCGCACACACACTATCAAGATTTGACATTTTTTCATACGAATCCAGATGGAATTAGAAGTTCGCATTACAATTTTGTGACGATTTTATATAAGAAAACAAATATTAAAGTGTTTTTAATTGATGAATATTTCAGTGAATAATCAAAATAAATAAAGATAATTGTGCGTGTATCTCCAAGAAACAAAAGTCCAATTAAAAAATATACACATTCGCGAGAAAAACACGTTGCAAAATAACTTTTCCACGTCCTTAGTGAATTATTCATAATAGATCCAGGCCGCTGTGCCTGGATGGATTTTGGATTGTAATTTTCTTACTTGAATACTCGCACTGTTGTTTTTTACAATTATTAAACGAAATTTATTTGATTTTAAATTATCAAAACAACGTGATAAATGCAATACACTTTAATATTTGTTGCAAAAAAAATTCTGCCAAATGGCACTCACACACTCACAAAAAAATAGTTTTTTTTTTTTTAATTCCTTCTACAAAGAAGGAATTCGACAAAAATTGGATCTTACTAAATGAAATTTTTAAACCTTTTCTTTACCAATATAAAGAACAAATTGTGAACATTTTATGGACATCTGTTCAGTAGTTTTTGAATCCATTAAGAAAATAATATTGTTATATTGCAACGGTACAAGATTGGTAGTGAAAGAATTGTTGAACTATGTGATCTAAGCAAACAATTTTATGTGGAAAATTCAAAAGGGAAGTTAAGCTGCTACCACGAATACCAATTATACTATTCCATTCGAATTTCCAAACATATGACTTCTTCGTGGGCTATAGGTCTTTTTTTGTTTTAATTGCTTAAAATTCTATCACATGCGACATTTCGAGTGTGATTACACTCTTCTTCCTGTCAAAATTTAATTTTTAATACAAAAATCATTTATATAATTAAAGATAAATACTTACAAATGATGTTAACCAAATAATAAATAATATATTTAAATATATTTTATAATATATCTAATTATATGTATATAATATATTTAATAATATATTTAATCTATTTTGTATGTCTTATTTAGCTTTTTTATTTTCTTTGAAATCTCTAAATATCTTCAAAAAGACACTCGAAACGTCGCCGTCGCGTCGTATGTGATAGAATTTTAAACAAATACAAAAAAAAACCTATAGCCCACGAAGAAGTCATATTTTTTCAATTAATAAAAGGTCACGTAAATAGGAATAGTTTTCAATTTCCAAACGGCTAATGTTCCTGACTAAAATGGCTTTTGCAACAAAAATTAATAAGATCCATCGCTGCAATTATTTTGGTTTAACTTGGGGATTGGGGTATCCATGTTATGTTCACGGCCAGCTATTCATTGCATGCTCCCATGGAGATAAACCGAGTGACTTATTTATACAATATTTAAATTTCTTCATTTTCATCTTCATTACTTATTTATATATGCATCAAAACATAAATACAAATAATATCGCATTAAATGACCTGATCAATTTATTAATTCAATTGAATTTAAATTACATTTTGTACATAATAATGTTAAATATAAAATATGAAAAGAAAAAAAAAATAGTTGAAAACAAATATTTTTGTATGTTCTTTTATTAAAATAAATTATTTTTTTTTTTAATAAGAAGATGAAGAAATTAAAATATTAAAATATTAAAATTACTTCTGTTTTAAGTGGAGTGAATGAATAAAATTCAATTAAAAAGTACAAGTGACCTCAACTCCAGAAATTATTGTGTTTCGCCCAAGGCATAACAGTGGGCTCTTCAGTCAGTCTGTTATACCCTACTAAGACACAAATTTTGGTCGATGTTTACCGACTCTTATAAAAATCACAGCAAAAAGATACTGTGAATTTTATTATTCTAGGGGAATTTGTTTAAATTCGTGCACCTAGAAAATAAATACCCGTGGTCAGGTTTTTTATAATAAGAAGATGAAGAAATTAAAATATTAAAATATTAAAATTACTTCTGTTTTAAGTGGAGTGAATGAATAAAATTCAATTAAAAAGTACAAGTGACCTCAACTCCAGAAATTATTGTGTTTCGCCCAAGGCATAACAGTGGGCTCTTAGTAGGGTATAACAGACTGACTGAAGAGCCCACTGTTATGCCTTGGGCGAAACACAATAATTTCTGGAGTTGAGGTCACTTGTACTTTTTAATTGAATTTTATTCATTCACTCCACTTAAAACAGAAGTAATTTTAATATTTTAATATTTTAATTTCTTCATCTTCTTATTATAAAAAACCTGACCACGGGTATTTATTTTCTAGGTGCACGAATTTAAACAAATTCCCCTAGAATAATAAAATTCACAGTATCTTTTTGCTGTGATTTTTATAAGAGTCGGTAAACATCGACCAAAATTTGTGTCTTAGTAGGGTATAACAGACTGACTGAAGAGCCCACTGTTATGCCTTGGGCGAAACACAATAATTTCTGGAGTTGAGGTCACTTGTACTTTTTAATTGAATTTTATTCATTCACTCCACTTAAAACAGAAGTAATTTTAATATTTTAATATTTTAACAAATTCCCCTAGAATAATAAAATTCACAGTATCTTTTTGCTGTGATTTTTATAAGAGTCGGTAAACATCGACCAAAATTTGTGTCTTAGTAGGGTATAACAGACTGACTGAAGAGCCCACTGTTATGCCTTGGGCGAAACACAATAATTTCTGGAGTTGAGGTCACTTGTACTTTTTAATTGAATTTTTTTTTTTAGTTAAATATTTTTAAGAATTAAATTTTGTGTATGCAATATTACTAAGATTGCTTAAAAGCTTACTTTTAATAAAAATTAATTCAATTAGGTAACGCCGGCTAGCTCGAAAGATCGAAATGCAAGCTTCCATTTTTTTTCTTGATCCAAAAACAAAAAAATCAATTAAATAGATAAAACATACCTTACAAACAAAAAATACCAAGTCTTCTAAAAATCGATCTATCCGTTCAGTCTGTAGGGCTACCGGACCCACTATTTTCGAATTTTCTATTATCGTTATGAAATGACATATTTGATCAAAATCTCGACTTTTAGTTATTTCAAGAATGGGAAACTTGCTATGTATTATCAATGAATTGCAAGTCAAAAAGATGCTTGCTTACTTACTTACTTATTTTTAAAAAGGATATATTTTCACAAATTTTAATCTAAAAAAAATGTTTGATCCATAATACTAAAGGCACTTTGTTTCATTCTGATATATCTTGCGCAAACCTTTGCTCAAAAAATAGTTATGAGCAATTTAGTTAAAAAAAAAAATTAAAATCCAGTGGTTTTCGATTTTTTTAGGTCAGTTTTGGTTAATTTGCCCTGCCTGAATTGTTTTATAAAATTTTTAAACCACCAATTTTGATAGAAAATCTAATTTTATACAAAAAGTTTCTTAAGTTTAATTTTCACAAAGTTTTCGAGTTATGAAAAAAATATTGAAAAACCTCCAGTGTGACCATTCTCGTAGAAATTCATGGATGAATTTAAGCGAATTTTATGTTTTAAG
Source organism: Melangyna quadrimaculata (assembly GCA_949320155.1). Classification (NCBI taxonomy): domain Eukaryota; kingdom Metazoa; phylum Arthropoda; class Insecta; order Diptera; family Syrphidae; genus Melangyna; species Melangyna quadrimaculata. Next base: position 140,348,629 of record OX439484.1, on the reverse strand, counting down.
TAAGCTTAAGTTCCACATAAAGATCTTATTCAATAATAAAAATCCATTAACGCAACCGTTCCTTACAAATTGGTATATTGTTCAATAACATTTAGAGCAATAAATGTGGAATCAAAATAACTGATGTTTTGTTGATTTACCGAATAAGAAAAAAACGAATAAATCAATAAACGAACTCAAGAGTAATGAGTTGATACCTGCATGTACTCTAAGACTGCACCTAACTCCGCATAATGGTCAAACTGTACATCAAAAATCCAAAGCAATTATAACTATAATTTTAAAATTAACGCTTTTTAACGCTCACTACTGGGTCTTGTAATTGTAAATTTTGTCCATATCGAGAGCTAAGATGTTTACACATCAAAAATGTATTAAAAGAGCAAACCATTGTTTTATCACTGTTTTTATAGAAAATAAAACAACGACATAATTATGTTGATCGACTTTACATTAAATTGGCATTAACGAGCTAAAATAGCAGCAGACATTTTACTCAAAGGTGAAAATTACACTGTCTAACATTCTTGACAGTTGCACAAAAACGTATTTGATTTACGATGTATTTATTGGCTTAATACAAGCAACAATAACATAGCTTAAATCTAAACTTAAAATTACTCTATAAGGAGTTCAAAATGCTTTAGATAAAATCACTTGCTGAACAGCATCAAAAATCTCGAAAACAAATATTTTTACGGTTTAAAAAAAATAAATAATAAATTGGGTGGCGCAACGGCTCGTGAAGAACCAGGGCCTAGTGACTAACAACTCGCAACCATTCCTGTATGCGCCTGTCGACAGGAATAGAAGAGACCTACAATTGTATGCCGAATCCGAACGGCTAGACGAGAAGCCACTTATTCACGACAAGTGACACTCTTGGAGGATTTGTCAATTCCTCGCAAGAGGTAGTAGCCCTGAAAAAAACCTTTTAGTTTTTAGGTGGACGAGGCTGGGAAGTGAACCCGTATCTCCAGCGTGACAGTCCAACGCACTAACCATTACGCTACGGGATACTACTTTACGGTTAAATAACTCTCTAAAAAATCATATTTTCTAGTTTTTATTATTTATTGTTACCATTATAAGAAGATTACTCAAAATTTTCAAACCAACTTTAAATATCCACATTCGTACACACCTTTTTGCTCATTTTGTACCTATGTCTTAGGATTCTGTCAGACTCAAATTTTGTTTTAAGTTTTCGAAATATGACCTTTGAAAGGTATCTGACAACTTTATGCATTTACTTCCAAATTATATAACGGTTATAAAATGCTTTAAACAGTGTTATTTCAAAAAGTGGCAGATATAAAAAACACTTGCCTCAAACAAAATGTGGGCCTCGAAGAGCCCTATCATGTGCAGATTACACATTTCTATCTTTGTGTACTTTTTCATGTTATGAGCAAAAGTTGTGTACAAAAGTTGCTCTTATTATCCGTGACCCTGACCATATGTATTTGTATATGTCACTGTAATTGGTTAATTTATTGGTCGGGGTCCGCAATGTTTTATTTTCAAAATTTATTCCGGACTGCACTAGTAAGAGGGCTAGACAAGTGCCTGCCTGTGGACTGAACAGGCCTTGGTCTTGGAACCCGTGAAGTGGGCCACCAAAGAGCTTTGTCAAAAAAAAAGTTAGAAATCAATTACGAAAACAAAACATTTCGGACTTTTACCTATGTGGCTGAAAAATTCTTAGATTTACTGGTAAATTCTAGAATTTCCATATTTAAGGCATTTGCAGTACAATGGTTGTGCTACATATTTACTTTTCTAATCAAACTCTCAATTAAGAAATCAGATCAATAAATCCTATACACGGGTAGAATTAAACAAAAAAAAACTGCCATCAAATACAATTTTGGATGCGATAACTTTTTAGAACAAAGGTTATCAAAATTGATAACAATTTGGTGCCGTCTGAATTTTTCATTCCCATGGGCAGTTTTTCGAATATAAAATTTTTTTGACGTTCGAAATTATGTTCTTAGATTTATTATAAAAATACACCCAGACAAATCATGCGCTTCTTACAAATCACCAACAATTTTTAGCAACCAATCTCTGTTTGCCATAAAAACTTAAAAAAAAAATGAACAATCCATGAGTTTAAGTGAAGTGACATAGAGAAATGTATAAACTTTCTACCGATTGGAGGACAAAACAACGCATGCTCCATCCTCGGTTCATGTTGGTATAAATTAATTTCTTACTACTCTCAGCTATATATTGACCTATGAAATCGTTGCTAAAATTATTGAAGTCTTTAGTGAATATTGTGAAATTCGAAATAACAACGTGGATGATGAGAACAATCTTCTGTAGGTGAAGAGTTCATCAGTTTTTTTTTTTTTTTTTTTTAATTTAAAATTAACTTGCGGAAACTAGGCAGATTATTCGGGTATTGATAAGATTTCTAAATTTTTTTTAAAATTCTTTTATTCTGTCTTTTGTTGAACGATTTTTTGACTTTCTATATGGATTTAGGTTATCGCATGAGAGCAAAAAGTTTTGATTAACTAAAAATACTTTTTACGATTTGCTCAAAGAAATAAAAATTATATGGTACCAGGCCAACAAAGAAATCTAAGAAAAAAAAATAAAAATAATACATATTGTCAAATTTCTACGAAAAGGTCAGTTCCAAAGGGATTTCTTTTATAAGAAAACTCACTTCTTTCTTCCTAAATAAGCAAATAACAAAAAATTTGAAACTAGGGTGTGTATAGTCTTAATTTTTCTGTGTATTATGGTTTCAGCGCTCAAAAATACCCTTAAATAATGTTCCTATCATATTTTGATGGGTACATCGATTATACAAAAATAAAATTTAAAATTGCACCCTAGTTGCAAATGTTTTGTCCGATACTGTACATATGTATATCCAATCAAAAAGTTAAATATTAGCAAAGTGATATGCAATATCATTAGCTATAACAATCACTTTCCAGCTTATGCTTACAAAAAATTACTTTAAAATGCGAAATAACTTAATGATCAAATACCTATTTAGGTCAAGTAATATATGTACATACATATGTATGTATGTGTGTGTGTACCTAAATAATAATATTTAGAATTGGAAATGGACCTTGAAGCCTTTTAAAATGTTTAATCAATCTTTCAATCTTTTATGTTTTATGGTTGTCTGGGGAAAATGTGCAGTAACTCAAAAACAACGACTTCAAGTAGCACAAAACAAGCTTCTGAAGCTGATGCTGAAGCTTCCCTGGCATTTCTCAACAACTGAGTTACATGACAGTGCAGATATCGATTTTGTTTTAACAAGGATAACTAAACTTTGTGATAAATATGCTTTAAATTGTCAAACCTCAGATAATGTCCTTATAAATAGCCTTGTATGAGTGTTTATTTGTTAACTTATTTATTTCTCTGTATGTTTACTTATTTATTTATTTTTTTCATTTATTTATTTATTTATATATTTGTATATTTATTTATTTATTTATTTATTTATTAATTTATTTGTTTATTTATTTTTTTATTTATTTATTTATTTATTTATTCATATATTTATTTGTTTATTTATGAATTTATACTTCTAATTATTTATATGTATATTTATTTTTTTCTTACTTTCATTTAATCCAATGTTCTTGGTTACATAATGTATCTATTCATATATGTATGTGCATTTGTTTATTTATTTATTTGTTATGTTACTTGATAACATATATATTATTTACCATGCGATTGTATTCTCTTCAATTGTCATAATAATGAAAAATATTCTACTTTCTACAAAAAATATATTGCGTCGACTTGGGAGACCATAAAAAGTACCTTGCCTGGCCCGCTTTGCGGGTTCAAGGATTTTAACTCCCTTTTCAGTTCCTCTGTCCCGCTCACGCGACTTCGTCGCTCCGCTTAGGGTATGCTCAGTCGCCTGGCAGGCGCCTATGTTGTCAGTCGGTCTGCTATCAAAGTTTTTGTTTAAAAAGTATTTTGGTTTAAGAATAAAAGTTTGGGCCATTTTTCATAATGAAATTTCACCCCAAAATTAAAAATGTGAAAAAAGGCCCCAAAACAATGAAAAATGGCCCCAATTTATAAATTTTAATCTTTTTATTGTTTTTGTTGTTTGCCATATAAAGTTTTGGGGCCATTTTTCATTGTTTTGGGGCCTTTTTTCACATTTTTAATTTTGGGGTGAAATTTCATAATGAAAAACGGCCCAAACTTTTATTCTTAAACCAAAATACTTTTTAAACTTGGGGCCATATTTCATTGGGGCCGAATTTCGTGTAGCCATCAGAAAGATTAAAAAATTAAAATAAAGAAAAATTAAATTAAATTCCTTGTTTTTGTTTTTATTGTTTTGTTGTTTGTTTTATGATTTTTCTTGTATTTTTTGTTTTTGGTTTTTCTAGGTATTTTTTTTTTTTTTTTTTGCTTTTTTTAATTTCTATAACCCAGTTCATTTATAAAAATTGTTCAAAATGTGCCCCTCCTGCACGTATGCAAGCTCGACAGAGCGTTTAAAAAACTGTCTTTAAATTTCTTTTGCTTGGCGAGTTGCTTATTTCTGCAGCAGAAACCTGAATACGTTGCTGGAGTTCACGTATGTTTTAAATGAGCTTATCATAAACTTTTTCCATGAAACGGTCCAACGGATTAAGGCCTGCTGACCGAGGTGGCCTTAAAATTGGTCCACCACGCCCAATCCATCGTTCATGGTAAGAATTGTCCAAAAAATGTCTCACATTAATACTGTAATGACCAGGGCAACCGTCGTGTTTATACCAATTGACTGTATTATGGCAAGTGGCACGTCTACCAACAAAAAAGAAATAGCCTATTATGCAGAAAATCTAAATAAATTTCACTATTTAGTGTATCAGTTCAATGGGTCCTATTATGTGGCCATTCAAAATCCCAATCCACAAATTTATTTTGAATTAGTATTGGGAATTTCCTTCTCGCACTAAATGCGGATTTTCCAATTGCCCACTATTGAGGTTATGTAAGTTGAAAAATCCATCTTTTTTGCAAGGTGACTCGTCGGCCCACAATATCTTATCGAAAAAAATACAGATCATCTTGTTTTTTTCGGAGCATCGTCCGACAAAAACTCTTTGTGTATAGTCCCTTGGAAGATGTAGCAGAGTCATTCTTGACAGCACGCAAAACTGCTTCATCATGGTGGCGTTGACTTCTTCCTTGTCCTAGACTTCTCCCTGGTGTTCTGCCCAGTGGTGGATCCAGGGAGTGGCTAAAGAAGCGAAAGCCCCCCCCCCCACAGCCGATTCCTTAAATAATTTGAAATGTAGAAAGCAATACATTACAACGTGTATAGTTTTATATTCCGTCTAAAATATTGTTAAGATATAAAATTTGATGGACAAAATAACGTGGTTGGGGCTGAACTATTTGCATACATGTTTTGAAACTTTTTTCTAAGCCCTAAGATTGGGGCTATAAATAATGGACATGTTACATGCTACGACAATTTTTCCCTAAAAAAAAAACAGAAAATTGGGATGATTAAACCAGCTTCGGAATAATAAGGGTTAAGCAACTTACTCCCTGAAAAATAACCTTTTTCCAGAGTGTTGGGGGCTTAAGTCTAGGGACTGTCAAAGTCCGAAGTTGGGGCTAAGGCTTGAAGAGACAAGTAAAAAAAAATAAAAACGTTAACGTTAACGTGTCAAATGCAACAACTGTTTACACTAAAAACAAAACTAGTTAAACGAAAAAAGCGCAGTTGAGGCTAAAACAATTGGAGAACAACGGAGTGTCAAGTTTAGTGTAAATGTTTAAAACAACAGGAATTGTCTCTTATGGCCTTGAGAATTTTGGGGCAACATTTTTGGACCAAGCAATTACATACAAATAATTCTCTAGTCAAGGAGCCAAATTCCAAAAGCGTGAGTTTTGCACTCAGTGCGCACTCAGGAAATCATGCAAAAGTAAATGAATATTTGCAATTTTTCTAGACCTTAGAGTGACGTGCAAATTTGTCGACAGATTTTTTGAGCATGATAAGGTGTTTGCAGGGTATATGTATACACGAAAATTCATTCACGCTTGCAGAATTGGGCCGCGGGTTTTTTCTAAGAGCAGCTTTGTCTTATGTCCTACTCCTACTGGGAGTTTGAACAAAACTTTTTCTCTTTGATTTGACTAATTGAGGAAAAATTAGATATCAGAGGGCTCATACTGTCAAAGCACATATATGAGCTTTTGCCAGTACGACTACTAAAATATATATATATATATCTTTTAGTTCGCCTTTATATTTGCTTCTCTCCGCTACAGCAATTTTGAATAATTGTCATTGTACTTTGTATTAAAAACATTTTAAATAACGACAGGAGCGGATATAGACACAAAAAACACGGATACCATTAAAGGAAAAGTGGGAATGTCAAAATTCGTTGTCTGTTATACATATAACAACATATCATCACCCTTAAAGAAAACCGGCATAAATCAAAAAACTTCATTCTTCAGAAAATGAGTTTAAAGTTTTTTAGTCATAAGATTTACTATGAAAAGGAAGGATTTGCCAATTGGAATCCAGGCTTGCCTTAAACCTTAACTGATCTCTATTAGTTGTTATATAAATTATAAAATTGATCTCAGGACAATGAAATTTTATTACTTAAGGTCTCAAACTGGATCACCAAACTCCAAGCCCCCCCACAGCCAAATCCTAGATCCGCTACTGGTTCTGCCCTCCAAATATGCCAAGTGAACCCGTAAGAAAAGGCATTTGGGTACCTCTCAGCATATGTTCTGGCTGCTGCTCTGGCGATTCCTCCACATTCTCTATAAATGTTATGTATTGAAGCATATTCCCGTGCTTGTAAGACATTTTAAATTATTTTTCCTTTCAATCAAAAACGTTTTAGAAAAAGCAAAAAAAAGGCAATTATCTCACTTTGAATAAGCGCCATTACTTTTGAACGTTTTGAAATTCTTACCAGCCGTACCATTTCCAGTAAACATAAATAAAACATTAGTACAAGGATTGGTCAAGCGTTGCATCGAAAAGTTAAAGATCGCCATTGTTAGTAAAATTAAGTTGGTTTGAGGATGGAATTATTAATTGAAATTGATATTAGATGTCGCTAATATTATAACGAAGTAAGAAAATATGGGTTCAAGTGTCGAAAGTAAAAAAAAAAATAAAAAAAACAAAAATAAAACAAACACATACAAAAACTAAAAACAAAAAAATAAAAAAAAAATCATAAAACAAACAACAAAACAATAACTTTTCTTTAATTTTTCTTATAACCACAACTGATTGAGTTTAAATGGTTGTAACTTCTAATTTAAAGCCTGCATTGGTAAGATTTATACCTTTTTAGAAAGTCCAAAAGCAAAGCAGTTTTAAGTAGTAATTTTAAAAGCAAAAACCAGTATTAAGTCATACGATTTTTTTTTCAGTACGCTCTTTCAAAGATTGAAGTAAAAAAATAATTTTTATCAAACTATGAATGTATCTAGTAATTTTATAAAAATCGTGTATTAAATCGAATTATTTGAATGCACAAAAAGAGTCTTATTATTGGTCAATGTTTAAGTTTAAAAATAAAAAATCAATTATGAACAAGGAATACTGGATGTTACAGGTCAATCCACCCTTGACTTGTTTCTTACCTCTGACTCTGATAAATACACTATTAGTGTATCATCGCCTCTAGGGTCGACAGACCATTGTGTTATATCTTGCCAACAAAACTCAGTTAAAGAGAAAGCACCAACGAGAACCGTTTGGCAATACGAGAAGGCCAACTGGGACGGTCTCAACGGTTTCTTCAGTAACTTTAACTGGTCACTATGCTTCCTCGATAGTGACGTAGACGCCAGTGCAGATATGATCACAAATTTAATTCTTTGTGGAATGAGAAATTTTATCCCGAATAGGGTAAAATCTATCAAACCCAAAGAAAACTCGTGGTTTAATTCGAGCTGTAAAGAGGTTATTAGGGTCAGAGAAGTAAGTTTCCGTAGTTACAAAGCCAACCCTACTGAGGAAAACCGGAAAAAGTTTCAACAAGCCAGGAAGTCCTGTAACGGCCATATTCGAAGAACCAAATTTTTGCATGACCAAAAATTAAGGCAAAAAATTCTACAATGTCCCAATAGTAGTAAAAATTTTTGGTCATTTGCAAAGAACATACGAAATGCCACTTCGTCGTCGGTTCCAACGCTCGTCTTCAACGACACCCCTTTTCTCAGCTCGTTAGAGAAATCCAATTTGCTTGCAGCACAGTTTGCTGTTAATTCGACGCTGCCAGAAAGTGTTATGACTCCTCCCGTACTTGAGAGCGCAAACGATTTTATGGGACGAATCTTCTTTCGCACTAGTGCAGTTGCTAAAGTCCTAAAAGATCTTGATATACACAAATCCGCTGGCCGGGATAGTATCCCTCCCATTGTTCTGAAGAGGTGTTCTTCAACGCTGGCAAAACCACTGCCTAAGTTTTTCCATCTGTCTTATTCTACTGGTATCTTTCCGAGTGGATGGAAAACAGCATATGTCCAGCCAGTCCCTAAAAAAGGCGTATCTTCTTCACCCTCAAATTATCGTCCAATTGCACTTACGTCCCTTCTTTCCAAGGTCATGGAAACACTGATCAATTTTCAGCTCAAGAAATATCTCGAAGAACGAAAGCTTCTTAATGACCGGCAGTACGGCTTTCGAAGCAATAGGTCCACTGGTGATCTGATGGTATATCTCACCGAACAGTGGAACAAATCTTTACATCGTTTTGGAGAAAGTAAGATTATTGCGCTTGATATTTCTAAAGCGTTTGATAGAGTTTGGCATCAAGCTCTCTTATCGAAAATACGCGCAATTGGTATCGATGAATCTCTTCTTCGTTGGATTAGAAATTACCTTTCAATACAAGCTGTATTAGACGGTTTTAAGTCTGAAATCCACAAAATAAACGCTGGTGTACCCCAGGGCTCCGTTTTGTCCCCAACTCTCTTCCTTATTTTCATAAATGATCTTTTATCGGAAACTTCTAATCCATTAAACTGTTTCGTTGACGACAGTACCCTCAGCTTTTCATATTCGTTTTTAGATTCACATCCACGTCCTTCGGATGTGGAACTCAAACGGCAGCGTATGATAAGCTCATTAAATTCTGATCTTGACAGCATTGTCCAATGGGGAATCAAAAACCGCGTGGAATTTAATGCTTCTAAAACTCAATGCTGTCTTCTGTCGTCCAAACAAAACCCACCCACGATCCATGAGTGGCACTTGCATTGTGGAAACCGAAAAGCTTTCAGTACTCGGTATGTGTATCACAGACCACCTTGTGTGGAATGATCACATATTTGATGTCGCCAAAAATGCTGCTAAGTGTTTGGGTTTTCTACGGCGATGCAAAAAATTTTTCACTCCATCTGATCTGGCTGTTATATATAAAGCCTTTATCCGTCCAAAACTCCAGTACAATTCCCATGTTTGGGCAGGTGCTCCATCAACCCACTTGTGTCTTTTGGATAGGATACAAAGAAGAGCTATGAAAATGATAGGTGACAGAAATAAACGGAAGCATTTGCAACTCTCGAACACCGCCGCAATGTTTCATGTCTTTCGTTGTTTTACCGTTATTTTTATAAGCAGTGCTCTACTGAAATAGCCAGTTGCATTCCGCCCCTAAAAGAATTTAACCGTAATACTCGTACTTTCAGGAATGCACATCAGTTTACCCTTGAGCCCAACTTCGGACGTACGGTCAAGTATAGAGATTCTTTTTTTAGCCGAACTACCCGAATGTGGAATGCTTTACCCAGCTCTATTTTTCCCTTCCATTTCGATATTCAAAGGTTCAAAACCAATGTGCATCGGCATCTCCTCTTTAATCCTTCCCTGTTTTCCTAACGCTCGCACTTTGTTTAATTTAACTTAAGGGTACCAAAAACCCCTTGAGTGCGCGTACTAAAAAAAAAAAAAAAAAAGGTGAGCAAAACAGTGGTCCAAAGTAGGGGTTCGGGCAAATTTCAAAAAAACAGCCCATACTCGAAAACCGTTATGGTTCGGCATAAACAAGTTGCAAAATTCTAAAAGGCATGACCTGGCCTATCACCAAAATCAGTTTGGACCATGCTTTACGGGACACCCTGTATAATTTTTCAGAAGTAAGATATTAATATCATCTCTGTATGTAAATTGTGCAATCACATTGTAATTGTATTTTATACTTTACGGGACACCCTGTATAATTTTCAGAAGTAAGATATTAATATCATCTCTGTATGTAAATTGTGCAATCACATTGTAATTGTGCTACCTTAAAAAAAAAAAATACTCACATTTGTATGTTGTTGCTTTATAAGCAACGTATATTGGTTTCGTTTGTAAAAAAATTTGTTTTGTATATTAACACAACAGCACTAAGAAGTTTACCTTCATTTAAAATTATTATCAACAAAACAAAATAAAAAATATAGAAATTCAAGAAAATTTGAATAATTGAATAAAATCGAAAAAAAAATACGTCTAAGCTATCGACTGTTAGAAAGAGCTAAAAGTTGAAAAAAAAATACTAAAACCGCTAGAATCATTTCTTATTCTTTTTTATTCAAATCAATCGTTCTGCAAAATTGTTTGAATTTCTTTTTTGTACTTTATATATACTTTTTTTAAAGGCTGGCCACGAGACGACACTCGGCGAGACTTTTGTAAGTCTTGACTCGGTCTTGTTAAAATCGAAAATTTTCAGTCTCGTCTCGGTCTCTTGTCGGTCTCGTGTAATTTAGTCTCGTCCCGGTCTCGTCACCGAAAAATACGATTTTCGGACAACCTGTTGATTATTGGAACGAAATATTTTCGATTATTGTTTGAATATCAGCCAGAAGAAAAGAAATATTTAACTGAAATTGGATTTTTCAAGTTATTAGACTCTCTGTGAATTTCGGTCCAAATATACTATCTCGTCTCGGTCTCCTCACGGATGCTTAAAAGGTAGTCTCGTCTCGGCCTCGTCATGCGATATGGAGACCGAGATCAAGAATTTTCTCGTCTCGTGGCCGGCCCTACTTTTTTTTTTTACTAAAAATGATTAGTTGTTTTAAGGAAAACGAGTAGGGCTTTCATAGTATACAAAAAAAAATATGATACTTATTAACGGTTTCTGTAAAACAAAATTATACCAAATTTATAAAAAAAACGACATAAAAATACAATAAAATTGGTTTTAGAGTAAATTGCGGGAAACCCGTTATCCACATAGAAAAAAGTTGTATGAGACGTGTAAAAAACAAAATATTCTTAGTGCTGTTGTGTTAATATATAGGTACAAAACAAAATTTTTTACAAACGAAACCAATATAAGCTGCTTATAAAGCAACAACATACAAATATGAGTATTCATTCTAAAAGGCTTCAAGGTCCATTTCTAATTCTAAATATTATTATTTAGGTACACACACACATACATATGTATGTACATATGCTGCTTGACCTAAATATTTCGTATTTTAAAGTAATTTTTTGTAAACATAAGCTGGAAAGCCTCTATTTATTATTGAATTGTCAGCCGTTCTAAAGTGTCGTTAGCGATTTTCCAATATCTTAACTTAGAGCACGTTTTGGTGTAGTTTGGGTTGTCAGTCAGTATATACAAACTGAATTTATGCGCAGTTCATTCATAATGTTTATGTCGTTTTCCAATACAGATTTTTAGGTCAGATTAAATTAAAACATAAAACTAGATTTCATATTTTGTTTTAATTGTGTGAGTGTTATTTATTAATACAAAAAAAAGTCCAATTACACACCACCTGAAGAAACAACACTATCAGACATATCATCGTATACAATTAAATCGTAAGAAAATTCCATCCTGAAAAATGTGTGAAAATGTTCCGATCGGTAAATCGTATATTTCATCGACAAAAATTGTTGAAATGTAAAATTGAGAGCTATGCGTTCCGAATTCTGCGATGTAAGGTAGTAAAATATTTGTATTTCCAACATTGATTGATTATACTTTCTAAAAACAATCGCAAAACTAATTTATTTTCACATATTTTTCTTTGTTTACCTTTCAGTTGTCGTTTTGTATCTAGACAAAAATGACAAGATCACCAGGAACAGACATTTTTAATCTGTTACAACCTGCGCAGTTTAATACCTTAGATATGTGCACTGTGGCCTGAATAGTCCAGAAAATTTAGATAAACAAATGTCCTTACTTCGAAAAAATTCCGACAAAGCTGAATTTTGGTGGAGATCTTCATTTTAAGTCCTTAAAACTTCGACCTGCATCGTGCCTGATCGGGAAACTATTGATTGCTCAGAACTTGGTCTGGGCCAGTAGCGCAACAATCAGTCACGATGAAGTGCTTGTTTTACCTCCTCGTGGTGGTCCCCGGGCAACTATTTATGTATCCCAATATACATAAATAGGCCAAAATTACAAGTGCGAAAAGGCCTAGCTTTCTAGGATAGGTTACGGAGGTTAGCATTCTCCGTAACTGAAATCAACCCGCTACCGAAACCAACACTACGCCTCGGATAATTAATGATAACTCGTTGACGACTTTTGGCTATTGTACCCGTACAAAGATTGGTTTCTGGAATGTGAAGACGCTTCTTGACAATGGAAAAGAAGGTCCTCAGAATGCCAGATTCCTGCAACTAGAGAAGGAATTCATGCGGTATAGGATGGACATCTTAGGGATAAGTGAAGTTAGATGGCTGGGTTCGGGGAAGTTCAAGTCACCAACCCGTAACACTGTACTATTCTATTCCGGAAAAACACCTGGAAGCGCTCGGGAATCTGGCGTTGGATTGCTGCTTTCCAAAACAGCTCTCAAAAGCCTAATTTCCTGGGAGCCTTTAGGTGACATGATCCTGAAAGCCAGGTTCCGGACTAGAGTACGTCGCGTCACCATCATACAGTGTTACGCCCCAACTTTGCTCTCTTCTGACGAGGAGAAGGAGGCCTTTTATAACCGGCTGAGTGCTGCTTATGATAGCGTTCCACGAGGTGATATAGTTATGGTGATGGGAGACTTAAATGCCAAGGTTGGCAATGACAACACTGGGCTAAGGCATGTCATGGGAAAACATGGTGTTGGTAACCGAAACGACAATGGCGAACGATTTGTCGATTTCTGCAACGCCAACGGCCTTGTTATTGGAGGGACCATGTTCGAGCATAAGACGTGCCACAAAGTCAGTTGGGTGTCGACTGACAGACAAGCAACTTCCAACCAAATTGACCACTTCGCGATCAGCCGGCGTTTTAGAAGCAGTCTCCAGGACGTCCGTAACAGAAGAGGTGCTGACATGGGAATGGCCCGGGACCACCATCTGATGGTTGCTACCGTAAGATTGCGTACAGCTGCAGTTCGGAGATCCCAAGGAAACACTCGAATGCCCAAGTTTAATACAGATAGACTAAAGGATCCTGCAGTGCGCCAACAACTAGGGGACCACCTTTCACAAGGATTGAACGCAATCAGCAGCACGGAAACCACATCCATCGAAAATCATTGGTGTGCTGTGAAAAATGTGTTCATATCCGGTGCTGAAAGTATAGTCGGCCGGGCGCAAGGAAGAAATAGTGCTTGGCTTTCCGACGAAACTTGGGCAAGGATCGAAGAAAGGAAACACCTTAAAGCTCGCATCGCAGCTACCCCAGCAGCAGGGAGAAACGGGCTTGAGTCTACGTACCGCATGAAGATGAGGGAAGTTCACCGTAGTGTGCGACGTGATAAGCGTAACTACATCAACGCACTGGCCACAGAAGCAGGAGAAGCCGCTAGTAGGTGTGACAGTAGGACCGTCTACAGAATTACCAAAGAGCTCACTGGTGTCCAGAGCTCTAAACAACACCTGGTTAAAGACACAAACGGATCCCTGCTAAATTCGGATGAGGACCAGCTCATAAGGTGGAGGGAACACTTTTCTGCGGTTTTAAACCGCGTTTTCGCAAGTGAAGTGAACCCTATTCCCACTGAGCTACCCGAAGTAACAATTTCCCGAATACGCACCGTACCCCCCAGTAAAGACAAAATTATCACCGCCATCAAAGCACTGAAGAACAACAAAGCGGTTGGACTTGACGGTATTCCTGCAGAGCTCTTAGGAGCAGCCCCAACGACATCGAGCGAGCTACTGCACCCACTTATTAAGAGAGCTTGGGAAACAGAGAGCTTTCCTGAAGAGTGGAAAAAAGGAATGATTGTCAAGCTCCCAAAGAAAGGAGATCTCACACAGTGCGAAAACTGGAGAGGAATATGCGTTCTGCCTGCAGTAGCCAAGATAATAGCAAGGATAATATTGGACCGAATTAAAGACCACCTCGAAGACACACTCGACGCCGAACAAGCAGGTTTCCGCACTGGATCTTCCTGTGTGGATCACATCAACACCTTGCGGATCATCATCGAACAGTGCGTTGAATATCGATCACCACTTCACCTGCTGTTCATCGATTTTGAAAAGGCGTTCGACAGTGTCAATAGAGAATTTATTTGGCTTGCTTTGCGCAGGAGGGGCATCCCAGATAAATTGATTGCTATTATCAAGGCTACATATGATGGATCCAAGTGTCACGTTTTGCACAAAGGTAGGCTGTCAGAGGAGTTTGAAATCCAAAGTGGAGTTAGGCAAGGCTGTATACTGTCACCAATACTGTTCCTGTTGGTGATAAGTGACGTACTGCACGCAGCTTTGTCAAATGGAAATGGAGGAATTCAGTGGACTCTGCAATCTCACCTCAAACATCTGGACTACGCGGACGACGTATGCTTACTCTCTCATAGGATCATGGATCTCCATCAAATGACAACAAGGGTGGAGAGAGAAGCAGAAATCGTAGGGCTTAAGATCAACTCGGCAAAAACTAAAAGGATCAGCCTTGGAACTTCCTCATCAATCCAAGTAAATATTTCTGGACAACCGGTAGAGATGGTAGAGGATTTCCAATATCTTGGGAGTATTGTCTCTACGGGTGGCGGAACTGAACTGGACGTAAACAGCCGAATCAGAAAAGCAAAGGCTGCGTTCGGAATGCTGTCCAAAATATGGAGAAACAACTCTTTTAGCTTAAAGACCAAGCTACGACTGTTCCGCTCCAATGTTGAATCCGTTCTGCTTTACGGCTGCAGCACTTGGAAAGTCACTGAAATTGTCACTAGAAAGCTGCAAACCTTCGTTAATAGATGTCTACGAAACATCTTGAGGATTTTCTGGCCCAACCGTATCTCCAATGCCGAACTTCATGCGAGAACGGGTCAGGAGCCCATAGACTCCATTACACGAAGAAGAAAGTGGCAGTGGATTGGCCATACGCTTCGAAAAGGCGATCGGTGCATTGCATCTCAAGCAATGCAGTGGAACCCGCTCACACAGGAGGGAAGACAAGTGGGCCGGCCTAGAAGTACATGGCGAAGAACGGTCGAACAGGAATCGGCACGACTGGGGAAAAGTTGGAGAGAGCTGAAATATATTTCAAGAAATCGTACACGATGGCGCGTAGGTGTAGTGGAGGCCCTATGTCCCGTAAGGGAAACATCACGGACGTAATAGGTCCGAGGACCTAAGTAAGTAAGTAAGTAAAACTTCCTAAAAAGAACTTAATTTGGAGTGGAGCCACAAATTTTAGCGGGAGAGGGCCCAAATTACTCGAAAACTAGGTATATACACTCAGTGGCGGATCTAGGGGGGTGGCTATAGGGGCTAAAGCACCCCCCCCCCCACCGCCGATTGCTAAAATAATTTGAAATATAGAAATACATTACAACGTGTAAGGTTTTATATTAGTCTAAAATATTGTTAAGATGAGAATTTTGATGGACAAAGTAACGTGGTTGGGGCTGAACAATTTACATGTTGTGCAGCTTTTTTTCTTAGCCCTAAGGTTGGGGCTAAAGCCTGAAGTGAATTGGAAAAAAATTAATTGGAGGCTATGAATAATGGACATGTTTCATGCAACGACAATTTTACCTTAAAACAAAACCCAGAAAATTGGAAAAAAAAACAACTTGGGATTAATCAGGTCTTTGAATACTGGACAAAAAACGTAGTCAGGGTTAAACAACTAACTCCCTAAAAACTAACCTTACACCAGAGAGCTTTTGGGGCATAAGTCTAAAGATTTTCAAAGTCCGAAGTTAGGGCTAAAGCTTGAAGATATAATTTAAAATAAACGTGGTCGGAGCTTAACATTTACATGTCAAAAAACAACTGTTTACACTTAAAACTTATCTAATTTAACGAACGAAACGCAATTGAGGCTAAAACAATACGAGAATACCGGGGTGTAAAGCTTAGTGTTTTTATACAACAGGAATTGTTTCTTACGGCCTTGGCTGGGCTTAGAGCATTTTGGGGCTTAGTTTTTAAAATTTCAAAGGTCCAAGGCAATACGTACAAAACATTTTTGGGTTAAGCAATTCAATACGAATTCTTTAGTCGAGGAGCCAAATTCCAAAAGCGTGAAAAACTCTGTGAACTCAGAAAAATCTTGCAGGTGGACATGAATATTTACAATCTCTATAGACTCTTGAGTGACTTACAAATTTAACGACACATTTTTTGAGCAGGAATACAAAGTGTATGTAGGTGCAGTGTAAACGAAAATTCACTGACACTTGCAGAATTGGGCCGTGCAGCTTATTTTTTAGAGCACCTGTTTGTTATGCCCGACTAAAAGTCTTGAAATTTTGATACTTTATTTTTCGATGCACAAAATATTATTTTCGTGCTTTCCAGTGACAATTTGACGAAAACAGGTAGGTTCGTTGATTTGGCTAATTAAAGAAAATGAGATCTCAGAGGACTAATACTGTCAAAACACATATGAGCTTTCGCCAGTTAGACCACTTAAATATCATTTTTCTGAACTAGCATTACAAACAGTTTTTAAATTTTGTTAAAAAGGTGAAGTTCAAAGCATTCCTTCAGCTAATTTAAACAAACCCTTTTACATAATGTACATAGGTGCGCACTTGATACCTAATCAATTATTAAGCAATATACCTATAAATAAACGAATCTGTTGGTGTAGTTTGGGGCTGTAACGTGGCTAGAACTTAAAGTTATAAAATTAGTTATACTACCATGTTTTGCTGAGCCTTAAAATTGGCTTTTAAAAATAATTCCCTACACATCAATCCCAAATTCTTGTTAAAAATAAAAAATTTAAAGCGCGGTACGAGCGGATATAAAAGCACACAAAACACGGCTATTATTAAAGGAAAAGTGATGTCAAAATTCGTTTTCTGTTATATACATTCATTATGTACAAACTGGATTTCCAAACTCCAAGCCCCCCCCACAGCCAAATCCTAGATCCGCTACTGTATACACTATATACAGTGGTGGCGACATAATTAAGAACGATATTTTTATAAAATATTAAAATGCATAAGTTTTGTTTGGGAAATCTTTTCAGAGTATATTTTGGATCCAATTTCTTGTTTTGAGGACTTCTCACTTTTTAGGTCAGAAAGTAAATTTGATGTTAAATTCCTTTAGAACAAGAAATTGGATCTAAAATACACTTTGAAGAAGGTAAAGAGTACAAGATAAAACTTAATTTAATTTGGGGTGCATTCACTTGGTATAGTTTGGTTGAAAAGTAAGAAAGAAAATGTTCGAATTGACCAGAAAGTTTATAAAGACATCATGCCCCTAAAATTTGTTTTTAAGCACAATAATGATCCAAAATAATGTATTCAACTGATTGTTAAGCAGTTGTTTGGGTACATATACAAAAAAACATTTTTTAGATTGGACCGTCTGAACTAGACTTAACTTAATGTTTACTTTTTTTCTTACAAATATTCTCATGCTAATATTGTGCAAATATTATTCAAAGTGTACCTTAAAACCACTTCTCAACCTCAACAGATTTCCGAAACAAAAGTAATGCATTTTAATATTTTTAGAAAATTTCGTTCTTTTTTACATGTCGTCACCGCGGTATGTAGGTTATTTTTTAAAAAAAAGTTGTAGGTACACATTAAAGCTCATGTGTACATAAAAAAGATTATAACAACCTTTTTTCGTACAACTGATAGATTTGTAGAAAACGGTCGAAAATATGTAGAATATTTTGTCAAAAAAAATTAAATAAGATTATATTACCATCTTTGACAAAATTAAGCATGACCAACTTGAATGAATGAATATAAAATTTGATTTTCATGACAAACTTAGCTGGAACTGTCATGTACAAACAAAGAAGATGCCATGAGAACCCAGTTCAAAAGGCAATAGCACAAGACGTTCCAACACTATCGCGAAAGAAAGGCAGGCGTATAAACTCTTGGATGGAAATCACGCAACGACACCGGCATTTAGGTTGCCTCAGACATGGAACAATCCAAAACCGGGAGGCTTGTCGACGTTTTCTGAGGTCAACCCGGCGAACCCCTCAAGTGGAACCTTAGGTGAAGCAGCTGAGTGGGTGTGTTGTGGTCCCCTCGAGATCATGACAATCGCTGGTTAAATGAAGTAGAAAAAGAATAAGATTATATTTTTAGGTGGGGATTTTTTTTTTTTGATGGGGCTATATTTGGAAATAATATATTTTCTATTAATAAAACAAGTTTTTAGAGTGAAGGGAAATGCCACCATTTTAAAAAAAATGATTTTTTGTATATTGTTTAATAATCCGGAGAAGATAATTTGTCCACAAATTTATTTTAAATAAACTTTTAGACAGTACAATTATCTACAAAATGACTTAGAAGTCTTAGATCCACCCGGTTTTCATTTTTAGACTAAAAGTTGTTAAGAGCAATCAAGTTTATCAAGTTGAAATATTTGTTTTACTTCAATCTAAGCATATGATCACTGATCTCTATAATACTATTATATAGATCAGTGCATATGATACATCATTTTAGGGTACTTTTTAACGTTAAATCTAAAGAAAAAAAAAACTGAAAAGCTACATGCATCCTGTAAAAAGTTAAAGTCGTTGTTATGGAATGATAACTTTTTTTAAAAGTACCTATCAACAAGTAAAATATTACTTACTTACTTTACTTAAGATGGTGCTCACAGCCCATGATGGGCTTCGGCCTCAACTAACAAGCCCCTCCAGCCAGCTCTCTCCCTAGCTAGCCGCTTCCAGTTGCGAACACCGAGTGCTTTGATGTCGTCATCCACTTGTTTGCGCCACCTGTTACGGGTTCTTCCTCTGCTGCATACCCCATCGGGGTTGGATTCGAAGACTCGTCGGGCATCTCAGCCGCTGTATTTTCAGCTTTTTGACCAGGTCAACGTCGTTGTATAGCCCGTATAGTTCGTGTCGTTGAATCTTCTCCTCCACACTCCTTCGATACACACCGGACCGAAAATCACACGTAGAATCTTCCTCTAAAAGCACCCTAGCAGATTTTTATCCGATTTTCTCAGTGTCCATAATACCAGGACCAGGATGATTACGGTCTTGTATAAAGTCTCCTTGGTTCTCTTAGAAAGGGCCTTACTACTTAAATGCCTTCTTAGACCGAAGAAACAGCGGTTGGCAAGAGTAGTTCTTCGCTTGATCTCTGCACTGATGTCATTTTGCGAGGTACTAGTGGAGCCCAGGTAGAAAAGTCCTTGACAACTTCGAAATTATATGTGTCCATCGTGACATTTTGCCCGAGTCGAAGATGTTGAGATTCCTCTCTCGATGACAGCATACACATCGTCTTGTCCTCGTTAACCGCCAATCCCATTTTAGCCGCCTCCGATTCAATGCTCGCAAATGCACCTGCCACAGCGCGCTTCGTTCTGCTGACAATGTCTATGTCATCTGCATACGCAAGCGAGATTTCTCCATCGTCATCCTGCACAAGCGGATGAGTTATAAGAGGTGGTGTGTATCGATCTGGAATTCCCGGGATTTTTCTAAAATCTGTCGGAGTGTGAACATTTGATCGACGGTTGATTTGCCTGGCGTAAAACCACACTGATAGGGGCCGATCAGATCGTTGACAAAAGGTTTTAGGCGGTCACACAGGATAGCCGACAAGATTTTATAAGCGACGTTTAGGAGACTAATTCCTCTGTAGTTGGTGCATTTCAGAACATCTCCCTTTTTATGGATGGAGCACACTATACCGAGGTTCCATTCATCGGGCATACTTTCATCCGACCAAATTTTGCAGATGAGCTGGTGTATGCTCCTAACCAATTCATCTCCCTGTGATTTAAATAGTTCGGCTTGTAAGCCATCTGCACCAGCAGCCTTGTACGACTTAAGTTTGGATACCGCCAGCCGCACTTTGGTTAGGTCGGGTGAAAGGAACTCTTGGCCATCAACGTCCAAGTTCTCTCCAGATCCTTAGCACTGACTGTGTGTCTACTACCATATTCCCACTCTCATCTCGGCAGGCTTCCGTTCTAGCCTTGTATCCTTGGGTGGATCACCCTCTGAAAAAATTTTTCGAACATCTCCCCTGCCGCTACAACCCTCAATCGACTCGACCACCCGCTTCTCGTGCTCTCAATTTTTCCTCCTGAGAAGTCGGCGTTCCTCATTTCGTTTCATCCCGTAGAGCTCCCGGGCTACTCTCTCAGCACCTCTTCTTCGAGTCTGCACCATTGCCTGGTAAGCCTCGTCCTTAGCTCCATGCGCCAGCCGGCACTCTTCATCGAACCAGGGGTTTCGTTGTGGTCGCCTAGTGAAACCCAGCACATCAGAGGCGGCACTTCTGATGGCTGGTTGACAGTGTTTCCACTGGTCCTTTGCACTTGATGCTGGTGGCGGACCTCCTGAGAGATTAAGAGTTACATGCTCTGCAAAAGTTCTGGCGGTGTCGCAAGAGACCGAAATCGTACATTTTCACAGCATCTGCTCAGCGTTGTCGCGGCATGGATATCCGCATTCGTAGTCTAGCTACCACCAGGTAGTGATCCGAGTCAATGTTGGCCCCTCGGAACGTTCGGACGTCCAAGATACTGGAAGCATGTCTCGCGTCTATCGCAACGTGGTCGATTTGGTTGACGGTTACTTGACCACTCGACCGCCAAGTCCCCTTGTGTATATTGAGGTGTGGAAAAAAGGTACTTGAGATGATGACATTTCGCCCGCCGCCGCAAAGCCTGCCATCTTGTGTCCGTTGCCGGAAGTTTCGTCGTGGAGGCTGTGACCTCCGACTATAGAACCAAAGATGCCCTCCTTTCCGAATCTTGCGATGAAGTCACCAAGAATGATCTTCACGTCGTTCTTCGGGCACATATCATAAGTTGTCTCCAGGAGATCGTAGAATGCTTCCTTGGTCGAGCCATCTCTCTTTTCATGGGGGCGTGAACACAGATCAGCGTAATGTTCTTAAATTTGCATTTGATGCGGATTGTGACCAGGCGCTCACTTACACTTCGGAAGATCAAGACTTCTTGCCTAAGTCTTCCCCTTATCACAAAACCACAACCAAAGAGCCGCTGATCCTGTTCCTTCAAGCACCCGCCGGCCGTAGTAGATGTCACACGATTTCAGTCTCCGTATGCCCTCTCCATCCCATCGCACTTTCTGGATGGCTGTTACGTCAGCCTTTAGCCTGTCCAGGTTCTCCACTAACTGTTCGGCTGCACGTGTTCTGTAT
The DNA here is from genome assembly GCA_949320155.1 of Melangyna quadrimaculata. Lineage (NCBI taxonomy): Eukaryota > Metazoa > Arthropoda > Insecta > Diptera > Syrphidae > Melangyna > Melangyna quadrimaculata. Next base: position 140,327,071 of record OX439484.1, on the reverse strand, counting down.
AAGGACAGGACGTTCCACGTGCAGATCCGAAATTCATTGTCCTTGTTTCGTTTGCTGGGGTCGTCAACTTTAAAATCATCCATATCCGAGGCTTGTTGTTGTTTCGGAACAACCTTTTTTTACGTGGCAGGGTAGTTACCCCGACACACAACCCCCGACCCGGTGGACCAGACCTAGACCCTTCGTATAACTCCAAGGGTAGGGAGCCGGATATACCGCTCCTTATAGGCATTAGCGGGAACACTCCTCCCCCCTCTCTCGTTGGCTGTCCCCAACAGCTTTCCACGGGGATTCAAACCCCGTCTCCAGCTAAGGTACTAGACACCCGATGCTAACCACTAGGAGGTGAGAGTAGGAGTTGGTAGACAGAGGTGGGTTTTGAGAAAAACCTGAGGACGCTTGTGTCCTCTTGAACGCACATAACTACCCATTTGAACATCAGTAAAATATTACCCAAAACCTTTTAAAAAAATGGGATATTAATGAAATTAGGAATAAATGTTGAATTTGGTATGTTCACCATGAATCAAAAAAGTCCCTAAAAACATCTGTGGTGAAACGGTGTTTTTTTAGGGGGGGTGCAAGTGCTTCATTCTACACCCATCCAACAAATTCTGACACTTATGAAATTTGCTAAAAATATTAAGGCTGAATTTATTCAGTATTGCTGAACTTGTTGAAAACTGCAAAGTTGGCCAACTGCAAAGTTGGCCAACTTACAAGTTGACTTCAAATCCGTAGTTGAACTGAAAGTTGAAAAATGCTCACATATGTGTCGTGTGTTGTGTTGTGGAGTCGTGTGTCGCTGTCATTCCATATATTTTATGCGCCACACTGCAACACAACACACGAGACAAATATGGTTCTACGCATATGAAATACATTGTAGCGATAGCTACACACGACACACTTTCCGTTTGAATTACAATAATTTTGATTTTGAGTGTGAATAAGTTTCTTATTTTCATTTAGGATATTCAAAATATTTGGAACAAGAATTTTGTGTTTTCTTATTCAATAAAATATACAGGGTAAAACATTATTGTTGATTGTTTATTCATGCCAAATAAAAGGAATACAGTTTTTATTCCATGTGAAGCGCACAATCATTTATTTTTTAAATAAATATGTATACCTACTTCACATCTAACAATAAGACTTCTTTAACTTCTTTTTACACACTAATTAATAAATCTATAGGTAATTTGTTTCTACTTTAATTATGAAGAAAGAAATATTTTCCACAAAGAAGAACAGGAAAAGGCAAACCCTGAGCTTGTACCAAGAAAAATACAAAGGTGATAAGGAGCAACAAAGTACAACAACTCCATGAAACATAAGAACTGTCACTGTGGAATGAAATCATGAATGGATCCATGTTCATTAGTATTTTTTTTTCACTTGTGCGGCGAAATCGCTACCCACTACAACATCACAATTCACAAGACAAGCAAATCGTTCCGTATATAACATGGAACACAATTGGCGTTTTTCTTTTTTGGCTCTGAATAAACCTCTGAGCAGAGGCTGAGCGATCAGAGCAGAGCTCTGAGCAGATTAAGATCAGAGCCCTCAGACTTATTTATGAAACACATTTGAGACTTGAACTGTCATTTCATAGGATTGTTACTAAAATACATTTTTGTTTACCTGAATTAGACGGGCGACTGTCCTGGGAATCCATTTTTAATTTTTTGTATTTCTTTCGTCTGTCAAATCACTGAAAAAAGTGAAGTTGGCTTCGCTCAGCGTTTCGCTCGATTTGCTCGGTCATTTTATTCTGAGCTAATCGATCAAGCTCTGAGCTAGCTCAGATCAAAAAAAGAAACGCACTTTTTGAGCTCTGATATGTCTGAGCTAAAAAAAAAACATAGAATTTTTGTTTGACAGTTTCGTGATCTGCTCAGAGTTAAAAAAGAAAAACGCCAAATGCTGAAGTGATCTGTTTATTGGAATTGGGCACCTGTTCTTGGGTTTTTTTGGGGGGAAAAGGGACAATTTTTATAAAAAAAAAAAAATCAATTAGAAAAAAATTAAAATATGAAACAAATGCCAGCAACACGCGGTGTTCCAATGCGGTCCTCCACCTAAGTCCTAACCGCGCCCGACGATGCTTATGATTTCAGTGATCGGACAAGAACCGATATTTTCATCGTGGATAGCATGAATAAATAAACAGAAATGATGAAAAATCCCAAGTTTGCTCGCTAACTTCTACTATTTCTCGTTGTTTCATCGAAGTGAAGCAGTCAAATATCTTCCTCCATTGTAACCCTCTTTGTGCCGACATGTTATTTCTTCTCACTCATGACTTTTTTAAATTTCTTTTCTGTTTATTATCAACATTGTTGTCATCACTTCCATTGCTAGAAGCTAAGATCCACTTTAATAGAAGTTTGAATAATTTTTCGTTTTTTGCAACCTGTTGCAATTTTACGATTTGAATTTGACACTAAATTGCATATCTCATTTAAAATCTCTCTTTTTTTGTTTTTCCTGAAATAACTCGCTTCTTCCGCACTCTAGAACAATTTATTTTTCACTTAAAGAGTCGCTATTATCCTTAGACCGCTTTCACACAAGGAAACTGAGTTGCTAGAAACTGGCTAGTTTGTAGGCGAGAAGGGTGTGAGGGGAGATTTTTTGTCTTCCTTTTACCCCCTTCTCGCCTACAAACTAAAAATCGCCGGCAACTCAGTTTCCTTGTGTGAAAGGGGTCTTACAAACATCATCAAGGTATGCTCATTAGGAGTGAGACGTCGTATTCAACTGCTAAGCATTTTTTACCAAATCACTGGATCTAACTCGTAGTTTATGCTTAATGGTTTTCTAAACTCATCCTCATCATTCATTTTGAGTCGCCCTTGAGAAAAACAAAATCGGGAAGCCATCGATAAGACAGAACTATTCGATAAGACAGACAGAGACCAAATACAAGTATTTTTCAGCATAGTCTATCTCCTTTCGTATAGGTGGGCGAGGAGCCCTTTTTAAAAAATTCTTACATATAAAAATAAATCGTTTAAAAAATTATTTATAAATAACCGAAACACTGATGAAGATGATGCATGATACATTTTTTAAAGCCAGAAGACTGTTTTTTTTTAATTGAGTTTTTAATGAAGTTATTTGTGTCAATAGTTTTCGAAACAAATATTTTCAAACCCAATTTCGAAAAAATAAAAAGAAATATGAAGTGGTTTTTTGCTCCAAAAATATGTAATTAGGTAAGAAATTGGCTTAGGGACCAGTTATACCGAACAGTAAAAATTTTCTTTTGAATAATTACTTTGGGGCGTATCTATAGTTATTTTAGACCTGGGTCTAAGTTAATCATAGCTTTTGTTGAATTTTCGGACGTTGATTCTATTTTTTTAAGTTTATCATTTCAAAATATTTGAAGCTATTTGTATAGTATACCAAGTTAGTTATCTTATAAAAATATAAAACCAACAATTTGTAATTAAAATCGGTCTGTATTCATTGAATCAAAATTGTCTTAAACTGTAGTTAAGTTAAACCTGGGTCTATCTGTGACTATGAATATGCCCCATTGTGTTCCAAAAAGATTTGAAGAAGCAAATACTTTAAAATATTTTTTTCTGGCAAAAAATAATCCCAAAGCAAAATAATTTTTGTAAAATAAGCATTTATATATTTATTTTACTGATGGAAATTCGTTTTACTGAACAGCTGATTGCCAATTCACAAAAAATGGAACATCTCGCTTCAGTTGTCTGTGTTCCATCTTTTTACTGTTCCACTCCATGAGAAAAAAAAATACTGAAGCATTTTACTTCCACAGTACACATATCTAAGGTATTGTCAGGCGCAGCTTGTCAAATTTCAAGATGGCTGCCCTCTGTGTAAGTACACAGTAAACAAAAACAAAAATTTCTGGTGATTGTTTGAAATTCAATTTTTTTACTATTGATTTTGACAATATGCGCAAAACTGAACCCAAATGAACACGCTAGTGTTATTACCTGTTATATATGTATCGTGTTTTACATCATTAAAATTAATAAAAGGTTGTGGCTGGAGGTTTGTCATTTAATTACTGATATAATTTGAATGATTGCTATAACTGGCTTTAATTAAAAAATTCCAGTTTTAAACAGTTTCAACATTTATAATGATGATTTTTACTGATCCCTTTAACTAGCCCCATAGATCCCTTAGTGGATGAGTGTCCATGTTAATTCTCCAACAAGCCCACAAAACCAGATGACGTTATGACTTCTAATTTTTTATAAAATCTAAAATCACGAAAACTAATTATTATTTTGTTTATAAAATTGACCATCCTGCCTATACTGAGGTAGATAAACAGAACTCTCCCCATTTGTAAGAAAATACTCTTCATCTTTATTTTTTGTCGCTAACTTTACGCGCCCGAATTCATAATATATAATTCAACGGCTTCCCGATTTTATTTTTCCCAAGGGCGACCCAAAATAAGTGAGGTTAAATTCAGAAAACCTACATACATAGTGATTTGGCAAAAATGCTGAAATCGATCCACCCTACGATGCTCGGAGAAAAAAGAGATTGTATTTGATTGTTTTGATAATTTTTTTTTTTTTTTTTTTTGAAATGGTGCTTTTTAAAAATAAGTCATTCAAAGAGCCCAACTTATTCACTTTGCAATAAATTTAAATTAGCTATTAAAATTTATAAATTGATCGATTTTAAATATTTTTATTAATTAATTTTAAATGACTTTTCCACTATTAACCCCCCCTATAAAGAAAAATAGTTATCTCAGCTGATGGGTTCAGGAAAACTGCACCATGGAATAAGAATTTTCCGAACTCAAACTAAAGGCAATATCGAGTGTTGTGCCATGTAGACTATAAATGTAGACTACATGATTAGGGGAGTTCACACTCATCGACAAGTCGATCAACTTGAGTCGTGTTGCTAGCGTTCACATTCAACAACCGCCTCATCAACTTCAGTATAAAAAGTAAAAAGAAACACTAAAATTGAAATTTTAAGACACATCAGTTGTTCAACTGTTCACATGAGCTACATCAGCGGTCGTTCGACCTTGCAGAATATCAAAAAATTTGAAAAACTTCCAACAGTCGTTCAACTTGTGTTCACATTACAAATCATGTGACGTTTCAACGCGAGTTGATGAATTTGTAGATGAGTGTGAACCTTTGAGTATATATAATATGGAGTGCTCGTTTACATTCCAAAAACGTAACCATCATAGGGGCCGCGTTAATCTATGCGTTTATTCAATTTTCAATATAGAGAGGGTTTTTACAACAACACCGTCATAGCTGCAGCTGTCAAAAAACCCACTCTATATTGAAATCACGCCCCCTATCACAGGCTCAAGTACTACAATGCATTAGGGATAGGAACGAGCACTCCATATTATATATACTCAAAGGTGTGAACCCCCCTATTGTCTATATGTACAGTATTCGCCGCTTAATTGCTCTGAACATTTTGTCAGATTTTTTGGTCAATTAAAAAAATCCCGCTTTATTGACCAACCTGTTCAATTAGGTGAAGCCCGCATAATTGCACGAGTCGGTCAATTAAAAGATAAAATATTCATCTAGTAAGTGCCAATTTTGTTCATCTTTAGTGCCAATTTTAGTGTTTTGTTTTATACCTAATGAATTAAACGAAAAATTTACATGTGTTTAGTTTTCAGCTGAATTTTTTTAATATTCAGCCCTATTCAGCTAAACGTCGGGGGGAATTATGATTCCAAAATCATCAATTTGTATTCAACTATACTATCGAAGGGAAACATTTCCCGTCGGCTGTACAGTTTGACATTTCCATAAACCAGTGAATCGATCACCCCTATACAAAACATTCACTTTGGCACCCGCAATTAATTAGTTGCGTTTGTCGTTTTGTACAGACGATTATTAATAAAAAATGCATTACGATGACGGAGAAGTCCATCGATATTATATCACCACAAATGATTCAAATATTTAGTTAGATTTCAGAAAATAATTTACAAACTAATGGCCAGTTGCACCAAAATGCTCTAAAACCAGTTTTTGCTAAAAGGCTATTTAAATTTATCGACACGATAAATTACAGCCCTATTCTGCTATTCCCGTGAACCATAGATCCGATTCACCAATTCGATTCCCTTACGCTCTGTATTTCCATTCTGCTATCAGTCGGGTGAACTACATTATCCCAAGCCAATTTGACATTCGGTCAAACAGCTGTTCCATGTGCATGTGAAAATCTTAAGAAGTTTCAATAAATCGTTTTGGTTGATTTTTTTTTATTAAAAAAGAAATAAAAACAAATATAAACAGTTTCGGACTTATTTCCCACTTCCAAATAAAACAAATATACGGTTTCTACTCACATTTTCCCGAGCACTAAGCAGATACACCACCAACAATTGAAAACCCGCAACATTTTATATGCGGATCTGAATTGTATAGAATGAGTCCGTTCACGTAAATAAGAGAATACCACACCGTATTACCAACATTGCCGACGTAAATGCACATTCACTTGAATAAATAGCAGAATAGTAACAAGTGAAATTTCAAGCAAAATTCCCCGCGATGAATAGCAAAATAGGGCTGTTAATCTGAGTTGCACCAATCATAATCACAGATTTTTTAGCTAAAATTGAGTTCATTAACCATCCCTGCATTTTAGCATCGCTTTCAAAACTGAACGAAAAAGTTCCAACTAGTGCAACTGAGATAGCAATACGTGAAATGTCAATGAATATATATAAACATTGGGATGTGCTACGTACAAATCCATACAAACATAAATATGTAGGTACCTGGTACATGCAACGCGAAAATAAAAAAAGAAATTGTGAAAAATATGTATGTTTGTAACTCGGCAGCTTATTATTATAATTTTGGCTGGGTTTCAGTTCATTAATATTTATTATAATATTCGTTTTCATTTAGTAGGTATTGTATGGGGTTGTTTTCCACTTCACTCAAAATATAAAAAAATGGATTTGAATTCCAACTCATGCATCTTTGTTTTTCACCCTTCCAGTGTTTTTTTTTTAAATTTATTTCTGGGTTCTGTCCAATAAAATTAGTTTTAAAATTTAACTCGAGGAAAATGGAACTTTAGTTTATTGGTTCCTTTATTGGCCTTTTAAAATTAAAAGTGGTCGGTGCAACCGATAAATGTCATTTAAAGATCTAATGCTACGTTTTCATTAGAGCCGAAATGGGGTAATTTCGAAATTTGGCAATAATGTGTTTCCATTATCAAATTAGCTAATTTCATTTGACATCTCATTTCGTTTTGAATTTGGAATGGCAGTTAGCCGTTTATTTTTGTTGTTTTCTCTTTCTGTTTTATGTTGTTGAGTATAGTGTGTTGATATTTTCATACAAAAGCTTTTAAGAGCTTTTGAAACTGATTCCCGCTGGATGCATTCACCTAATTTCCAACCTAATTTAGTGCAAATGAGTTGAAATTACCTCATTTTGAAATGTGATTTTGTATGGGAAATGAGGTAATTTGGATCTCATTTGGAAATTTGCAACGAAATTACCTCATTTGGCCCAGTGAAAACGGCATATAACGAAGCAATCAAAATTTAAAAGAGCTTGGTGCAACTGGCCATAAGACAGCTAAAAAAATTATTTCTCAAAATTATTTCTCTCAGAGTATTTTGAAAAATTCTAAATAAGAGTAGGGTAAAGTAGTTTCCCCGACGTTTAGCAGAATATAGACGAAGGTCAAACGTGAATCGATGAAGTGAATCGAACGTTCGATCCCCCGTTTAGCAGAATAGGGCTGATTGATTAAGCGGGTTCAATTAAAAATTTGAAAAGCTATTCTACATATACGGAAAATTTTTAAACGCAATGTTGTCGGTCAATTAAGCGGGTTGTTCATTCAAGCGAAGTGCAATTAAGCGGGGATTATTGTAAACACAATTCAATGTAGACAATTCACTATTGTTGACATACATTTTTCGACAATGCAGACAATCCGTAAAACCATTATAATTCATAATTTTTCCTACGAAAATTTATCAAACCAAAATTAAAAATAATAATAAAAGAACCAAGTTACTATAATACAAAAACATTTGTGTAACAAAAAGACAGTCGCAGTCGTGAAAAATAATTTGATCTTAATCTAAACGCAGCTCCACTAATCATGGATTAAAGATTATTAGCTGTGGGAAATCCTCAAATGTTTTTGTTGATCAAATTTTGTTTAAAAAATGAAAGTATGAGTTGCTAATCATAGATTTCACTAATCAGCCAATTTTGGTTGATTAGCGTTAGTTAATTAAAGCCTATGAAAGTCACATACTAAATTTAACCTACTGTGAACAAACTGGCCCTAGCCCTAAGGCTCTCCTAAACCAACGCAGAACATTCGCTATGCAGGGCGAATCATTCACAATGGTAACAAAAATGACAAATACAAATGATAAAATAAAAAACTGCCGTCTGCGAATGTTCCGCGCCGCTTTCGCGTTGTTTTGGGTAAGCATTTACTCGTACCTAGTTTTATGCTTTTAAAGGTTTTAGTGTCAAATATTTTAATTAGAGATATCGAAAAACTTCGAATTATGGGAGAAATTTGTTACGATAACTTACTCACTAAAATTTTGTAGATCCACTGAATCACTTAAATGGTTTACTGGTTAATTTTAAAAATCTTTGTTTTACTTTACAAAAGAAACCGCAGCTTTTCCTCTCTTTCTAACCATTAAGTGGGAGCGAAGTAAAGTATACAGAGAAGTCAAAAGAAGTCAAGTCGGAAGAGTCAGTCCGCTGCAAACACCGTCAAGTACTTTATTTTCAGATTTTTCCATATAGTTAAAACACGTTCGGAGTAAAAGCTTAAGGTAGAACTATATTTATCGACTACACACATAAGCGGTATGTCAAAAACCAACGAAAAGTAGCCTTCCTAACAGTCAAAAAGAGAACTCACCCATATTGCACTCTAGTGAAATGAATGATCCCTTCAAGCAAGCGAGCTCGTTTTCGGTCCGCAAACGTATCAAACAACGTATGGACGGCTTCGCATTCGGATCCAAATACGGATCGAAAAACTGCGTTTTGCGGCTCAAATTAGTATGGAAATTAGAATCACCACGGAGCCATTATGTGAATGTATTGTGAGAGAGAGAGTTTTTCAATTCACCATACTCGGAGAACCGAAACCAAATGGAATCTAAAACGGTTCCAAAAAAAATGAATGAATTGAGGCATACCCAACCCAAATGTATTTAAAAAAAAACTTCCCATCTAGCCCAGTTTCTCCATTGCCTACACAAATAAAACAAACAGATTTTTTTCATTTCAAGAGTTTTTTTTTATTTATCATTCATAAAAGGTTTTCTAAAGACTATTTCGCACTAATAAACATTACATATTTCCGCAAATATAAATTAACATTTAATAAATAGAAACTTGCATTTCTGATTGAAAATTTTTCAAAGTTAAAGAGATAAAATAGCAACCGTCTTCGCCACGCTACCAACGAAACTGAACTAAAAAAAAAAAGTGGTGGAAATTAAGGCAAAATGATTGCATACTTCGCCTATACTCTCTCTATTTCTCGTTGCTTAAAAAAATACTCTCGATTCTCTTTCTTTTTACATGCGTTCACAGAAAATTTGTTATTGTGTGTGAGACACTCATTTTTTTTGGAGTCCCAAGTGAACCGAGAAATTTGGGTCCGTGATTTTGCTTGAAGGGATCTTTCTCTTTTGTTTCATTCCTTCTTCAGCGAGACGTCAGTTTTTCTTTAGTGAGGTGCGCTCCCGAGGACTGTTCTCCTCCGAAAGCAAAAGTGAGCAAAACTGAACGAAAAGCAACAAACCGCAATTAATAGACGCATCATTTGATTTCCTCTTGTATTCGCTTGTTTTCGTCCGTCCGCTTCAGAGCTCCTTCAAGCATTAGAACAGCGGCCTTAACTACAGTCCTACTTTTTTTCAAAATTGAGAATTAAATATCTATGCTAAAGATACCTGCTTGCAAAAAAAAAAAAAACAATTGAATATTGTGTATGGTGGGGTGGCTTACACTGTCTGTAAAAACAATTTTCGTATGTTTTTTGCGGACAAGACGAAATATATGCTGTCATCGAGTGAGGAATCTTATCATCGTCGACTCGGACAAATTATCACGATGGACAGATATACATAACTTCGAAGTTGTCAAGGACTTTGTCTACCTGGGCTCCACTATTACCTCGCAAAATGACATCAGTGCAGAGATCAAGCGAAGAATTACTCTTGCCAACCGCTGTTTCTTCGGTCTAAGAAAGCATTTAAGTATTGAGACCCTCTCTCAGCGAACCAGCTATATGGGGCAGAAGCATGGACATTGAAAAAATCGGATACAAATCTGCTAGGGTGCTTTGAGAGGAAGATTATTCGTGTGATTTTCGTTCAGGTGTGTATCGAAGGAGTGTGGAGGAGAAGATTCAACGACGAGCTATACGGGCTATACAGCGACGTTGACCTGGTCAAAAAGCTCAAAATACAGCGGCTGAGATGGTTAGGGCACGTGGAGCGTATGGACAGCATGCACCTGCCCGACGAGTCTTCGAGTCGAACCCCGATGGTGTACGCAGCAGAGGAAGAACCCGTAACAGGTGGCGCAAACAAGTGGCAAAAAAAAACAACATCTGAACTAAGGAATTTACATGTAAAATGCAAAAACAACTGAAGTCCATTATGAACTTAGCTAAGTCCAGATAATTATCGGTCCTTAACTTAAGTTTAAATAGAAAAAGTACTTCTAGTTCAAATTACTTTTTTTTTATCGATAGTTTGTATGAAAACGTCAAAATATCTGAGCCAACGAATAAAATATTTTTTATAGACAAAAAAATAGGACGACCATTGTTTTGTAAATCAATTTTTTTTTCTGATTAGTGGTTTAAAATTGAGATTTTTTCACATTTTTTTGTTTCATTAATGTAGGGAATATTTTACTAATCGATATTTCTTTTTATTTGAATATCATAGTTTTTGCTTTGCATGCTTGTCCAAAAGCTGAAAGGTTAGTGATGGCATTTTCTGAATTTCGTGATAGTGCTTTTTTGCTTCGATGACTTTGCTAAGCTCGGATGCCGTGTTTTTTGCTCGTATTTATTAAAGTATTTAAAAAAAATTGTGAAAAAAGAATATGTTTGTCAAACATAGAGTACACACTATCAAATGTGAACATATTTGTCATACAGATTTGATAATGTGTACCCCGCTTCAGGATAACATCATTCTGTTTTGAACTTTAATATTCTTTTTTTTAAGCTTATTTATTTCAACGTTGGCTAACTTGTCTTTGTGTCAATTTTGCTAATGTCATCTAATGTGTATTTTATTTTATTTTTACATAAGAAAATTATAAAATTATAAATTTACAAAGCTTTTACTTCAATTCAAGCATACAAAAAAAACTGATATTATAAATTTCATCATGGACAGTGATCACAATCCATTCTCCGGGCTTATGCAACAAAATCAACAAACCAAAGATATTGTTGAGAATGAAAAATTAAATGAGCTTATACAAAGTGTCTTCTTGTTCACAATCAACAAAAACATTCCTTCGAACTCGCAGCAATTTGTTTACATGGAAGAATTCGCCTCCCAGGCCGATGGATGTGTCTTCAACATGGACCTTTTGGAGCAAGCCCTTTTCGAAAGGCTGCTGTTGCCAAATCCAATAGATTACTTACTACCAAAGGGCGTTATCTCAGAAAATGAGACAAGTTATGTGGCAGAAACGCAAGTCATTACGTATTTGTGTAGAGCATTCATTAAATTGGAACAACTTATAGCTATGAGTGATGATACGAGTTTATCTGACGTATTTTATCAAATTAAAAAGTTAATTTTGAGGAACTCGAGTACATCAATGAACCAGCCATCGCTCTATGAAGGGCAATCTTTGCATGCTCAATGGTTAAGTTTGCTGCAGGATGACAACGATGTGGAATATAAGCAAGCATTTCTTGAAGGTTTGTTATACACAATTAATTGGTAATTAGTGTCCATTTGATTTCTATTAGGTCTCATTTATGTAACATTAAATCGACTCTGATTTTTTGTTTATTTACTTCCATTCTGTTCTCAAATAAACATTTTCATTTGGCAATACGTGCAGCCCTGTTCGTCTTTAATCTGAAATGTTTGCTTGTAGTAGTTTCCAACAATTATCCCCATATACCTACCTACCAACACAATTTTTTTATAATTTTACTCGTGCAAAAGAAAGCCCTAGCTTTCTAGGATAAGTCATGAAGATTAGCATTTTTTTGAACCACATTACGGATAAAAATTCATGGCATGGTGAAAACTTTCTGCCATTCTACCCGAAAAAAAGTTTTCCTGCTATTTGTGTTATCAATCCGCGAGGGTCACTGCAGCTCTAAGACCATCGAAATGCACTTTTAAAATGCACATACAAAATTAATGATGTAAAAGATCTCTTCTCTGTGGAAACTATATTCAAATCAACCTGGCAGTGATAGCGCGACTCTAAGAACACTAAAATAGACTAGATGCAAAACAGCTTTATACCGATCCAAATTTCGTTTACTGATACTTTTATGTATCCGTGTTATTTACAGGAGCTTTGGAGCGGTATAAGGCTCTTTTACATCTATCATTTTTGTATTGCATTTTAGTGGTCATAGGTCCACGTTGTCACTCTCAGTTTAATAGCATGTGTTTTGTTCAGGTATGTGTTATATCTAATAAATACAATAAAAATAAAATAAATACATTCAATACAATAACATATGTACATCAATTTTGTTATTTCATTTTGACAGTGCATTTTAGTGGTCTTATACGACATGGTATTGCTTAAATTTGGAGCTGTATAAAACACTTAATTCTTTCCTCCTTTGTTTGCATTTCGAAAGTGCATTTTGGTGGTCTTAGGTCCGCGGTATCGCTGCCAGGTTTATGCAATCCTGTTTGCATTGATACAAAAAGCATATCCACCAAATATGAAGCGGTATAGGACACTTTTAGAAAATCGTTGAACAAATCTCGTTTCAATGATTTTGACAAATATTATACAGGCAACGATATACGTTGTTTTTTTAAGCTTCTCGTATACAACGTATACGACTTGAAGAATAACGATTTTCATACGATACGAGTTCAAGTACGAGTACAAGTACGAGACAAAATGCGACTTGCGGAATATGGGTGAATATTTCAGTCTTAAAAACTCAACTATATATTTTAAAAAAATTAACACTCGTTTCACATTCAACATGGTTAAATATATTAAAACCTTTATAAACAAAAGAATTTTGAGCTTTATGATTTGGAAATTTTAAATCGTTCATGTTTCTGAGTAAATACAGCTGAGCCTCGCTAACATATCAAATGTGTTTCGTCATTGTATATGAAAACTATAGTAATATCATGAGAAGCGCCGACTACTGAGTCACGTAGTGTCAAAATCCACCAACTGCTCTCAACACTTTTTGTTGAGGAAACAAATTTGAAAGTTGAGATCTAACTCCCTTACTCCTTTACGATATAACAAGACTTACTCTTTCTAAAAATTAATGTCTACGCTGTCAAAATCATAGAACATGTTGCAAACACTTGCGCCACCAGCCGTACAAATCCAGCGAAAATAAAAACGACTCCGTGATAATACTATAGTTTTCATATACAAGGGTTTCGTTAAATAATTGGGCAATAAATTATTTTAAATTTTATACACAAACATTAACATATTCATAATATCTGAATATGAACTTAATTTGAAAATCGTCCGCAATGTTTTATTTTATAATAGTTTTAATCTAGCAATAGAACCTTGACTACATAAAAACAAAACTGTTCAACAGTATTCAAAGTGGGGTTTTATAATTACATTATAAATATTTGTTGCAGTTAACATCGAACAACAAAAACATAAATGTTAAAAAAGGAGCCAAGTTCTTCTATATACAAAAACATTTGCAAACAAGTCAGCCGTAAAAAGTAGTGAGATCTAAAAGTACGCCAAGTTCTAAGTTCATTAATGTTAAATATCAAATATTTTAAGTAGAGTTATATGGAAGAACCTTAAAGTATATCAGAGAAATCTGTTATTTAATGATTACTGACTTAAATTGAGTTGGTTTACTTGGCAAGGTTTTTTTTATTACCTAATTACTCAATTTTGAAAAGAAAACTTGCCAAGTAAACTAACTCAATTTAAGTCAGTAATCATTAAATAACAGATTTCTCTGATATATTTTAAGATTCTTCCATATAACTCTACTTAAAATATTTGATATTTAACATTAATAAACTTAGAACTTGGCGTACTTTTAGATCTCACTACTTTTTACGGCTGACTTGTTACGCAAATGTTTTTGTATATAGAAGAACTTGGCTCCTTTTTTAACATTTATGTTTTTGTTGTGATTTCACTACTTTTTGCAAAGATTCTTCTTATCAGGAAAAGTGGGTGGATGAAACGCCCCTGCATAAAAAAGTTCATGATATCAACTTTTTCTTTGCATACCCATGCCTGAAAACTAACTACTTTACCAAATTTCATAGTCCTGCACAAATCGGAAGTGCTCTCAATATATTTAATATTAATTCTGTGAAAATGGGTGGTTGCCACGCCCAATGAATGTAAAATCTCAAAGTTTTAATTTCCCCTTTGCCTTCATGTCAAGTCCTATCGCTCTATCCAATTTCATCACTCTACGACAATCAGAAGTCCTCTACATAGTTGATATCAATTCCGAGAATATAGGTGGGTGCCACGCCCCTGAATAGATAATTTAAAATTTTCCAATATTTCCTTTGTACTGACCACATGATATACCAGTTTACCAAATTTTATTATTCTGCCACAAATCAAAAGTGATCGATATAGTTAATAACAATTCTGGAAAATGTGCGGATGCCACGCCCTCTGAATGCAAAATCTCAAATTTTAAAATTTTGCATTTGCTTGCACCTCTAGCCCTACCGTTTTACCAAATTTGATCGTTCTACGACAATCAGAAGAGCTCCTCATAATTGATATAAATTCGTATTCAAATGGGTGGATGCCACGCCCCCTGAATGTAAAATCTCAAATTTTAAAATTTTCCCTTTGCCAGCACTTTAAGCCCTACCGTTGTACCAAATTTCATTGTTCCACAGTAGTCAGAAGTGCTCCAAATAATTTATATCAATTCTATGAAAATGGGCCGATACCACGCCCCCTGAATGGAAAATCTTATACACCTAGTATACACCACAAGGCCTACCGTTGTGCGAAATGACAAGATTCTACGATGTCGGGAAGTGCTCGATAATTTTGATGATCTGTCAGTAAGTCAGTCAGTTACGGTTTTTGCAAATTTTGCAGTCTTATATATTGGGAACCACTGATGCTAAAGAATTGAAATTTGGTGGGTTGACTAAACCTGGTGAGCTTAGCAAATGCTGTGAGTTTGAAGTTTCTGGCTTTATTGGCACTGAAGTTAGAGGGGGGTCGAAAATCGCCTGAGTTTGATCATGTAAAAAGGTTGTAGTGCCAGAACTTGGCTGGGCACTACCGTGCACTTTGATGTTTCCCTCCTTATTCTTAAGAAAATCTATTTTTTTTTTGAAACTTTCAAACGTGAGCTTACTATCTATTATAATGCCAAGATATTTAATATTATTTAATAATATCAACATTGGAGAAAGGCCCTTAGCACTTTTTTTTTTCTTAGAATATACCCAAGAATCATGCCCTAAAACACTATTGAAGAATTAAGGGACACCCTGTATATATATTATCTCTAACAAAGTAAAGCAGGGCATCATCAGCAAACAGGGCAAGTTGGCAGTACTTAAAAACACGTTCAATGTCATTAATGTATATGATAAACAATAGAGTTCCAAGTATAGAACCTTGTGAATTTCCAAGATTTTTTTTATAATTGACGCGTACTCAAGGGGTTGTTAATACCCTTAACATATAAAACACAGTGCGAGCGTAAGGAAAATACGAAAGGGGTTCATAAGAGATACCGATGCACATTGGTTTTGAATTTCTGAATATCATAATGAGAGGCAAAAGGAGAGTTGGTATAACGTTCCACATTCGTGTTGTGCGGCTAAAAAAAGAATCCCTGTACTTGACAGTACGTCCGAAATTGGACACAGGGGTTAACACAAGGGGAGGAATGCAACTAGCTATTTCACTGGAACACTGTTTGTAGAAGTAGCGATAAAATAAGACAAGACATTACGTCGGTGCTCTAGAAATGTAAATGTTTCCGTTATGGTTTAATCACCTATCATTTTAAAAGCTTTTCTCTCTATACTATCCAAAAGACTCACGCATGTTGAAGGAGCACCTGCCCATATATGCGAATTGTACTCAAGTTTTGGACGGATATACGCTTTATAGATCGTAGCCAGATCAGAAGAGGAAAACAATGTCTTGCATCGGATTAGGAATCCCAAACATTTGGCAGCGTTTTTAGTGACGTCGAATGTGTGACGCACATACTGAGAACCAAAAGCTGTTCAGTTTCCTCGATGCAAGGTCAACTCATGGATAGCGGCAAGAGGAGTGGGTTTTGCTTTAACGACAGGAGACAGCATTGTGTTTTTGAAGCATTAAATTCTACACGGGTTTTTATTCCCCAATGGACAATGCTGTCGAGATCAGAATTTAATGAGCTTATCATACGCTGCCGTTCAATTTCCACATCCGAAGGACATGGATGTGAATCTGAAAAGAATATGAGAAGCTGAGGGTACTGTTGTCAGTGAAACAGTTTAATAGAGGAAGAGAGTCGGAGACAAAACGGAGCCCTGGGGCACACAAGCATTTATTTTGTGAATTTCTGACTTGAAACCGTCCAATACAACTTGTATTAAACGGTCCGAAAAGTTGTTTCTAATCCTACGAAGAAAAGATTCATCAATACCAAATGCAGGCATTTTCTATTAAAGAGCTTGATGCCAAACTCTATCAAATGCTTTTGAAATATCAAGCGCCATCTCACTTTCTCCAAAACGATGTGCCACTGTTCGGTGAGATATACCATCAGATCACCAGTAGACCTATTGCTACGAAAGCCGTACCGCCGGTTATTAAGAAGCTTTCGTTCTCCGAGATATTTCTTGAGCTGAAAATTAATCAGCGTTTCCATGACCATGGAAAGAAGGGACGTAAGCGCAATTGGTCGATAGTTAGAGGGGGAAGAAGATACGCCTTTGTTAGGGACAGGCTGGACAATTGCTGTTTTCCATCCAGTCGGAAAGAGTCCAGTAGAGTAGGAAAGATGGAAAAGCTTACGCAGTGGTAGCGTTGAAGAACACCTCAATGGGAGGGATACTATCCGGACCAGGGGATTTGTGAATGTCGAGATCTTTTAGAACTCTAGCAACAGCACTAGTGCGAAAGAAGATTTGTCCCATAAAATTATTTACGTTCTCAAGTACAGGAGGAGTCATAACACTCTCTGGTATCGTCAAATTAACAGCAAACTGTGCTGCAAGAAAATTGGCTTTATCTTGCGAGCTGACAAAAGGAGTATCATTGAAGACGAGCGTTCGAACCGAGAAAAAAGGTGGTATTTTGTATGTTTTTTACAAATGACCAAACATTTTTACTACCCTTGGGACTTTGTTGTATTTATTGCCGTAATTTTTGATCGTGTAAAAATTTGGTTCGTCGAATATGAACGTTACAGGTCTTTCTAGCTTGTTGAAACTTTTTCCTGTTTTCCTCAGTACGGTTGGCTTTATAACAACGGAAGCTTACTTCTCTGACCCCAATAACCTCTTTACAGCTCGAATCAAACCATGAGTTATCTTTGGGTTTGATAGATTTTACCCTATTCGGGATAAAATTTCTCATTCCTCAAAGAATTAAGTTTGTAGTCATATCTGTGCTGGAATCTACGTCACTATTGAGGAAGCATGTGACCAGTTAAAGTTCCTGAAAAAAACATTGAGACCGTCCCAAATGGCTTTCTCGTACTGCCAAACGTTTCTCTTAGGAGTTTTTTCTTTAACTGAGTTGTTTGGCATGAGAAATTTTCAGATATGACAACATAGAATGTGCCTAGAGGCGGTACTTCACTAACTGTATATTTATCAGGGTCAGAGGAAAGGAACAAGTCTAGAGTGTTCGCAGATTGACCTGCAACGTCAGGGGTTCGAGTTGGCTCGTCAACGAGCTGAGTAAGATGCTTTAACTCAGCAGAGATCTCAACATACGTTCCTTCGGGTGTTGTCTGGCCAGAAAAGCGGAGCCAACTAAAATTATCTACATTGAAATCGCCCGCAATGACGATTTCAGTATGAGGATTATGGGACTTGGATGGAGTCAGATAGAGCATCAAATTCGTGAGAAGTTGAATTTCTATCCAGGTTTGGACTCCTATAAATGAAGCATGTATGAATAATGTGCTTATTCACTGTGAATTTGAACCATAAGAAGTTAAAGTTTGTGTTAACACACGCACCATATTGAGGTTAGAGCTGGTAAGCAACATAGTTTCTTATATACACAACAAGGCCATGGTGAGAAAATAATAAAGGCACTAAGTCATACCCATATAGATTAAATTCCGAATAATCGGTATTTTATACCTGAGTCTCACTCAGTGCCAATATAGCTGGTCTGTTAATTACAGAATGAACGTATGCAGCACAGAAGTTCTTCCTGAACCTACGAATGTTGGAATAATCCACTCTAAAATTACCTCTCATTATTGAAAATTCAGAAAACTTACCTTAAAACCAAATCAGACAAATAATCTATGTTATTAATCAGAATCGCGGGTGACAATGGCACAGTGGATATAGTGATTGACTGCTAACCTGGACGTGTGGGTTCGAGCCCCAGTCTAGGTCGCATTCTGTTCTATATTCCCCAGTTTCAACTGGATGCCACCCGTGGAATTTCATGAGATAATAAACATCTAATTCTCAATCCACTGTGCCAACAAAAATCTTTCCTTTCCTTCTTTTCAATACATATTACCACTAGCGTTATGCCTTAGTGATAAAAAGCAATACATCTGATATTTGTTTAGCTCACTCATTGAGTCATTATATGAAAGCTTCCCACATAATGCATTCAATGATTAAACTAAAGCAACTGCAAGTGAAAGAGAAGGGAGAGAGTAGGGATTTACCACTCGCTGTGTTTTTTTTTTTATTTTTTATTTATTTTATTACTATCACATTAGGTATCCATTATTTACTGAACACCCTGTATATGACATAATATTCCCCTTTTTAGTAGGCCATAATTTGAACATAATATCAGTTTTTCTCGTCTTGATAGCAATAGTTGAAAGGTCATCTTAAACCTATTTAGCTTCTAAGTTATTTCTTAATTATTAATTTATCAAAAAGTAGTACAAACCTTTACCAAATGTATGAGTAATCTCCCTGTGTAGTTGAAAAATGAACTCAATAAATACTAAATAAAATAAAATAGATAGTGGATAAGTCCAAAAAACGTCCGTGCTTCTGTACATCCAATATACATCGAGCTAGAGCCAAAACGGGTTGATCGATTTAACTTAAATACCATGTGTAGTATTGTGTGTGTCATTATCAAAAGGATAGGAGATGAGTTTATCAAAATTGTTTTTATTTTCTAAATTTCTCGAAAACGGCTCAAATGATAAAAGCAAACAGACATAAGTAACAAGTTTGGAAAAACTCACGCCAACAATGGAAACCAAAAACCCCATATAAAAAGAAAAAATTAAAAACAAAGGAATGATAGTACAATACCAATATTTAATAATATTTAATTTACATTTATTTACGACAAAAACATAGTTTCTACAATATAGAGTAATTTACAAATAAATCACTTTTTCTTGACAAAAATTATTTCCAAGTTTCATTAATGGAATGGATTTGTTCGGCTAAAATCTGGCGTAATTGGCCGATTTGGTGATAAAGTTTGAGGTCGTTGTGGTCTCAATCCGTTGTTTCTGTTTCCTCCGAAAACTGCACCATCAACTAGTTGTGTAAGTGCCACTGCCAAGAGGCAAAATACGAAAAAGATCTTAGAAGCAAACATTTTAAAACTTTTGCAAAGTGATATTGTTCTATTCAATATGCAATGATGAGTTGTTACTAAATGCAAAATGATATTTATTCTCGTTTTTATAGCCAAGAAATAACAGATAAGAAGTTGTTGAATACGCTTGACATAAATATAGTCGATAATTTAGATTGACTTACGGGGATATTTTTTTGAGTACATACATACCGCCAGTGTGTGGGATTCCCCAAACAAATCTTTCATAATATTGGAATATTTTTTGTCTTTGTTGATTTTGAAATACGGTGGTTTTTGGAAGGTGGTTTTCTTAAAGGTAAATAAATAATAAATCGGGTGGCACAACGGCTCATGAAGAACCAGGGCCTAGTGACTAACAACTCGCAACCATTCCTGTGTGCGCCTGTCGACAGGAATGGAAGGGACCTACAATTTTATGCCGAATCCGAACGGCTAGACGAGAAGCACTTATTTGTGACAAGTGATACTCTTGGAGGATTTGTCAATTCCTCCCAAGAGGCAGTAGCCCTGAAAAAAAAAACTTTTTAGTTTTTAGGTGGACGAGGCTGGGAAGCGAACCAAGACCTCCAGCGTGACAGTTGAACGCACTAAAGGTAAAAGTTTATATTTTTAAATTTGGTAAATGATGAAAATAAACACATGTATTGAATTTTAAATAATATTTGCAGTACACAGAAGGTTCTATAGAGTCTTGCAATAAGAGGTTTTATTATAAATCACTTTAAACGCACACGTTGTATTTGGAAAGTGGTCATATTTTTATTTCAGTCTAAATTGCAAACAATTGGGGCATATTCATAGTTGCAGATAGACCCGGGTTTAACTTAATTACAGTTCAAGACAATTTTGGCTCAATGAATACAGACCGATTTTAATTACAAATTGTTGGTTTTATATTTTTATAAGATAGTTAACTTGGTATACTACACAAATAGCTTCAAATATTTTGAAATGATAAACTTAAAAAAATGGAATCAACGTCCGAAAATTCAACTAAAGCTATATTTAACTTAGACCCAGGTCTAAAATGAACAGAATACGCCCCAATGTGTCTAATTATGAGATACTGTGCCAAATGTCCGCCTCAGTTCTGCCTTCAAATGGTCATTCTTTTAATGAAAACATTTCTCACACAACATAATTCCGAGTCATGTGGCTCATTTTCATTTGTCCGAACACGGTAACAAAAAAAAATGTATAGCGGAACACTATTTGGAAATACGAGCAACGGTTCGGTATGTGGCTTAGGGCTCGTAGTATCATTAAGTCGAATTTTTGCGTAAATGATGAAATGGCAATTATTCAAAATCCTGATGTCAAATTGCAATAAAAGAATGACTATTTGTAGGAAGAGCCAAGGCAGGTGTGGTGGCGTTATTAATTGCATGATTTGTACTTTAGAATTATTAGAAATATCACTTCTTTTCTGGCTTTACCTCGGCCTGAAACCTAAGCCTTAGTCAAGAGCATAAGACACCTTTTACTTTGGTCTCTATTATATTGTTCATCACCAATGTGCTAGATAAAGAACCCTGTCACACGTTAATAGTTTTAATTTAATTTTTTCTTTAGTAAAAATAAATTTCTAACAGTTTTTTCATCTAAGCTCCCTTATAGACTATGGCAAATTCTTACAGTAAGGCACTCATTTGGCCAAAACTTTATATATAGTTATAATTTTATGGACGCAAAATTTTGAACATCCTAATATTAAGGTATTAGTATAATACAACTTAACATTTTTCTAATTTAAAAACGGCTTACTAAATTTGTTTTAAATTAAACGCTTTTTTGAATAGAATCATACTAAAACAATTTCCCTAAAAAATTTTAGCTGAAAACGTTTAAACAGTGAAATATTAAACACAAAATGTAGAAACATATCCATTTTGACTTTTGTAAATATCAAAGTCACATTATGGATTAAGTACAATTCTTTTTAGTGATTTTAACTTAAGCATTTTAATTTTAGCAGAAGACAATTTGTAAACTTGTATCACATAGATAAAAGGATTTAACATTGCAATAAATCGAGTATGATTTTGCGCCATTATATTCAAAGTTATTAGTTTTATAACACTCGTAGTCCGAACCATTTGTAAAGTTGCCTTACCCCTTCTTAGACTTTCCTTAAAATCCATTGCTGAAAGTTTTTAATAATGTACATGTGAGGTAAATATTTTGATGATGTTAATGTTGCCGTCCTAACAAGAAAAGATGTACATATATTTTTTAATTTTTTGAGTCGGTGTCAATTTTGGTGTCATTGATATCGTTACTATTTTCATAAAGAAAGTTTTTTAACAGGTTAAATCGCTTAAGAAATATGTCACAAAAAAGTAATTTTTTTTTTTTTGCAGTTATTTTTTTTTTTTTTTTTTTTGGCATTGCAGCGTTATGCCTTCATTCATTCAGTGAATCAGTGAGTCAGGGATGAGCGTAAATATTTATTTGTTATTTATTTATAGTTATTATTTATGTTATGTTGTGTTATTATGCTTTGATATGTTATGGCATTTTAGCTGTATGACTTCCATTCATACAATAGAAATAACTTTCTTGAAAAAATATATAAATGTTTTCCAAAAAAAAATACTTTTTTACAAAAAAAATAACGTTTTTACAAAAAAAAAATTATTAAAAAATTTTTTTGTTTTAAAGTTATTTTTTTAATAAAAAAGTAATTTTTTTTTTGTAAAAAAGAAGTAATTTCTTTTTTTGTAAACAAGTTTTTTTTTTTTTACTAAAAAAGTTACTTTTTTTTGTAAAAAAGTCTTTTTTTTTCTGTAAAAAAGTAAAATTTTTTTGTAAAAAAGTATTTTTTTTTTTTTTTGCAAGAAAGTTATTTTTTTTTGGCATTGCAGCGTTATGCATCATTCAGTCAGTGAGTCAGTGAGTCAGCGATGAGCGTAAATATTTATAAGAATGAGTTATGACAAATGAAACATGTGTTCCAAATTTCAACATCATACTGTTGGTACTCCGTTATGTTATGCTAGTTGCACCAAAATTTCAGTAATTAGTTTAAAGAATAACATAACTTTTTGCAGGAGTGTTTATTGCATTTATTTTGATTTCATAAGATTGGGCATTAAAAACTACCTTAAATAAACGTGTCATATGCTTAGATTATTCCAACACAAATATATAGTGGTCTGGTCTTCTACCTCCCCATCTCCACCACTTTGAAATCAATTATTATTTATTAGCTATTCTGCCTTAATATTAAATTACAATTTCTTTTTCATTTTATCTTTATATTAATATTTATATAAACATCATTTATTTGTTTCAACAAAATATTTAAAATAAATAAAAATATACTTATGCACGGGCAAAGGCCTCCCCCATTGATTTCCATTCATTACTGTTGTACGTTTTTTGAAACCAAAGTCTGTCGAAAGCATGTAGCTTATCTCTCCATCTTTTTGGTTGACGTCCGACTCGTCTGGTACCACTAAATGGTGTCCACTCAGTGCATTCTTTTGACCACCTGTCATCCGACTTCCGCATAAAATGCCCTGCATTTCAGCTTCCTTGTCTTCCAAACAACATCTTCGAATCCTGTCCATGAGCGTATGTTGACGTTTCTTATTCGCTGAGATCTTCTTATTCTTAACATTGCCCTTTCCATTACCCTTTGAGTTGTTGAAAGCTTACTTTTAATCGCAACGTTGTTCGTCCAAGTTTGGGAGCCATATGTAAGCACTGGTAAAACTGTTGAATCGAAAATGTATTTTTTGGTAGCATTTGAGATATTCGAGTCCAACATAGGTTTCACGTCCCAAAATTGCCTCCATCCGCTGGTTTTATTTTTCGAGATATCTCCTTCTCGATATCGATTATACAAAAAACAAATTCATGGATTTAAATAGACTTCGAATATGCTGTAGAATGTGAAATTCTGCATCGACACCAATCTTTTCATTTTATAAGTATGTACATAATTAACATTAGGATTTTACAGTGAGGTCTTTTCAGATAAGAACAGAACAAAACAGTAGAACAGAAACGTCAGACTAGATAGAACAGGCAGCTGTCTGACAGATGTAATTGTCAAAAAAATTGTTATTTATTTCTCGAGTTTGGTGGATAAGCAAGAAATACTTTTTATTAAAAACAATTAGAAATAGTATTTATTTAACTACACAATTTAATTTAATTTGTATTGTTTTTTAAACATTTATTTGTTTGTTTCCAAAGTAAAAGCACAAAGAGCTACGATGTTTGTTAAAA
Source organism: Melangyna quadrimaculata (assembly GCA_949320155.1). Taxonomy (NCBI): domain Eukaryota; kingdom Metazoa; phylum Arthropoda; class Insecta; order Diptera; family Syrphidae; genus Melangyna; species Melangyna quadrimaculata. The sequence continues at coordinate 140,302,802 of OX439484.1, read as the reverse complement.
AATATCAACTTGCTAGTGACAGCAGCTGATTTTGACAGTTGTCACAAACCTGTTCTAAGTTGTTCAACCTAAAAAGTAAGAACAGAAAATCCTGTTCTATTCTGTTCCAAACTGTTCGGAACAGACTCACTGAACAGCACATCAGAACAGTTTGGAACAGAAAATTGTCATTGAACAGCAAAAACTTGTACTTTTCTGTTCTAGCTGTTCAGAACAACGTGGCTGAATAAAGCAAATATTTTTTGACAAACCAAAAACCGTTATCCGTCGAGGGTATTTTTCGCCCCCAGCGCGCAAGGTTGGGAATGGTGCCTAAAAAATAAGATGGTCCTATGGCTTTAAGTATTTTAAGGCCTAATTTATTCAGTCAAAGTTGAACCTAACTCTGGGATTTTTACAGTCAATTAGAGAAATAGTTTTTATTCACTCAAAGTTGACGTTTTCTACTTTTTATTTTCAACTCTAGAATTGATCAACTTTGGATTTTCTCAACTCCCCGAAATAGTAGTAGTTAGCGAGCAAACTTGGGATTTTTCTTCATTTCTGTCTTTTCATTCATGCTATTCAGTTCTCGACCGATCACCGAAATCAAGCATCGTCGGGTGAGTTAGTACTAAGATGGAGGACCGCATAATTTTGTTTGGTTTCATTTTTTTTGTTATAGGTTATTCAAACTTATTTATAAAAATGTTGCCTTTCCCCCACCAAAAAATAGAGCAAGTGTACAATTAAATAGTGGGCGACAATTTCGCCGGAAAAGTGTAAAAACATATTCATGAACATCGATCCATTCATGATTCCATTTCACAACAACAGTTCTTACGTTTCATGGAGTTGTTGATCTTTGTTTGGCTTTTCCCTACATTATTCTTCTCTGTTAAAATTTGTGTTTCTTCCTTTATAATTTCATTTTAGGAAAACAAAATAGTTATAGGAACAAATTATAGTGTGTGAAACTCACCTCTTATTGCTAGATATTATTTGCTTTAAAAATAAAAGTTGTACCTAATCCGTTTTGTATAGCTTTCAATTTAGCTTGGTATTTTTTTGATTCCGCGCTTCACATGGAATGAAAAATCCATTGCAATTATTCGGAAAAATTATTCAAAATGCTAAATTTATTCTAATGCAAAACAAAAGTTGAAAATGACGTCTTGTGCGTCATGTGTCACAAAAATCCCAAGGATATTTTAGAAACTGCAGGTTAGTCAACTTTTGAATTTCAACTCTGGAATTCAGATTCGAAGTAGTGAATAAAAGAATTTTTCAACTTTCAGTTCAACTGCGGATTTGAAGTCAACTTGTAAGTTGGCCAACTTTGGAGTTTTCAGCAAGTTGAGCAATAGTGAACAAATTGGCTCTAAATCCAACGAGGCATTCCGAATCTTCGTCCGATGTCTGGTTCTCGATTTATAGACCAATTTATGTAGAATTTCGATGTAATAACCTGGCCTTTAGGCGGGAGGAGAAATTTTCAAAAAAAAAACAGCATTTATTTGCTGTCATCCTGTTCCAATATTCAGTCAAAGCTTATTATCTGGCATCCTTTCTGCTGTATATTTTATTGTTGTTGTTCATTTCATTCTCAAATCATGAACAAATAATTAAAAACAAATTGTACAAAGTGATTATATGCGGTTTATTAGGGACTATGACTATACAACTATGTCTATAACATGGTAACAGTTAGAAACTTATAGGAAGATCGAATCTCGAAAGGGGAAATGAATTATTTATTTTTGTACAACGTAAGCATACTACAAATCTGTTTACTACAATGCTACATGAAAAACAAGACAAAATTGAAAAACTATAAAACACGCAATAATATACATTCAAGAAGATAGAATGAGAGAAGAACTGAAGAGTAACGAAAACACAACTTTAAAAAATAAACCAATACAAAATGCTACACAAAGCAAAACCTATGAGAGCCAGCCAAACACAAGCTTATTAACATAAATGAAACGAACACACAATCGATCCACTCTAAAAATGTAACGAAAAGACTAAAAGAAAATGACAAACACCTGACTGGAAACAAATTTCGAAATGCCAACATTCACGATTTCTTTAAAATAAATCGACAAACAGATAATCTTCAGCAAGCGAAAAAAGATGAAAACTAGCAACCAGTCAAGCAAAACAGAAACGAATGACCAATCAATAGAACATATATACCTTCCTCAAGCCGATTAGCCATCGTGAGGAACTCAGGCTCAAACCCCCCAAATAGCACAACAATAGGATTACGAGAAAACACAAGCCATGATTCTAAAAATTTGAATAAAATTTTGTATATATGTACATTAAATGTAAGAACTCTTATCATCTGAATCCAAACAACAAGAACTTAGACTAGCACTCAAAAACATCAACTGAGACATTATTGGACTGTTGGAAACACGAATTCTGGGTCAAAGCATCGTAGAAAGGGATGACGAGATTTTTTGCCATATTCGCGAAACAAAAGGGCTGTACGGAGTAGGCTTCTTAATAAAAACATATTTAAAAAGATTTATTACAGAAATCAAGCTGATCAGCGAAAGAATATGCAGTTTAACCTTAAAGATACGAAATTAACAATAATACAGATATACGCACCCACTAAAAATGCTACCGAAGAAAAAATTGAAACATTTTACGAAAAACTAGAAAAAGTATATGAAACAATAAAAACAGAACTTATGTACATTATTGGAGATTTCAATGCGAAAATGGGTCAAAAATCAAACAAAGAAGAAAAGGAATTCGGAAATTTCGGATACGGTGAAAGAAATAAACGTGGGGACAAACTTTTGAAATGGATGCAGGAAATGAACCTTAGTTTCGCGAACTCTTTCTTTAAGAAAAAGGATACAAATAAATGGACATGGATTTCACCAGATAGAAAATTTAAAAACGAAATTGATCTTGTACTGACAAATAAACTTAAAACAATAACAGACGTATCTGTTCTTAAAAGCTTTAAGTTTGATAGTGACCACAGGATTGTAAGAACCAAATTATTAATAAATCATAAAACACTCAACCGAAACAAACAAGAACTTATATTCCCTAAAACTGTTTCAGATGAAAAAATAGAAGAATATAATAGATTACTTACAACAAGGATACAAGAAGACATCGACAAAAATCAAATAGAAGAAAATACACAATGCATCTATAATACACTCGAGAGCATAATCAAGAATACATCAAAAACTACGCTTATGAAAACAAAGACTACTAAAAACGACAAACTATCCAACATTACAAAAACTTTGTTGTCCAAATAAAGTTCCCCTGAAGAAGGCAGCAACCCCTGCCGAAACGTCGGGAAAGCTAATGTAACTTAATTGTTTCATTGCAAAAACTACAGTGACCAAAAAAAGCCGACGGAAAGATTATTTTTAATCACTTCCAATCACAATTATTACAAAAACGTTCATTACAAAGAGACAACAATTAAAAGCCACATCAAATCTATCAGACACGCAAAAACACGAAATAAAAAATTTGAATACATTAACCAAAACCAACTCCAAAAAAGATATACAACTTTATAATGAAAACATGGTTAAGAATATACTGCAGAATACAAAATCTATAAAAAAGGCAAAGACATTCTTAAGAGACGAAAAAGAATGGATTATATCCATTAACGACAACGATAAGCAAAAACACCAAAGGAAAGATATTAACAAAACAGCGACAAGATTTTTTGAAACATTATTTAGCTCATCAAATACTTTTAGTAACACCGATGGGTTGCCAGATCCAGATGGAAATAGCAATATGACAATAAATATTCCAGAACTAGATCCACATGAAATCGAACAATCAATAGAAAGTCTTAAAAGTGATAAATGCGCAGGAAACGATGGTATCGAAGCGGAAATGCTTAAATACGGAAAGAAAGCTTTAACTCCAATCCTTACAATACTTTTTAATTCTATATTAAAGACGCAAGCTATTCCAACACAATGGAAACAAAGTACCATAATCCTAATTCACAAGAAAGGTACTAAGGACGACGTGAATAACTACAGACCCATTAGCCTTATCTCCACCATATATAAGCTTTTTTCAAAAGTAATATACGGAAAAACCAAACAAACATTTAATGACAATCAACCAATAGAACAAGTCGGATTCAGAGAGGGATATTCAACAACGGACCATCTTCAAACAATCAATCAATTAATTCAAAAATTCAATGAATACAAAAAGCAATTATACCTTATTTTCATTGATTTCAGTAAGCTTTCGACACAATTGAGCATGCGAGTATATGGAAAGCTTTGGAAAACCAAAACATTAATCGAACCTACATTAACACACTTAAAAATATCTATAAAAACAACACAGCAAAAATAAGAACCGACACATTAGGAAAAGAGTTACATATCAACAGGGGAGTACGACAAGGGGATCCGTTGTCACCACCTCTTTTCTCAGCCATCCTAGAAGACATTTTCCGAAAACTTGATTGGAAAAATAATGGAATAAACATTTATGGACAAAACCTTAACAACCTACGATTCGCAGATGATATTGTTTTGATATCGAACACCTCAGACAATATTCAGACAATGATTAATCAACTTGCATCTGCAGGAAAGGAATATGGACTTAAAATAAACCTAACAAAAACAAAAGCTATGACAAATCACACGAAATTAAGTATAATTCTAGAAAACAACAAAATAGATTATATCGATGAGTATATCTACCTTGGCCAACTGAAATCATTTAAGAATCAAGAAGAAAAAGAGTTAAAAAGACGAATAACAAATAGTTGGCAACAATACTGGAATGTCAAACAAATACTAGACAGCAATTTGAGCCAAAACACAAGAAAGTATATATTTGACTCGACCATATTACCAGTAATGACATATGGATTACAAACCCTTGGGCTTAAATCAAACTTACTTGAAAAATTGAGGATTTGCCAGACGAAAATGGAACGGAAGCTACTCAATATAAAGTTGATACAAAGGATACCAAACGAGGAAATTAGAAGACAAACAAATATTATAGATGTAGTACAACGTGCTAAACAGTTAAAGTGGAGTTGGGCAGGTCACATTTCGAGGATTCAAGATCAACGATGGACTAAAACAACGACCAAATGGATTCCAAATGATAAAAGACCTGTTGGCCGACCAAGGAAAAGATGGGACGATGATCTAAACCAACTTAACTCCAATTGGTACAACGACGCGAAAGATAGACATTTATGGTCATCATTGGGGGAGGCTTATGCCCGATTATAACGGAAATATAATTGAAATAGTACTTTTAACTTTAACTTTAATCGTTAATTTATATAATTTCTTTAATTTGTATTTTATTTTATTTTATTTATATTAAAATAATGATGTCTTTTAATTTTATGGCAATAAAAAGCTTTAAATAATAATAATAACAATGCAAAAAGCAATTTGCATTTTTTTTCTAAGAAATTATGATACTATTATAAATAACTAGGGCTAGGATTTCCAGGCAAATGCATATTTTTTTGAAACACATTACAAGAAAGGTAACTTATTATGTTTACGAACCATGATATATCCTTTTAAATGGCTTTCGATCATTAGTGAATATTTATGCATATTTAGCTTATCATATAACATCAATTGGGCGTTTGCAGATGTAATAAGAAATTGAGTAATAATGTAAACAAATGCTCTTTTCAGTGCGAGACTTCATACAAATAGTAACTACAATTTTTTTCAAAATAATTTTATTTTGTAGTGGTTCAGTACTTAAATACGTAACTGTCAATGGCTCCCAATTTCAAATTTAACACCATTTTTAAGTATTGTATGTGTTGATGTGTCAATGGTTATTGTTTTCGATTGTCTCGGTGGAGGTCTAAGGATCGAAACACAGCCTACTCTACCTCAATACGATAATGTGATTTTTCAGAGGTACTTCCACTTGCTAGGAAGTGATAAATCCTCCAAAAGTATAAAACTTACCATACAAAAAGTAACTCTCATAAATAGCCGTTCAAATTAAGCAGACAATTAAAGGCCCCCTCTATTTATACCGACTTACAATAGGCACACAGGAATGGTTGAGAGTTCTAAATAACTAAGTCCGCGTTCTTGACAGGCTGTGACTCCACCAATTTATTGATAAATGTATCCATTAAGCTTAAACAGATTTGCTTCATATTGCCATTTGTATGTAATTCCATTGAGAAGAAACTTCCAATTTTTATTTGAACTGGCAATTCATAAAATAGACCTTCTTTATTTTTATAAACCAAAAATATTTTCTAAATAGGTACTGCCAAGGAGATGTACACAGATGACGAATTGGCATCAATGGGCAGCCTTAAAGCAATTTTTTACCCCATGTTCAACGAGATCCAGAAAACTCTAACAAAAACAAACTTAATTTTGTTGCCTAAATGGGTTCATCCACTGTTGACATATTTTGTTAGAAATAAATCAGTCCCGCAGCTGGGAGAAATTCTCATAGATTATTCCACACCTAATCCAGACACTAATGGCCGAGCCTATATGGAAACTCTTTTCGGTCAGTTACTAACTATGTCGATGTTACCTAAAAACGACAACGGCCCATATGACTTTTTTGGACCTTTATCTGAAAATTCAATAAGCTCCGATCATCTAAATAGTTGTCTGACCAATCACCAAAACAACATATTTGCTATCTTTAAAATGTTACTCGTACTTGGACCGCAGGTTAAAAACAAAACATTAACTTGGATTGCTAATTGTCTGCATGCTAACGCACAACGCTCCCAAATATGGACAATGCATAATATGGCACCAATGCCTAATTCGGGGGTAAGTGATGCCTTTATGTTTGGTTTATGTTCAGTGCTGCTGCGACTTTGTGCTCCATTGTGTAAACCATCGTTGAAGGTGCTTCTTGTTGATCCCACTTATTGTGCAACACCGGAAAACAAATGTTCTGACATAGAGGTTAGACTCAAAAAGGCATGGGATGAGACGTGTCTGTTGCCAGTAGAAGATGGTGAAGAAAGAGCAACGGCAGATGCGTACAACTTCGTAACTGAGTTATTTTTTATGACACATAAAGCGATCGAACTAAGTGAGTTGTTAAAATATTGGCCCTTAGTAATTACCGAATTAAGAGTCGAATTTAGCCTAAAGCTAGATTCGACTCTAAAAAAATAATAATAAATAATGTTTTTTAAATATTTAGGCTACCGAGTTGGATACGAGAAATGCATTCGCATAACACGAGAAAATCAAAATATGACAGCCGCGGTCCAAGATGCTATGAATCAAGGAAATACTGGAGCAGCCGATACAATTATGCGAATGGTGACATCACAAACACAGAAGTTCTTATGCATGAAAAATTATTTACAAAATCCTGAAAACGACAAACATTTATTTGGATTTTGTGAATCAACAGCTATCTGGTTATTGCAGATAAATGCAAAATCCAAGGAAGAGTATGACTCTTTGGTATCTGCAAAATGTTTTGCTCCAAAGGATCAAGTTGCAGTAACTCTTCCACTTCCTGCATATGTTCCAGCTTACTTAAAGTAAGTCAACATTTGGGTATATGTTTTAATTTACTGTATTAATTTTCTGTTTCATGAAATTATATTTTTTTTTAATAGAGCATTTTTGTATTGTCACCATTTAAGCCGTCGATATAATAAAAAAGTTTTTATTTTTACTTCAGTCTTAAACACAAACTTTTGAAAAAATTTTCGTTTGTCATCTTGCGCAATGCGCAAACCACTAGAACGCTGTTTTCCTGATTGAATTGAAATGTACACACATGTCTTTTTCAACTGCAATTCTGTCAGTGAATTTGAGATAGAGAATTTGAGTAGAATTTGGAACACAAATCATTGGAAAGATCCGTTACATTTTTTTTGAAATGGCACATAAAATGAATTTGCATCAGGAAGATAAATAAGTACTTTTTTTCTTCACATATTCTTTGAATTACCTGGGATCGATGATTATAGCATTTGTATTTCGAATGGCCGTTGCAAATAATTTTGATTTTTTTCCTGATTCGTTTTTCTAATCGATATTACGGGCCTGTAATATACTTCGCTTTTTTTGCTGGCGTATTATTGCTTCATGCAACACTCATGTTCTGGGCGTGTATCCTTATGTAGATCATTTTGTCCTCATTTAACGTTCGAACTGTAGTCAACGTAGTATCTCTCAATAGACCAAATTACTTGAGGTAGGTGAAGACCTTACCTTCTGAGAGGTCAGGTCCCTTCTGTTTTGCTCTTAGGAATTAAGAGCTATTTTCTTAGCAGCTTAAATTCTTTGAATTCTTATACTTGAAAACAAATTATTCAAAATAAGTTTTAATTCAATTGTGAATATAAATTAAATACCTACATCTTCAACCTATAAAAACGGATACTATAACCACTCTTTCGCGAATGAAAAGTTTAAAATTTAATTGTGTTAAAAATGAGTGGATTGACCTTATGCTACTGTAGTTGTACTGTAAAAACTGCTTTCTACAGCTGAGTTTCTTCGATAACTTTCCAAATATAATACTAAGTTTTAAATTTCTATTACTGTGCAGGATTTCTTTTATATATTCCAAATACTATAAATAAAAGCAATATAAAATATAAAAAATCGCAATAAAAATGGTTTATTTTAATATTTTTCAGATCGATTCCGGAAACCGTTTTAGAAAATACTGTCGTTTACTTTAATTTCAATCGACGTTTTTTCTCCTCCACCGAGAGACCTCATTCGTTCTTTAAGATGGTACTTGTATTTATGGGAAGTGCCCAACGTGTGAAAAATCCACATCTACGAGCAAAGCTGGCCGAAGGTCTGGAAAGTCTTTTGCCAAAAGAAGGTGAAAATAGATCAATAGCAGATCTCTTCACTAGCCATCCAGATCGTTTACAAATTGTTCCTAATCTATTGGAAGTGTTTGTTAGTATTGAAATGACTGGGCAATCTGTTGAATTCGAACAAAAATTCAACTATCGCCGACCTATGTATGCAATCATGGAATTTTTGTGGACTCTACAAGAACAAAGACAGTGCTTTAAGTAAATTTTACCTATTATCATAATGATTTAATATACAACAATTTACTATAATATTTAAAGGAATCTTGCCCTTGATGCTGAAAAAAATATGGAAGCTGTTGAACCACCGCTATTTCTTCGTTTTATAAATCTTTTAATAAACGATGCAATTTTCCTATTAGATGAGTCCCTATCAAATATGCAACAAATACGTCAGCAGCAAGCCGCCCAAGACAAAGGGGAATGGGAAACTCTGCCTGCCACTGAAAGGCAACAAAATGTTTCAAATTTGGAGCTACTTAGAATGTTGGCAAAGATATTCAATACTGTGGGACGCGATACAATTAATATTTTAAAATTAATTACAACCGAAATCAAAGTAATATTTTCACATGAAAGTATGGTAGATCGGATTGCATCAATGCTTAATTACTTCCTTTTGAATTTGGTTGGGCCGAATAAAGGCAAATTTAAGGTGCAATTATTATACTATGAATCAAAAGATTTTTTATAAAATTGTATTTATTCTAGGTTAAAGATAAAAACGAACTTAAATTTGACCCAGCTCATACAGTGATGGAAATATGCCGGATATATATTAACTTAAGTGATTGTGATAGTTTCTGCTTGGCTGTATCTCAAGACGGTCGTTCCTATAGCAGTAGTTTATTTGAATATGCTGAGACAGTGCTAAGTAAGTGTTCTTCTAGTATGGAAAATTAAAAAAAAAATGTATATGGAATATACGTATAAACTCGTTGTGGAATTTTTTTTAATTGAAAGAAAACAAATGTTTCCACATTTCTCGTATACATTTTTATTTCTCATACGAGATACAATAGTAGTGCAATTCCATCAAACGGTCATGCAGTTGTCGAAGATCTTTTATAGTTTTTACTGAAGCAACACAAAATCAAATTGCAGTTATTACTAAATCGATACTCCCACATTGAAGAGATTATTTTCGATATTTGTGGGGTTTGTATAATTTGCTGTTTTAGTTTTCTTTTATTCAATTCAAAATCGAATATCCATAAAAAGAATGTTTATCTATAATGTTAATGATGATTTTTGAACAAATTCGGATTTTACGATCATTTCTCGATCATTTTATGTATAATTACATATTGTGAACACGTACAAAATAACAATTACATGTTTTTTTTCAATTTCAGTTCGTATATGCGGTGGGCAGTTAATTGGTGAAATGGAAGAGTTTGCTGTTAAAGTTAAAAATATAGAACAAAAATACAAAGCAGATCAAGAGGCTCTAACCAATGTACCAGATGAATACTTAGATCCAATTATGTCAAGTATTATGATGGACCCTGTGATATTACCCAGTTCGCGGGTAACCGTAGATCGATCTACGATTGCCAGGCATATATTAAGTGATCAAACAGATCCCTTCAATAGATCACCACTTACGATGGACCAAATTAAACCGAATTTGGAATTAAAAGCGGAAATTGAAAAATGGATCGAGCAAAAACGAAAAGAATATAAAGAAAGACAAAAAGAAGATGACGAAGATAGTAATATAAATTAAATTACCTATACTAAAACATCTCGAACATTTCGATATGTGCTGCTATGTGTCCTTCATTCCGTGTAAATAAGTTAAACCAAATATATATAAATGTGTTAATATCCAAAAGAGTTAATTTTTGTGTGTTTATAGAACAGAATTTAGATAATAATGATAATAACTATTGGCCACGCAATCTAGTTGTATTGTAAGGAACTGAATATAATTTTTCATTTGAAACAGAGTTATCAGAGTTAGTACTTATGTATTTATTGTAAGAACTTCCAGAGCATCAAAAAGCTGGGGCATGTAAGATGACTTACGTCAAAGTATAGGAGGTGGCGAGGGGGCTGTTTTGGAAGTCACAAATCAGTGTGTATCAACTCCAAAAATAATAACATAATCTTTGAAATGGTATCTAATTAGCTCACATCTATTTTAAAAGTTCTTTTCAAGTATTCAAGTAACAATTTACTACGTATGAAAATATATCTTATGAAAAATGGGCAATGTATCTTAGAATGCAAGTTAGCTAGGAAATACATTTTACCAATCAAGGGACAATAGAAATATACCTACCTATATCATATATTTTCACGTCGCCAAATATTAAGAACCGGTAACGATGGGTGTCGACAAAACCAACAATTTTTTAGTAAACTGCTGTAAACTTTTGTGAATACTCATAACTAAATCAATAAAAACACACTGTACAATAAGGCCGCTCACTGACTTATCGGTACGGTAGCGGTACGGTATCGGTACGGTAAAATCTGACGTACCGCTTGTGTACCGATTACATGTATTTCAATGGGTGCATGCTGATTAGGCGGTATCGGTACGGTAGCGGTACGGTATACCGAGCCGCGGTACGAATGGGCAGTAAACAATCGGTAAATACCGCGTGTATTGTGTAAAATGTCATCGTCTGATATGGTCGTCCACGTTAAAATTGTATTGGAAGTAGAAAAATACGAGCAACGAGAAGGAAAAGCTCGTTATATGTATTCTTTTTCATTTTGTACATGGATTGGAACCTTTCGTCATCTTATGAAAGTTCTTTCGCCACAACAAACAGTCGACAAAACACATTTTTTCAGTATATGGATGTCGCCAGTATTTTTTTCTTTTTATACGCAAATGCGTATAAATATAACATGCAATTGCATCTTCGTCTGAGGACGAAATTTTTTTCCTGATTCTGAGTTTTTAGATTAAATACTGAAAGTATACCGACAAGTGAAGAGACAGAAGCGGTATCGGTATGCTTTCGGTACGGTAAGAAAACCCGCTTACCGATACCTATTATGAATAGGTACTGCTTGAATTGCTAGCAATTTGCGAACAACTCGCCGGCCGAATACTTAAGTGCCCCACAGACCACTTTTTCGGGAAACTGAGTTAAAGGCCACGTTCGGGTGGTAAGCAGATACGTATCTGATATATGTTAGAATCTGATATGTTTTCGAACGACCAAAACCAGGAACGTAACCAAACCAAACAAAACCGAGAAAATGAACAGATGAGATGTCATTGTTGGGATAGCTTTGGATTTCTTTTTGCTATCAGCTGTTTGGCTCGTCAGCTGGTTTTTCCTTAGGCATTACAACAACACGAACAAATCCAGATACCTTTGGTTACGTATCCGACCGCGGCCAAAGATGCAGTTATACTAACTTGAATTTTCTCTGTGCCAGTCCACATTGGATTTTAATGCTTGGAACATAGTGCCTGTCCACATTGCATTTTTAATGCTAGGTGCACTGCATGCACAGGTAGATTTTATGTGAGTGAAAAAGATATGGGTAGATTCCACCCAAATTGCACCGATGCGCCACTTTCAAACAATATTCTCGGATTCAAAATGATAGATTTTGTATTGTGTGAGTGAAAGATAGATAGATTTCAAGGGTGGGAGATAGGGATGGGTAGATTGAACTGAGAGGATTTACTCTTCACTGTATGGACACAACGAACATATTAACACCAAGCATTAAAAATCCAATGTGGACAGGCACTATCGTTTGGCGCTATCCCCGTTACTCTATCTCAATTATTAACGAAGTTACAGAAAGCACTTTTGCTCTATAAACCACAAATTGTTGGGTTCTTTTGACGCTTATTTGCCGTATATCCAAAATTTGTACAATGTGGGATAATTTTTGTAGAAAAGTTTGAAAAACAAACGCTTAATGCCTAATTTTCCCATAACCCCAGAAGATGGGATATAGAGCATTTAAGTAGGTACTAACAATTTATTACAAAAAGTGCGATTTTTGGTGCTTATGTGCTCTATATCCATTGAAAAAAGTACAGTCAGCTGGAAAAGTATAAATAGAAGTAACATTTTCACTAATGCCGTTTTCCATTGGTTTCACTCAAGGTTCCACTCATTCTGAAATCCAATGGAACAGTTTGTAATGCTTCTGCTCAATTCTGACGTTGGATATTTTATTTGGTGAATCGTCAGAAGATGTAGTGTAAGGGATGAGCCATATTGAAAAATCATCGATGTTAACATCGATAAGTCAACATCGAAGAACCCATCTCGATGTCAAAAATTATCGAATAAGAAACACCGATTTTGTGTTTAACATCGATGTTTTTAATACATTTTTTTTCAACATAAAAATGCAATACATAACAAATTCAAAATACCTTCATTGTTTTGAAAATTATAACAATGTTCTTGAACATTATTTTCTTCCATAACATTGATGAGTTCAAAATATTAAGATACAGGTCAAATTTTCTATACATACAAAAAATCGAACAAGTTGACATGATTTCGCTGATTTTAATGTTTGAAAATCAATCTTAAATTATTTAGCATGAATGAACATGTAGCAAGTCGTATGTACAAAAAATTATGTGTGAACGGTGCCTTAGCTTTCTGAACATCAATGATTTTAATGCTTGAACATCGACCTTAAGTTATTATGCATCAATGAACATCTAACAAGTCGAAGGTAAGAAAAATCTTTTGTAAACTGTGCCTATCCTTTCTGAACATCGATGATTTTAATGTTTGAACATCGATATTAAATTATTTAGCATAAATGAATATCTAACAAGTCGTTTATACAAAATATCAAGTGTAATTTGTGCCTAAGCTTTATGAACATCGATGATTTTAATACTTCAAAAGCATTGAAAGTTAAAATAAAATTTTCGTCCAACATCGATGTTTTGCAAACATCGATAAAAATCTTTACAATTTTCGTTCATTTCTCACAGTTTGCTGTCAAAACCAGCGTTCGGATTTTACTGCAAAAGCAGTAGATCTACTGCGCTTTTTCCTAAGTTTTCAAATCTACTGCACAACTGCGCTTTTCTTACAATCTACTACGATTATTCTGTTCTCGGTTCATTAAATAACATGTATATTTGTCTAATCGGAGAAAATCGTAGTATATCTTCTTTTATGCAATTATTGTTAAGAAACACTTTTTAAAATTGCTTATCAATTTTATTCTTTTAGTAAAACAGTTGATCTTGTAAACTTAGGCAATCATGTTCCTGTCTTAAGAATTTACTGTGGTCTTAGTTTTTAAATACATGAACGCAGTTTATCAGACGGGAACCTTTTTGAAGTAGAAACAAATATTTTGAATAATTATATTAGATACGCTTTGCAAACAATTTCAACCTAGATTTTTATTAAAATGTACATAGAAAGATACTTGACACCTGTGCAGCAACAACCATAATAACAGCAGCTCCATCACCATCACTCTCCATCATCACATCTATAACTTGGACCTCTAAATTATCATTAGGCGTTTTTCTTTTTTAGCTCAGAAAAGAGTTCTGAACAGAGTCCGAGCATATCGAGCATGCTCTGAACAAAGCGTGTTCTGGTTCTGAGCGCTCAGAATTATTCTTGAAACACACCTGAACACTATGCTGTCATTTTTTTTTTTTTTAATTTCACCTATCAGCATTCATCTCTGTCTGCTCAGTTATTTTATTCTGAGCTCATAGAGCGCGCTCTTAACAAGCTCAGAACACGTGCAGAACGAAAAAAGAAACACAAAATTTGAAGCTCTGAACGTTCAGAGGTAAAAAAGAAACACAATTTTTTGTTTGACAGTTCAGGCTCTGCACTGAACAAAAAAAGAAAAACGCCTATTGCTGTATGACAACAGCTCACATCATGATAACTCATCGATAACTCTTCGTCATCACTGCTCTGCGGCAACAGCTCATATTTTGTTGCCCCTACATCTTCTTGTGATCCAGCTCCTTCTTCTACACCGCTCTTCGTCAACTGCTCTCATATTACGCAATTAACATCTTCTTCGCAATTCATCGATAACTCTCAATCGGCTCCCTTAATAGATACACATGTTTTCCATGGCTATTATGACTGCTTTCACACAAGGAAACTGAGTTGCTGGAAACTGGGAGTTTGTAGGCGAGAAGGAAAAAACAGAAATCTCTGGCAATTCAGTTTCCTTGTGTGAAATCTACAAGGCAATTAAAGGAAAACGTCATACAAATCTCCAGCAACTGTTTTAGAGATGGCGGTTTTTCAAATAACCGGTTTTCGGTTTTTTATAGAAAAAAATGTGTTGTGTGGAACCGTGCTAGCTGTGAATGTGAATGAGAGTGTCTAAGTCTATGTCCCGGTCTATATTGAACGATTTTTCCAGTGCCGATCTTTTGTTCGTAGGTGAAGGGAGTGAAAAGTGAGGGGTAGGGATCAAATCGTTTGTACCACAAAACTCAGACGATTTTTCCAGTCTGTTTATGTTCTCTTTCGCCCTCTTTCCAGTTTTTTGTGTGTGTTCGGTGTCAGTGTGCCATTGGGTTGATGGTGTGAGTGAATATCAATGCAAAATGAAGAGCACAGAAATAAAAAAATGAAGAAGACAAAGAAAAAATCTCATGGAAAAAATCGTTCTGTGTGTACATTTCACACGATTTCTGGAAAAATCTTCGTGGAAATATCGGGCAATGTAGATCGGGACTAAGAAAAACAACTCACGATTTCACCTTCCTATATTCCTACCCCTACACTATGCTATCGCTTGGAAATGGAGAAGAACATACCAAGTACACAAAGTCCCGGTCTACATTGAACGATTTTTCCAGTGCCGATCTTTTATTCGTAGGTGAAGGGAGTGAAAAGTGAGGGGTAGGGATCAAATCGTTTGTACCACAAAACTCGAACGATTTTTCCAGTCTGTTTATGTTCTCTTTCGCCCTCTTTCCAGTTTTTTGTGTGTGTTCGGTGTTAGTGTGCCATTGGGTTTATGGTGTGAGTGAATATCAATGCAAAATGAAGAGCACAGAAATAAAAAAATGAAGAAGACAAGGGAAAAATCTCATGGAAAAAATCGTTCTGTGTGTACATTTCACACGATTTCTGGAAAAATCTTTGTGAAAATATCGGGCAATGTAGATCGGGACAAACAGGCAGGTTATGTGAGACAACAAGGAATTGCTCATGTGAGCTCTGAATGTGAATAGAATTGTCTAATGTTCCATTTATACGATTGTCAAATTGGCAGTATTTCTGTCATTAAACTGACAAAAGCATGAATTTGCTCATTCTTTTATCAGTATACTGAGATAACATTGCCAATCTGTCAGTCGTGATAATGAAGAATTGGGTTTTAGAAAAAACACCGGTTTAAACCAAGATAAAAAAACCGGTTCACCGAAACAAAAAAACTGGTTTCGGTTTTAACCGGCCGGTTTTTTCCATCCCTAAACTGGTTTCCCTGTGTGAAAGGGGATGTTGGGGGTATGCGTACGAAAATTCAACAATTGCTCTTATCGTCATCTTCGCTTCAATTTGATTTCTTTGCACTTACAGAAACTTGGCTATCTGCAAAGCACTAAAGCGCAGAGATGTTTGATGTTAAAATTACTCTATATATAGAAAAGACAGATGCTCTCTTTCAACTGGTTTTGACAGGGGTGAAGGTGTTCTACTTGCAGTTCGGTCTATTCACGCTTCAACTCAATTGATTCTGCCTTCATCATCCAATTCACCATATGACATTGATCAGGTTATTATTAAAGTTTCATTAATTTCTAATAAAGATATATATATAATTGTCAGCTATATCCCACCAAGAAGTCCGCTAGATTTATATAAAGAACATATTAAGTCTTAAAGATAATCAACATGTAATTATAGCAGGTGATTTTAATCTACCAAATGTAAATTGGATGTTTGATCCTGATGAATTACAACTTATTCCATTCAATGTTTCTAATGATTTTGTATCAGAAATTGTAGATTTCTTTGCAGCATATGATCTAGTTCAGATTAATAATTGTAAAAATAGTTTAGATAGGACACTTGACTTAGTATTTGTTGATAAAGATTTGGAAATGTCAGTAAATAGGCGTGTACCATCAACTGAGCGCTCCGAGCGCTCAAGGATTTTTTAAGTGAGACAAAAAATCTCAACTGAGCACTGAGATTTTTTGCGGAGATTTCTGATCCAAAAATTTCTTGGATTCATTACTCTACTCATTTTTTTTTCTCAGTCGAAACAGCTGTTTGTTTGACAACCAAGTTATAATTTTTTGAGGGTGTGCAAATAAGAAAGTGGTAAATAAATACAAAATAAAGACGTAATGTTGATGAAAACTCAAACTTATTGAATTAGCTATTTTTTGCTTTAACAACTAACAGCCGTATCTATAAAATTATCTTAAAATGCCTTTTAGAGGTTATTTAGTTAAGCTTGCTTAAATATTAAAGTTGCCTTTAAATCACGTTACTTAATTAAATAATATTTTTGAGCGACGAGAAATCGGATAACAATTAAACAAATAACAAATTGAGTCGACACCTTAACTGATTTCACAATATTTACTTTAACACATAAAACAATAACAAAATTATTAGACGTGTTAAAGGAGTACCTTGAATGCATTTCAGAATGTAGTCATTCCATCATCAGCATCACGACTAAATCCAAAAGCAGCAAATGTTGTGGTTTGTTGTTGTTATTAATATTGCATATTATAATCATTATATAAGAGAGAACAAATGCGATTCAATATTTCCGTTGTCTAAATTCATCGCAGCAGGGTCTCTCTGTATATAAAAACTTTCATATGCATCAAGTTTACGGTCATCTAGCACCTCTTTCACTAAACAAACGTTTTGGATGTCAAGGCACATATAATTTTCGTTGAGAGCGTGTGCCGCCAGTGCTGATCTGTAACCTTGATTAGTGCGAATGTTTGTTTGATGTTCTTTAAATCGCGTAAGGAGATTTCTCTTTGTTTGGCCGTAATAAACACTTTCACATTCACTACATTTTATTGCATATATACCCGATTTATTCAAATTATTAGTTTTGTCTTTAGTCGAACCTAATAAATTTGATATCTTATTTTGATTTGTGTGTACAATATCCATGCCGTATTCACGAAATTTCGTTTTCAGTTTGTTCGTTACAATAGGTGTATAACATATCGCGACACGAATGTTTTTATCGTCATATTTTCGGGATTGTACATATAGTGTAGACAAATCATTTCTTTTTATTTTTTCTGTATGTTTTTTAATTAAATGATCCACCAAATCTTCATTCACTTATGAACTTGAAAATGAAGGAAAATTACCTTTTCTGGATTTAGAATTAAAAAGAGTGAACCAAAAACTCGAAATAGCTATTTACCGAAAACCCACGAGTACTTTTAGAACAATAACGAGTGATTCAAATTGTTGTATACAACACAAACACGCTGCTTTCCACTCCATGGTACATAGGTTGTGTAGTTTAAACCTTTCAGTAATGAACTACATGAAAGAGTGTAGAACTATAAAATATATTGCAAAAATTATTGGTTATAGTGAAGATTTGGTGGATCATTTAATTAAAAAACATACAGAAAAAATAAAAAGAAATGATTTGTCTACACTATATGTACAATCCCGAAAATATGACGATAAAAACATTCGTGTCGCGATATGTTATACACCTATTGTAACGAACAAACTGAAAACGAAATTTCGTGAATACGGCATGGATATTGTACACACAAATCAAAATAAGATGTCAAATTTATTAGGTTCGACTAAAGACAAAACTAATAATTTGAATAAATCGGGTATATATGCAATAAAATGTAGTGAATGTGAAAGTGTTTATTACGGCCAAACAAAGAGAAATCTCCTTACGCGATTTAAAGAACATCAAACAAACATTCGCACTAATCAAGGTTACAGATCAGCACTGGCGGCACACGCTCTCAACGAAAATTATATGTGCCTTGACATCCAAAACGTTTGTTTAGTGAAAGAGGTGCTAGATGACCGTAAACTTGATGCATATGAAAGTTTTTATATACAGAGAGACCCTGCTGCGATGAATTTAGACAACGGAAATATTGAATCGCATTTGTTCTCTCTTATATAATGATTATAACATGCAATATTAATAACAACAACAAACCACAACATTTGCTGCTTTTGGATTTAGTCGTGATGCTGATGATGGAATGACTACATTCTGAAATGCATTCAAGGTACTCCTTTAACACGTCTAATAATTTTGTTATTGTTTTATGTGTTAAAGTAAATATTGTGAAATCAGTTAAGGTGTCGACTCAATTTGTTACACGTTACTTAAATTTGTATCTATAATCAATATTCCTTTCATACTTAAATAAACAACCGTAATGTAACGTAACGCAAGAAAATTGACAAATTTGATACAAATTTCTAGTACATTTTTCACTCTCAGGCTATTTCTGTCAGATTGCAAAAAAAATTTGCATACACAAAAGAGTGCACAAATAATAAGACAGAAAGAGAAGCAACTGGGTGCATGTGTGTATGCATCGTCAAAAACAGAAGACAGAGAAATGAAACCATTCCACTTTGTTTTTTTTTTTTTTATTTTGTTTTCAGAAATTTCCTTCCTATATTGGTGAGAAAGTATATCATTTATTATATTATTTTCTTTAACAAAAAAAAAAACAAAACAATTTAAACCCGGCCATCACAGTACACATATAAATATTTCCTTACTCAACCTACGCACAATTTGTTTTGATAAAAAAAAAAAAAACAATTCTCATGTGTCAAAATATATTTAAGTTGGCTTTGCGTAGCCTTTAAACGATTTGGATGGTGTTTAAGTTAAGAGGTGTTTAAGTTACGTTGCTTAAATGTGGAAATTGATTATATATACCGATTTCCCAGTTAAGTGATATTTAGAGGTAGTTTAGAGTTAAGAAGCCTTTAAAATTTCTTTATAGATTCAGCTGTAAATATTTAAAGAAAAGTTGAAATTTTATTTCCAAACTTGTATGAGAATAATAACAAATGTTTTTTTTTTTTTTTTGAAAGAGAGTGGAGAATGTTGTCCCACCAAATGATTCTATCTCCGTTAATCTGACATTGAGCGCTTTAAGCGCTCAGTTTGTGGTACACGCCTAATGAATCACTTTTTCCAATTTTTTCTAATTCTATACATCATATCGCTTTAACTTTTCATTTCAAAATACTTAACTTTTTTAAACATACAACTAATAAGTCATTTAAATTTAAATTTTCAAAAGCCAATTTTGTTGGCATAGCGAATTATTTGGATCGTTTAGTTTTGCCCAATGATTTTAATAATAGTTTTGATTTATCTTACTTCTATAGTGACTTTCTAAGTACTCTTAAGGAAGCAATCGACATTTTTGTTCCTAAAACACAAATTCAAAATAACTCTAAGCCACCCTGGTACAACAAAAGACTCATACATTTGAAAAATAAAAAGAACAAAGTTTATAAACTGTTGCGGGTTTCTTCGTCTGATGTCAATTTGAGAGTTGAATACATTGCTCTTGAAAAGAGCTTCAACTTGTTAAATAAATTTCTTTATAAAAAACTATATTTGTTCAATGGAATCTAAATTAAAAACCAATAGCAAGTATTTTTAAAATTTATTTTAAAAATAAAAAAAATAATAATGGAATTCCAAAGTGTATGTAGTATTTGGGATATACGTACACAGACCTACCTAATATTTTTGATAATTTTGCCAAATTTTTCAAATCTAATTATTTAGTTTCAAAAAACATTAATGATTTCGCTTTGGCACCATCTAATAGTATGGTTAACATTGGTCAGTTAAGTTTTAACATAACAGAGGTTGAGAAAGTTTTATCGAGCATGAATGAGGATAAGAATGCCGGTCCAGACGAAATTCCTCCCATTGTTTTAAGGAATTGTGCACCTTCCCTGTCTCGAATATTATGTTTTATTTTTAACAAAACACTTGAGAAAGGTGAATTTCTTTCCGAATGGAAAACATCTTTTATAACTCCTATTCATAAAAGTGGTCCGAAACAGGATATATCCAACTATCGCCCGATTTGCAAGTTATCTGTAATACCAAAACTTTTTGAAAAAATAGTTTGCGATAAGCTTTCATTTGTCTTAAAAGAGATTATATCTCCATTTCAACACGGATTTGTATCCGGGAGATCAACTACTACAAATCTTACAATTTTCTCTACCTTTGTTTTAAATAATCTAGAAAAAGGATATCAAGTCGATGTTATGTATACGGATTTTGCCAAAGCATTTGACAGAGTTCACCACAAAATTTTAATTCATAAACTTGAAAAGCTAGGTATACATTCTAACTTACTAAATTGGTTGCGTTCATATCTCACAGGACGCATTCAATATGTGCGTATTGATTCGATTGTCTCAAGTCCAATAGATGATCTACCTGATTTTCTCTTAAATTCCTTTTCCTTGATGTTTGCCGATGATCTCAAATTTTTGAGATGCATTAAGGATCAGGTTGACTGTATACTTCTGAAAGAAGATCTTCAAAGCTTATCAACATGGTGTAAAATCAATCAATTAAACCTCAACATCTCTAAATGTCAATGTTTTTTCATTTTCCCGCGGCTCGTCTCCTTTTGTATATGATTATCATATTGAGAATAAAGTTCTCGATCGAGTCTCAACCAAAAAAGATCTGGGAGTCATTTTTGACTCTAAACTCAATTTCGCTAATCATTTAGAATTCATAGTTAATAAAGCCAACTCTATGCTTGGATTTGTTTTCCGCAACTCTAAAGGTCTAAGTGATCCTTACACCTTAAAATCGCTTTATATTGCTTATGTTAGATCAGTTCTGGAGTACTGCTGTGTAGTATGGAATCCGTTTTATAGAACTCATTCTGTTAGAATTGAAAAAAATCAAAGAAAATTTACAAGAATAGTTATTTATAAACTTAGATGGAACGTTGATGTTATGCCACCTTATAAGAAAACCTTATAGAAAACCGCCGCAAAATGTTTTCCATAATGTTTATTAAAGATATCTTATGCTATCATATTGACTGTCCGTTTTTATTGTCTCTTATAAATTTGCATGCTCCAACTCGAGTGCTTAGGAATCGTTATTTATTTCATGAGGTAATTCATAGAGTAAATTATGCTGTTAACGAGCCAATATCTCGCTGTGTCAGAAAAATTAACCAAATATCTGATTTTATTGATTTTAATTTTAATTTGAGTAGGGATACATTTAAAAATATTCTTAGCTTATTCTTTCTGGTTAATTAACTAAAATGTATGTTGAGACAAATTTTGTATTTCTGTAAGAGTTACTGTAAACTCTATATTGATGATGAATAAATAAATAAATAAATGATCATATGATCCAAAATAATTCTATAGGCTTTTTTATTCAATTATTACAACTTTTATTTTAATGTATTGACAAATGTCCCCCTTTTTTTTAAGATTTTGTTTTATTTAGCTAGATTTTATATACAATTGACTTACAACTAAGCTTATTTCTTATATCTACTTAATACGTTTTTTTATATAAGTATAAAATACATATTTTTGGCTTCTTAATCTAATACGATTTTTTTTTTTCTTTACAAAACAATTGTCTCTTAAAATAATTAAAAATGTTTAAGAAAAGGTTATGGTGTCATCCCCTGTCGTGTAAACTATCGGCTCGTTCATAAAATGGTCTTCCTTCATTAAAACTGATGTTGATATTTCGGCTTCCAGCGGCAATTCTTCTTCGTGCTCTTGTCTGTGTTTTAGGTGGCCGGAAGCAGATGAGTTCCATTTTACTAGTGTTGATCTTCACGCCCCATTTCATAAAGTAGTTCCAAAGGTTGTTGACGTGGGTTTGTACTCTACTAGCTGCAATCTCTGGGGAAAGGGACGTCGTGTATGTGATGGAGTCATCGGCATACAATTTTGTCTTTGTTCTTGACATGCTATCCGGTTGGTCTGCCGTGTAGATGCTGAAGAGAAATGGTTCTAGCTTAGATCCTTGAGGTACAACTGCCCTGATGGTCTTCATTCCTGATTTTTTGTTTAAAACCTGTACAAAAAAGAGTCTATTAGTTAGAAAATGTTTAATTATTCTTACCAAATGTCCTGGGAAGCCGAATTCTATCAGCTTGAAAATGATCCCTTTTATCCAGACGCTATCGAATGCCTTATCAATGTCAATAAGACATGCCACTGTCGTTTCCTTCTTGTTTAATCCCACGGTGACGTCGCTGTGTAGTCTCAGTAGAGGATGTATTTTGGAGTGCATCGCCCGCAATCCATACTGGAAGTTTGGTATAATATTTCTTTCCTCACAGAAATATTTAACTTTTCTTAGTAGTAGGGGTTCGGGCGACCTGCATCGTGCCTGATCGGGAAACTATTGATTGCTCAGAACTTGGTCTGGGCCAGTAGCGCAACAATCAGTCACTATGAAGTGCTTGTTTTACCTCCTCGTGGTGGTCCCCGGGCAACTATTTATGTATCCCAATATACATAAATAGGCCAAAATTACAAGTGCGAAAAGGCCTAGCTTTCTAGGATAGGTTACGGAGGTTAGCATTCTCCGTAACTGAAATCAACCCGCTACCGAAACCAACACTACGCCTCGGATAATTAATGATAACTCGTTGACGACTTTTGGCTATTGTACCCGGACAAAGATTGGTTTCTGGAATGTGAAGACGCTTCTTGACAACGGAAAAGAAGGTCCTCAGAATGCCAGATTCCTGCAACTAGAGAGGGAATTCATGCGGTATAGGATGGACATCTTAGGGATAAGTGAAGTTAGATGGCTGGGTTCGGGGAAGTTCAAGTCACCAACCCGTAACACTGTACTATTCTATTCCAGAAAAACACCTGGAAGCGCTCGGGAATCTGGCGTTGGATTGCTGCTTTCCAAAACAGCTCTCAAAAGCCTAATTTCCTGGGAGCCTTTAGGTGACAGGATCCTGAAAGCCAGGTTCCGGACTAGAGTACGTCGCGTCACCATCATACAGTGTTACGCCCCAACTTTGTTCTCTTCTGACGAGGAGAAGGAGGCCTTTTATAATCGGCTGAGTGCTGCTTATTATAGCGTTCCACGAGGTGATATAGTTATGGTGATGGGAGACTTAAATGCCAAGGTTGGCAATGACAACTCTGGGCTAAGGCATGTCATGGGAAAACATGGTGTTGGTAACCGAAACGACAATGGCGAACGATTTGTCGATTTCTGCAACGCTAACGGCCTTGTTATTGGAGGGACCATGTTCGAGCATAAGACGTGCCACAAAGTCAGTTGGGTGTCGACTGACAGACAAGCAACTTCCAACCAAATTGACCACTTCGCGATCAGCCGGCGTTTTAGAAGCAGTCTTCAGGACGTCTGTAACAGAAGAGGTGCTGACATGGGAATGGCCCGGGACCACCATCTGATGGTTGCTACCGTAAGATTGCGTACAGCTGCAGTTCGTAGATCCCAAGGAAACACTCGAATGCCCAAGTTTAATACAGATAGACTAAAGGATCCCGCAGTGCGCCAACAACTAGGGGACCACCTTTCACAAGGATTGAACGCAATCAGCAGCACGGAAACCACATCCATCGAAAATCATTGGTGTGCTGTGAAAAATGTGTTCATATCCGGGGCTGAAAGTATAGTCGGCCGGGCACAAGGGAGAAATAGTGCTTGGCTTTCCGACGAAACTTGGGCAAGGATCGAAGAAAGGAAACACCTTAAAGCTCGCATCGCAGCTACCCCAGCAGCAGGGAGAAACGAGCTTGAGTCTACGTACCGCATGAAGATGAGGGAAGTTCACCGTAGTGTGCGACGTGATAAGCGTAACTACATCAACGCACTGGCTACAGAAGCAGAAGAAGCCGCTAGTAGGTGTGACAGTAGGACCGTCTAGAGAATTACCAAAGAGCTCACTGGTGTCCAGAGCTCTAAACAACACCTGGTTAAAGACACAAACGGATCCCTGCTAATTTCGGATGAGGACCAGCTCATAAGGTGGAGGGAACACTTTTCTGCGGTTTTAAACCGCGTTTTCGCAAGTGAAGTGAACCCTATTCCCACTGAGCTACCCGAAGTAACAATTTCCCGAATACGCACCGTACCCCCCAGTAAAGAAGAAATTATCACCGCCATCAAAGCACTGAAGAACAACAAAGCGGTTGGACTTGATGGTATTCCTGCAGAGCTCTTAGGAGCAGCCCCAACGACATCGAGCGAGCTACTGCACCCACTTATTAAGAGAGCTTGGGAAACAGAGAGCTTTCCTGAAGAGTGGAAAAAAGGAATGATTGTCAAGCTTCCAAAGAAAGGAGATCTCACACAGTGCGAAAACTGGAGAGGAATATGCGTTCTGCCTGCAGTAGCCAAGATAATAGCAAGGATAATATTGGACCGAATTTAAGACCACCTCGAAGACACACTCGACGCCGAACAAGCAGGTTTCCGCACTGGATCTTCCTGTGTGGATCACATCAACACCTTGCGGATCATCATCGAACAGTGCGTTGAATATCGATCACCACTTCACCTGCTGTTCATCGATTTTGAAAAGGCGTTCGACAGTGTCAATAGAGAATTTATTTGGCTTGCTTTGCACAGGAGGGGCATCCCAGATAAATTGATTGCTATTATCAAGGCTACATATGATGGATCCAGGTGTCACGTTTTGCACAAAGGTAGGCTGTCAGAGGAGTTTGAAATCCAAAGTGGAGTTAGGCAAGGCTGTATACTGTCACCAATACTGTTCCTGTTGGTGGTAAGTGACGTACTGCACGCAGCTTTGTCAAATGGAAATGGAGGAATTCAGTGGACTCTGCAATCTCACCTCAAACATCTGGACTACGCGGACGACGTATGCTTACTCTCTCATAGGATCATGGATCTCCATCAAATGACAACAAGGGTGGAGAGAGAAGCAGAAATCGTAGGGCTTAAGATCAACTCGGCAAAAACTAAAAGGATCAGCCTTGGAACTTCCTCATCAATCCAAGTAAATATTTCTGGACAACCCGTAGAGATGGTACAGGATTTCCAATATCTTGGGAGTATTGTCTCTACGGGTGGCGGAACTAAACTGGACGTAAACAGCCGAATCAGAAAAGCAAAGGCTGCGTTCGGAATGCTGTTCAAAATATGGAGAAACAACTCTTTTAGCTTAAAGACCAAGCTACGACTGTTCCGCTCCAATGTTGAATCCGTTCTGCTTTACGGCTGCAGCACTTGGAAAGTCACTGAAACTGTCACTAGAAAGCTGCAAACCTTCGTTAATAGATGTCTACGAAACATCTTGAGGATTTTCTGGCCCAACCGTATCTCCAATGCAGAACTTCATGCGAGAACGGGTCAGGAGCCCATAGGCTCTATTATACGCAGAAGAAAGTGGCAGTGGATTGGCCATACGCTTCGAAAAGGCGATCGGTGCATTGCATCTCAAGCAATGCAGTGGAACCCGCTCACACAGGAGGGAAGACAAGTGGGCCGGCCTAGAAGTACATGGCGAAGAACGGTCGAACAGGAATCGACACGACTGGGGAAAAGTTGGAGAGAGCTGAAATACATTTCAAGAAATCGTACACGATGGCGCGTAGGTGTAGTGGAGGCCCTATGTCCCGTAAGGGAAACATCACGGACGTAATAGGTCCGAGGACCTAAGTAGTAGTAGTAGTAGGGATTCCAGGACTTTGCTAATGCAGCAAAGTAGCGATATTGGCCTGTATCCTTCCACGTTTTGTCTGTTGGTCTTCTTTGGCACTGGAACAATCTTTGCAGTTTTCCAAGCTGCTGGAAAGTATCCGTTGTTAAGGCAGTTATTAAAGATGACCGTTAACAGGAAAACAGAAACATTGGGAAAATTCGTAAGGACATAGTTGTATATGCCGTCAGGTCCGGTTGACCTCTTTGAGTTCGCTGTATTTATGATATCTCCCACTACCTCAAGATTGGTGAACACGTCATCAATGTTCGGATTGTGGGCAGGATTCTCTTCGTTGAAAGTGGTAATTGTTGTTGTGAGGTGGTTTTGTTGCACTCTTGCCTCAACTTCCATCAAGAACTTTGGGAGGTGAACTGGCGGACGATCGATGAAATTTCCCTCGAAGTGATTGGCGAATGCTTCTGCCTTCTCTGCTGGAGTGGATGCCTTACTACTTTGTCAATAGTTGATGGTTTCCGGTATGGTTTTTCTTTTTCCAACAATCTTGTTTATTTGTTTAAAGCAATCTGGTCCAGGTTTGATTTCCTCCAGTCTCTTCTGTAGTTGGGAGTTCTGGAACTGTTTAACCGCCCGATCAAACATGACCTGGGTGCACTTCTGTTGAGAGTGGGTTCTCTTATACTCTTCATTTTCAGTGTTGAAGGTCCGATGCAGTATGCGTTGGAGGTTAGCATTTCTAGTTATCTCTGGTAGTTCAGCTTCGGTGTCAGAACGAAACTGATTCCAGTTGATCCTATTAAATCTGATATGGTATTCGGGATCAGGTTGGACAGCCAATATCCTCCGTGTGAGACGAACATTCAGCTCCACAGCAAGGTGATCTGAATCGGAAGTATGAGCCACACAATGATAGTTCGAGAGATGGGGGAGTATGCTGATGAAGTTTATTGTGACCAGGAAGAAGTCCAGTGTTGATGGCGTGCGTGGGAATGTGGGTCTGGGTTGGGAAATTATGTCCATTGAGTGATGATGTGGGTTAGTGTCCAGCCAGTCTACGATAGCTTCCCCCTGAAGCGTATTGTTGCTGTCCAACCATCGCATTGCGTATGGCGGTTGGCAAGGTCCATCAACGATTTAAGGTCGTGTTGTATGTTTGTCTTTGATGAGTTTCCTAGAGTTAACATTGTAGATTTCTAGCTGCAGGTTTTTTAAAAGCATAATTGGCATATAAGACGTCCAATTATTAATGTTTTAGCCTTATCATCAAGACTTGCGTAGTTGCTAGAGACTATTTGTTTGGCCTTTTGAACTAGCGTAAAAAGGTCAGCACCGAATAGTCTTTCGGCATCCGCGAAAACATCACTGTTACTCTGGGTCTTATGTTGTTTTTGTGGGTTTGTGTTGGCTGGTTGCGGTTTCCTGGGTGTTTCTTCTTTGGCAGGTTTCATCACCTAAGGAGTTGGCTTCTTTGTAGAATTAAGAGCAGCTACATCAGCGTAAGAGAATCCTTTGCGAATAGCTTCTACTTTGGTCTTCTTGTCAGCTTTCACTTGCTCCTTCTTCCTTTCAGTGGATTTCTTCTTCTCTTCTAGCTTTCTTTTCAGAGTTGGACATCCTTTCCAGCTAGCTGGGTGTCCTGTTTTCTGGCAGTTTACACAGTAAACATTTTTGTCTTTGTTGTCATCTTTTTTCCTCTGGCACTGTCCTGGAAGATGCTGATCCTTGCATTTAACGCATCTGTAGCTCATACCACAGTTGCTGGCTACATGTCCAAATGATTGGCAGTTCTTGCATTGTGTGATGCCGGTGGATCAGAATTTCTCCCAATAGACCTTTTGATTTACGAGAAGGGTTTTACTGAAGATAGACTCAGCTTGACCTAAAAAATTATTATGAACTCCATTAAGTAATAGAAGAGCCGTCTTGTCCTCTTTTGGTGTGTACGTGTTGAATTCGGTTTTCCTCATTCGAAAGTACTCTGTTTTCTTCTAGTGGTTTTCCTTCGTTTTTGTCAGGATGATTGTTGATGCTATTTCTGCACCAGTTACTTCGTCTTTTTTGTCTTTGACAGCTGTTTATGTGGAAGGAGCGGTTTTCTTTGCGTACACTCACTCAGGAGAAGTAGCCGTCTTCTTTCTCTTCCTTTTTATCATGATCACTTTCACAATGGCCTCTGGCTTGGGCTGTGTATCCGGTTGTACCTCAATATCCATCCCGTCTTGAGGGATATCGTCATTGGCTTGGGGTTCCAGATCTTCAAAGTCCGATTGGAGACCATCGCTTTCCTTTTGCTGGTTGAAGAGGTCGTCGAAAGTCGCCAGTTTCTCATGTATATTGACGAGAAAATCTTTTCCGTGGGTAGAAATCCCATTCTTCACATTTTCTAGAAAGCTGTCGTAGGTAGCACCTGCGTCCTTCTTTCCTTTTTACCCATTTTAGTCTGGGTAGGTAATCTCTTAATCGTTCGTGGTAATTTTGATGCAGGTAGCAGGAAACAGGTAATAAAAACCCTTCACTGTACCCTTTTTTCTTTGGAATTTTTAAATATTCCGCAGGTAAATCACTTTGTAAAAATTCACTTTAATCTTCCGTGTGCTCACACCTCGAATGACCGAACTGAACTGACTGTGATATTGAAATGTCACCCTTTTCCACACTTCTATTATTTATTTCTAGTGCACTGTAGGGAGCCTTGAGGACTTTTTGTTTTCATCTGAAACATTTTATCCCCCTAAGCATTTGTGAGCTATCGGGAAAATTCTCATGCCCCATGCTGTTAAAACCTTAAAAAAATCTATTGTACTCACGATAAACAGATATAAGGTATGCCCCTTGCGTTTTGACAGATGTGGTGTGACGTCATCGTCATCTGGTTCGAATATAAGATAGAAGAAAAGAATACCATTTCATTGGACTATTTTTACATTTTTTCTATTTTACAGTTAATTTCACCTACAAATAATGTGTTTAAATGGTTAATTTTAAAAAACATTCTACACTTAAGAAATAGACTTTTTGCATTAAGTCTAGATGCACAGCTTCAGCATATTTTAAATGGTTTTCCAGGAACTTTCCTTTTGTATTTAGACATTCCTTATTGTTTTTAATAAAAATGTTTTTTTACCCCAATTTTAATAAATCATTAACTCGTGATGGACTAGGAGTTAAATTTCTGCCACTTACTAGCTAGCTAAACCAACAAGGAAGGTGGTTTAGCGAAAGGTTAAATAAGTTAAGTAAATATACGCTTTAATTCACCAATAGTCTCTTAATACATGCTCACACGAGAGCTCGAAAGTTACAGATGAGTTAAGCGCTGTTTTTATTAATATGGCTATAAAAATCCAACATTTTCAAAGAATTTACCACTTGGTTTCTAAGTCCACCTTCCAACTTTTCATCAACCAACTAAAGCTGCAGGATGTATAAGGGGCATGGTACTGATTCTTTCTTTAAAGCTATATAAAAGTATATCCTTAACTGTATAGTCACTCTCAACTGAATGTCCTGAGCAAACAAGGCTGTTTTAAAGTATAATCGTTTTTATTTTATTAAATATTCTCTCTCGCTCGCAGAGTCTGACGTGATTTTCTGTCGCTCCTCACTTTGCTGCGTTATAATATATATATTTTTTTTTGTTTTAATTTCATACAAAGGAAAAAAAAATAATTATTTCTCTTTTTTTCTGCAAGAATGGAAAAGTGTACAGTTTGTGGTCATAGGCTCCTTCGCGATAATTTCATTAAATGTGAAAGTTTTTGTGGCTCAATTTATCACAAAAAGTGCGCTCAGCTTTGCAAAGAATCTGCTAAAGCCCTGCAGGCAGATCGAAATTTGTTGTGGCGTTGCACTAGCTGCATTGTCATCAGTGGTTCCCTTCTCTCCCTAGTTGTACAATTAAAAACAGACGTTGTCGATATCAAATTGAAATTGTGCAATGACGCTGCTAAAACGAGTGAATCTCCAATTATGCAGCTAAGTGTACCTGCTGTTATCACATCATCCGAAAAAACAACCCAAAACGAGACAGAAAACGATCGTCTATCCATCGATGATGTTATAGATGATGACATTGCTTCTACGTCAACAAAACAGCAATTTTTAATTGTGACAGAGAGCAATCATCAAACCACCGAAGATGATTTAAATGTACCACTTGTTCCTACGTCACCCCAACAACAACATCAAACCACCGATGATATAAACGCAACTTTTGCTCCTCTGACATCACAACAACAACACACATCAGAGAAAATGTGATGCAAATTGCATCGAATGAGCAGATAGTAGGACGTAAAAATAATCGGAAAGTTCGACGAACTCCAAAACTGTTTGGTACAGCAAGTAATGCTTCTGCCGAAACATCTTTGCCGTCAGTTCCTAGACTCCGCTTCTTACATCTCTCTCGTTTGAATATAAGTGTATGGGAAGATGAT
This sequence comes from Melangyna quadrimaculata, assembly GCA_949320155.1. Taxonomy (NCBI): domain Eukaryota; kingdom Metazoa; phylum Arthropoda; class Insecta; order Diptera; family Syrphidae; genus Melangyna; species Melangyna quadrimaculata. The sequence goes on along the minus strand of OX439484.1, from coordinate 140,271,880 downwards.
ATTGTTTCTTATGCCGCAAACAGACTAAATCTTCCAAAAAATGTGCTTCAGTACAATAAATTGATCAAAATTGATGCTGATGTCTCGTCGCTTCGTTTCATTAACTTTAAACTCGGAATTCCAGCCCCTGCTTTTGATCATGCACTTGATCTAGCTATTTGGCCTATTGGTGTTCAAATTAAAAAATTCTTCAACCATCCAAAAAACGAAGTCCCTACCGTTGCTATTTTATCGTCACTTCGTCCGTCAAAAATAAGTGTCTATTATCAAAATGCTGGTGGAATACGCACAAAACCAAATGAGCTTTTAATAAACTCTTCTTTACATGAACATGATGTGATAATTCTTACTGAGACTTGGTTAAAAGCCAGCTTTTTTTCTTCTGAATTCTTTGATTCGTCTTATGTCGTCTATCGTGTGGATCGCCCGATTGAATCTGGAATGGAACGAGGAGGTGGTGTTTTAATTGCTGTTCGTTCTGCACTTATAAGCCGGCAGTGCGATTTACCTACGAATTCACCATTTTTCGAACAACTTTGTGTGTATGTCAAAACTAATATTAATGAAATTTGTTTTATTGTAAGTTCTATAAGGCCACATAGTAGTTTTCTATTGTATGCTCAACTTATGTCAAACATAAACTTGGTGGTGAAGGATTTATTAATTGATCAGTTTCCGTGTGTGTTTGGTGACTTTAACATTGGAGACGTAGAATGGTGTTTTATGGTCGAAGAACAAACCCTAGTCCCATTTAATGTCACGACAGACATTGAGACTGAAGTTGTTGACTCCTTAGCCGCTCTAGGCTTATATCAAATAAATCATATTTAAAATGTATTAGGTAGAACACTTGATCTTATTTTTTGGAATAATGATACGAAATACTATCTTTATGAATCAGAGTTTCCCTTAGTAAATAATCAAATTCATCATAGAGCCGTTTATTTTATTTTGAAATTTACGAATTCAACCAAGAATGTTCAAATGAAAATTGTTTAAACTTTTATTTCAAAAAGGCCGACTTCATAGGATTAAAGGTTAGACCGCACACAACTGCAGCGGAACTACACTTCACGACGCGGCAAAACATTATTTGTATGAAACTGTATGAGCTATATCGCACTAAGCGGCAACTGAACTTCATTAAATTTCATACAAATCATTTTGAATCGCAGTTCCGCTGCAGTGCAGTTCCGCCTAGTGCGGTCTAACCTTAAATACTTTCTATAATTCAATTGACTGGGAACATAGACTTTGCAGTAGATCTTAAGATGACATGTATGTCACTTTTAAAGACGTTATTTTTAATGGCATTGAACAGTTTGTCCCGGTTTTCAATAAACGATCTTCTTTTAAGCTCCCATGGTTTAATAAACGGTTAAAAAATTTAGAAAACGTTAAAAATAAGGCATTTAAACTTTCGAAAACTTCAAGTAAGCCTGAGGATCGTACTCGGTTTCTTCAGCTTCGAAAAGAGTTTGATTTTTTGAATACATTTTTATATCATCAGTACATTAGTAGTGTCGAAAGTAATATTAAAAGGAACAGCAAATCTTTTTGGGTCTTTTTAAACTCCAAACGAAAATCTTCTTTCTTGCCAATTGCGATAGAACTTGAAAATGAAAAATCGTACGACATTCAATCGTCCTGCAATCTTTTTGCCAAATACTTCCAAGCTAATTATAATACAGATATTATATCCAATATAAACGATCTATATTCACATATTTCTCCCATTACTGACTTCAATTTAGAATATTTCTCAGAAAAAGATGTTTTTGATGGCTTAATTGAACTCGATTCAAATAAAAAGGCTGGAGTGGATAAAATTCCCCCAATCTTATTGTCGAAATGTGCATCGTCACTATGCAACGCATTAAAAATAATTTTTAATAAATCATTATCAACTGGCGTTTTCATTGATGATTGGAAAATATCTTTTGTAAATCCAATTTATAAAAGTGACCTTAAACACCTGGTTAAAAATTAAGGAACAATATCAAAACGCAGTACCAAAGCTATTTGAAAAGTTAGTAACTCAGAGGCTATTTGTTTCAGTTAAGGAATCTTTATCATCAAAACAGCATGGTTTTGTTAGTGGCCGCTCAACTATGACGAATTTATGCCTTTTATCCCAATTTTGTATAAAATCCTTGGAAAACGAAAACAGTTTGATGTCTTATACACAGATTTTGTTAAGGCTTTTGACAGAGTTCACCATGGATTATTATTACAAAAACTAAAATAGTTAGGGATCAATGTAAATTTTGAATTATGGTTGAGTTCCTATTTGTCAAACAGAAAGCAGGTCGTGCAGATTGATGGATTTACATCAAATTTTATAGAGGTGGAACCAGGGCTTCCTCAAGGTAGTCATTTGGGATTGTTTGATGTTTGCGTATGATGTTAAATTGAATAGTCAAATTTAATCCAACTATGATTGTTTAAACTTTCAAAAAGATATCGATTTCTTCTTGAATTGAATGAATTGGTGTACATACAACCATCTCGAGCTTAACATATCTAAATGTAAAGTTTTCAGTGCTTACAGAACTATGTCACCGGTGGCTTTTACTTATAAGTTTGGAAACGAAGCTTTTTCAAAAGTCAGTGAAGTGAAAGATCTCGGCGTTATATTTGACACCAAATTCATTTTTTCGTCACACGTTGATTATATTGTATCGAAATCAAATTCTATGTTAGGTTTTCTTAAACGAAATTCAGGTTTTTTTAAAGATGCGTATACCTTAAAGGCAATTGTTTGGCGTTGGTTCTGCCCATCTTAGAGTATTGCTCTGTCGTGTGGGCACCATTTTATGAAAATGCTATTACAAGAATAGAAAGAATACAAAGAAGGTTCACGCGTTTTGCGTTAAGGAACCTGATCTGGTCCGACGGAATGCCTGATTATTTGTCAAGATGTGCGTTATTAGATTTAAAAACTATTAAAAGCCGCAGACAGGTTCAATGCGTTATTTTTATAAAAGATTTATTAAGTGGTTGTATTAAATCTGAAGAACTTCTTGCCCTTATATCCTTATATGTGCCAGAAAGAAATCTAAGAAAAAGAAATGATCTCTTCTACGTTCCCACTCATCGAACAAATTATGGTATGAACAACCCATTAACGCGTTCTGTAATTGTATATAACTCAATTTCTTGTGAAGTCGATCTATCGATGAGTAGGCATAGTTTTAAAAATATTGTTCAAAATCTTTTTCACTCTTAAGTTGAGCCAGCATAAAGTTAATATTGTAAATAAATGAATAATGATAATTAAAGTTTAAGTTAATAATTTTTTGAAATCAGCAGATTGTAAATCCATTGATGAATAAATAAATAAATAAATTCCCACAAGCACTAATCCACACTTAGAACATTTTATCGTCTTTAAAGAAATAGTGATTTGTATTTTAATTTTTGTTCACTGTTTTTTTTCTGTCCGATGTATTATAACACCCCAAAACAGCACACACAACCATTTTCAAATTTTAAAATTTACTTTTTAAACCGAAAAACAAATGAAATAACAAAAACCAGTTGAAAATTTACAATTAACAACCTCTCTTGCCAAACCCGCAGATGATGATGACGTCACAACATAAGCAAGATGGCGAATTGGGTGTATCTAATGACTAATGAGCATAGCTTATTTCTGTTTATCAAGGTACTTACCTATGTAGTTTTTATATGTCAACTGAAATAAATTGGTCTTATCTTTTTCGACACCACTAAGCGGTAAGATAATAGGCGCGTTTTTTAAGGGTATCCCCAGTAGGTCTGATCCCTTAACAAAAAAAAAATCATTCTTCCAATAAAAAAAATATACATATTATCACAGGATAATAAATATAATAAATTACACAGCACCATATCACTTTATTTCATTTGACGACGAGTAACTTCTGTTGCTTTCGTCATTTAAACTTTTTATATGTAGGTATGTGCATAGGTTCAAAAGTAAAAGCAAAAACACAGTTTATCTTACACAGCACTAAAATAAGTTTGAGCATTTATTTTTTTCGTTTCACAACCAGAATTTAAAACGATTATAAGTCAACGGACTATATTAATACTTTTAACACCAATATAAATTATGTGCCAGACCGCACAAACCGCAAATAAACCCTTTTTCTTATTTCAATTAGCCAAATACTTTTTTAATGGCTTTTAATATTTTTCCAAACTACCAAGAAAAAACCAAATCTATGAAACAAAAAAAGCAAACGGTAACAATTTTGTCTTCAGGTATCCTTAAAAGCGTAGAAAAAGCTTCCATCCTGAAAGCTCCCTTATAGAATCCAAAGAGAAATATGTATTTGTAATGCCTAAAACAGATGTGCAGCTTTTTCCATGCAGCGAAATTAAATTACACAGGTTCTTATGCCTAAAACAGATGTGCAGCTTTTTCCATGCAGCGAAATTAAATTACACAGGTTCTTATGGGAGCCGATTCACTCAAAGTCTGCATGCAGCGCAGCGCTGCACGATGTCTCTATTTTTAAATTTGCTGCTTAGTTTCATTGCAGCCACAACTGAAAAACGAAAATTTCTAAATAATTGCTATTTGGCATTACTCATATTGACATCACCTGCCATTCTTTCGAAAAATTTGTTTGTGGTGGTGATTTTTGTTTAAGAATCTATGAAGCCGGCGTTGCCACCCTACCATCGCCCAACGAAGAAAATCTCATTCCAACACTTTTGTGTGACATCAGCAACGCTGTGCTTTCATGTATTTGTTTGAGAAAACTATGCATCATGAATGTCAGAAACTATGCACATGTGTTACGTGTGCAGCTCTGCATGCAGAGGTGCGTGCAGACTCGCTGCACATCTGTTTTAGCCATTATGGGAGCCGATTCACTCAAAGTCTGCATGCAGCGCAGCGCTGCACGATGTCTGTATTTCTTTTTTAGCCATAAAACAGATGTGCAGCGAGTCTGCACGCATCTCTGCATGCAGAGCTGCACACGAAACACATGTGCATAGTTTCTGACATTCATGATGCATAGTTATCTCAAACAAATACATGAAAGCACAGCGTTGCCGATGTCACACAATAGTGTTGGAATGAGATTTTCTTCGTTGGACGATGGTAGGGTGGCAACGACGGCTTCATGGATTCTTAAACAAAAATCACCAACACAAACAAATTTTTTGAAAGAATGGCAGGTGAAGTCAATATGAGTAATGCCAAATAGCAATTATTCAGAAATGTTCGTTTTTCAGTTGTGGCTGCAATGAAACTAGGCAGCAAATTTAGAAATAGAGACATCGTGCAGCGCTGCGCTGCATGCAGACTTTGAGTGAAGCTGCTCCCATAAGAACCTGTGTTATTTAACTTCGCTGCATTGAAAAAGCTGCACATCTGTTTTAGGCATTAGCCATAAGCATTACCATTGCCACGGTAACTCTGATCTGATGTGCTTATTTTTGCAACACACAAAGAGGATTGTTAACGAGGATACGATCAGTACGGCTCGAGCTGTTCGAAAGGCATGTCATAGTGGGGTGTGCGCTTGATAATACGAGAAATGCACATAAAGACAGTTGTTATTTAAGGGGATTTGAGATATTTTTATATGCAGCAGGCACCCTTTGGAGAAGGAAAGCTCTCCCATAAGGCCTGTACTGCACATATTCATTGGACAGAGTATAATACCTTATTATGATCGATACTATACATCCTCGGTTCCCAAACTGTGTTCCGAGAACCTTGGGGTTTCGCGAAAGAGTTTTTAGGGTTCCGCGTTTTAAGTAACGCGAAACGAGTAGACTGGCGCATTTTCAAATTAAAATATGAATACAAACTTCGATTTTTTTTATAGAGTACTTTTTGCACAAGTATCGTAATTTTTAGACAAATCAGTTGGCTAGTTTAATTATTAAAAATCAAAAATTTGGTTGCTGCAGTTTTGGGTCGGATAACCGTTTTCTAGAATCAATCAATGATTTCCTACCAATTGATTACAGAGACATTTTCTTATACAGAAGATTTTTTAATTTTTAGTGTTTCATTTATGTTTTTTTTGTTTTTTTTTTTTTAAATACATGAATTCTTAATTGAAGCTTTCATATCATTTCATCTTTCTCTGCTCTTCTGCTGCCTTTTAAGGAGACTTGTACTTGAAAGCTTCGTAGGACTTTTTATGACAAGTTTTCTTATACTTTTGATGTATTATTTCATAATTTGTCGGCGCCAAATTCACTCAAAGTGCAAGCCAATGTCTCCCCATCATATACCATATTTGATAAAAAGTAAATATACTTTTTGTTAAACAAATAAAAGCAAATTCGATTTTCATAATACTCCACACAACCGAGTAAAAATATTGAAACCTTTCAACGATTGTTGGGGTTTTTTTTAAGGTTTTTTAATAAAAATTATTTAGTTTATAATTTTTTTTCTTAATTTATCGTTAAGAGTTGGGGTTCCGAAATCTATTTCGACCTTCTTAATGATTCCAAAGCTTGAAAAGTTTGGGAAACGCTGCTATACATCATCCTTAAAACCAAACCTGTCCAATGGCGTAGGTACGTAGATGAGGTGGAGGGCACTTTATCCCTAAATCCAATTTTCGTTTGTCTAGATACTATATTTATTTTACCTACTATTTTCAAATGCGTTTTAAAATTTTTACATGAACTTTAATATATGTATCTGCAAAAAATATAGACTCCATTTATTAACAATCTTTGTTCCTATCTCTTTCAATTATTGAGATATTCAGTACGGTTGTTTTAATGGCTCGGTTCCCAAACTGTGTTTCGCGGAACCCTGGGGTTCCATGGAGGAGTTTACAGGGTTCCGCGACTTTCTCGAAGAACAAACAGTAAAAATACAAAAATATTTTTTAAAGTACCGTGAAAGCGGATGATTTTGGCGCATTTTCAAATTAAAATATGAATACCTTTTGCATAGATTTTTTTATAGAGTAAATATTTTTTTGAACAAGTATCGTAAATTGTATACAAATCAGTTGGCTAATTTAAATCAAAAATTGGGTGGCTAAAGTCACCCTGCAGTTTTGGGTGACTTTGGCCGGGTAAACATTTTCCTTATTATCTCACTGACTAGAATCAATCAATGATCACCTACCAATATTGATCTCAGAGACATTTTCTTATACTGAGGATTTTTTGTTTGTATTTAAGGAAATCATTTAAATTTTGTTTGTTTTTTAAATACATGAATAGTAAATTTAAATTTTCATATATGACTGGAACAATATTAGGAGGATCAGTCTTTCTCTGCTCTTTTGCAGCCTAAGGTATAGGAGACTTGTACTTGTTAGCTTTGTACGTCTTTTTAGGGCAAGTTTTCTGATAATTTTGAAGCATTTTTTCATAATTTGTCGGAGACAAAGTCACTCAAACTTCAGGCATTTTTATATTCCACATAACTGAGTTAAAATTATTTTTCTGTAGTATTTCCACAACATTTTTAAACCTTTCCACATTTGTTGGTGTTTTTTAAGGTTTTTTAATAATAAATAACTTTCAAAATTACCCCACCAGGCCAATTTTAACCCAGCTACACTCTAAAACCTCGGTTCCCACAGTGTGTTTTCAGGGTTCCGCGACTTACTCGAAGAACAAAGCGTAAAAATACAAAAATAATTTTTTTTTTAATATTGTGAAATCTGATTTTATTGGCACATTTTCAAATTAAAATATGTTTAACTTTTGCATAGATTTTTATACAGAGTAAATATTCACCTATCAATATTGATCTCTGAGACATTTTCATATACTGAGAATTTTTGTCTATTTTTTAGGCTTTCATTTACCTTGTTTTGTTTGTTTTTTTAAATTAATGTATTGATAATTTAAGTTCTCATATATATATGACTAGAAAAAATATTTGGATGATCAGTCTTTCTCTGCTCTTTTGCAGTTTCTTATAATGTTGGCGCTTTTTTTTTTCATAATTGTTCGTAGCAGAAGTCGCTCAAATTGCAGGCATTTTTATGTTCCACATAACTGAGTTAAAATTATTTGGCTACAGTATTTCCACAATATATTCCATCCTTTTTACATTTGGTGTTGGTGTTATTTAAGGTTTTTTGAATAGAAAATAACTATTATTCTTAATTTAAAAGCTGACAAGAATATAAATGTACTTTATATTTAAAAGCAAACATTTTTTAAATGTCAAAATCACCCCCACTAAACAAGCCAATTTTTACCCAGCTACACGGTATCTAAGTTTGACGTTTACATTTTTTTTTTATCGAAGTGTGAGCTTCTCATAATTACAAACATTAAAAAAAAAGCAAAATGGTGCTAAAACACTCACTTTCCAAAGAAAACTACGGACCAACTGTAAACAAAAAATTGATTTTGAAATGTGATTCTGTTGTTTTTCATCTTTCGCTATCGTTAAGAATTGGGGTTCCAAAATATATTTGGACCTTGTTAAGGGTTCCAAAGCTGAAAAAGTTTGGGAAGCGCTGCTCTTAAACATACAAACGTGTTTACATTATTTTTTATCGAAGTGTGAGCTTCTCATAATTAAAAAAAAGCAAACAGAAATGATACAACAACACTCACTCTCCAAAGAAAACTTCGAGCCACACTCACATAAAATATAAACAAAAAAATGGTTTTGAAATGTGATTGTGTTGCTTTTCATTTTGTGCTATCGTTAAGAGTTGGGGTTCCAAAATATATTTGGAACTAGTTAAGGGTTCCAAAGTTCAAAAAGTTTGGTAACCGCTGTTTTAACGTACATAAATGTATGTATATGTAATACAAATGTAATTCATCAACAATTATCGAGTTAAAGAATTTTATATACCTACGTAAAAGCAAAATTTGGGCACATACATAACCAGCCTTATCGCAAATTCTAAGGGAGATTTCTCCCTCAGATTTTGACTTTTCCAAAGGACTCAAAAATCCACTCCGGCTCATATAAAACAATTTTTATCTAGGAAGATGTCATCAATTTTCCTCCGATAAAAATATTTACTTTTTAGTTTTTCGAAAATTGTTAATGATTGGCAAATATCAGAACTGGGAACAAATCTGAGGGAAATTTTGTTCCCGATTGGGCTGAATGTTTGTACATACCTCAAATTGTTCGATAACGAAGATGAAAAAATTAAATATTTAAATTACTTCTATTTTAGGTGGAGTAACTGAATATAATTCAATTAAAAGTCCAATTAATGCGTTTCATCGAGATATGACAATGGGCTCTTCAGCTAGACTGCCATATCCTTCTAAGACGCAGAGAATAAAAGTATTTAAATTAAATAAGTTTTTTTTATAGATTTTGAATAAGTCTGGCCCCCACTCCAATATTTTATCGATTTCTCCGTACGCCCTTGGCTATACGTTATCACAATTTCTTGTAGAAAACGGGGCTTTATAACTTTTTCGCTGTCTTTTTGTGAAAGTTTATGTCAAAAATCGAGTAAATTTAATTTCATTGAAATCAGAAACTTCTTAAAGTCGAGATGTATTTCTTGGTGCAGCTTACCATGTGCTTTCTTTTGATCACAGTTTTGGGAAATATTAACGTAAGATTATAAAGATTAATCACCTTGTTGTGTGTTTAAAATTAAACATATTTTTGTGTATATACATACCTATAGTCTTTACCATTGTTGGTGGGAGGAGATCTTGGTCTTGCATCAACTTCAAGAGCAGCCCTGATTCACAGAGTTCGTAGGCAGGTAAGTTTAATTTAACATTTTCTTAAATTGATTAAAGACAAAATCCAATTGGTTTTATTGAGATTAAATAATATAATTAAATAGGTATAAGGATAAAATGAAGCAAAAAAAAAAATATTAATAATTAATTATAAAGAGATCCCTTGTCCCTTCCCTGGTAGTACCTATGCATTAACATTAAGTTTTCATAACCATTTCTGTTTTACTACATTCCTGTATGTTCCTATTTGTTTATTTTATTTTAAAGAAGTTTCGGATGAGTACCTTACCTACTAAGGTACCTTATCTACCCTAATTTTTATTTGTTCTCAGCTCATGGGGAACTCTCAAAATTGGAAAATTAATATAAACTGCATAACTGGATCATACAAAATTATGATTCTAATGTTCAAGTCGTGAACTTTCAAGTTTAGTTTAAAATTATAGTTTGGTGGTTTATCAAAAGGATTCTATAATTTACTTTTTAGGGTCCCATAGTTCAACCCAGTTGGTCTCTCAATTCAGAAGCAGGCCTGTTTGAGGATTACAATGTAAGAGTTACCGATGAGAAACTTGAAGAGACTGAGGCCATAAGAGAATACATACAAGAAACTGTTGATAATGGAACCTATGTTGTTGAGCTAGACGAAGGAGATTTTAAAGAAGTAAGTATCTATTTATTTCAAATTTTAATGGATGCATTCTAGGTATATATGTATATGCTACGTGCGCGTTTATCATAAGCAAAAACATTTAAGACTTTTTTATTTTTGTGCAACAAAATGTATCCCAAAAATGAAACTCCGAGGTAGGTAGGTATTTTTTTTTTTGTAAAAACTATTATTTGATACTGCATTAACAAGTTATAGAAATTTGCCTTCAAAATAATTATTATAACAATGCGCGATTACACACAAAAAGAACTTTTTTTTAACAATGCAACAAAAATGATAAGTTAAATATTTCAACGTTCACTTTGTATCCTATTCTACTGTCAAGTTTCACCACGGCAGACAAAAGCCATGGGCTCCTGACTCCTGATCTCATTTTTAATTCGAAAATCTTATGGAGTGATGTTCACTGTTTCGCTCCATTAATTTAAAATTTATAAATACATAATATGGACGACTGGATCGCACGAATTTGCTTTCGTAGCTATTAATTTAAACGTAGGTAGAAATCGGCGATGAATCATGTATTAATTATTTTACATTAATAATTTCAGTCAATTGAAGAAGTGTAACATTTTAGCGATATAACCTTAAAAGTACAAATCCTATACAAACAGGCCGACGGATGTCTTGGCGAAAATCGTTTTTTTTTTACTTCTCCAACATCGTAATGTTAGTTTTTGAATAACTTAGAAGTACCGGAATGCAAAATTATAGTAAAACCCCCTAAGCCATTGACGAGATTGAGATATCAGGAAAAAGCCAAATTGATCAAAAAACATCAAACATTTATTTTCGTTACTCGAATTTTATTGGCAAAAAATCGTTGTAAGCCAAGACAACATTTGAATTTTTCCTCTATAACCCAGTCAATAATTACAAAAACAGTGCTAAATTCGCAAAGCGCGATGTAGTTCTGCATTTTTGATATGTTGTTAGAGAAGTCTATAGCCAAGTTTGCAACTTTGAAAAACCTGTTTTCGGTGCAGGAAAAATGCAACAGTGAAAAAAACGCAAAGATCACCCAATTTTTTCCGACATTTTCTTTTATCATTTTGGAAATATGCAGCTTAGGAAAAAACCGTCCACTATAAACTCGTGTGTTATAAAATTTTCTACAAGACAACATTTGTTTTAAACTCATGCATGTTATTGCATGTTATATTTTCTGTTGTTATCTAACCAAGAATAAAAAAAAATTGAAAAACTAAGTAATATTGAAGTACTCAAAAAAGCTCAAAAATTGTCAAATTCTTCTTAAAATTTAGAATCAAATAGTCTAGAGTATTACAAGACGAAATTCGAAAATACTATCCAAATCGGTCAAATAGTTTTGATATTTATATCTTTTTCGAAGCAACTTTGGAAGCAATTTTAAAAGTTACGAAAATTGTTCACTTAGCATGTAAATGTGTAATTTCGTGAACATTTTCGATACTTTTAAATTTACTACCAAAGTTGCTTACAATAAGATATAAATATTATAACTATATTTTATCATATTTAAGGGTTCCAAGTACATGTACAAAAATCACTGCCAACTTAAGTGTCCTACTTTGACCGCAGCAATGTTGCAAACATTGCTTGTTGCACTTAGTTAACATCATATTTCTTGCCAAAACTATTTGAGCGATTTGGATAGTTTTTTCGAAATTCGTCTTGTAATACTCTATACTATTTGATTCCAAATTTTAAGAACAATTTAACAATTTTTGACCTTTTTTTTTTGAGTACTTCAAAATTACTTAGTTTTTCAATTTTTTTTTTTTCAAATTCCTGGTTAGATAATAACACAAATATAACATGCTTGAATTTAAAACGAATGTGGTCTTGTAGAAAATTTTATAACAAAACAAGTTTATAGTGGATGGTTTTTTCCTAAGTTGCATATTTTCAAAGTAATAAAGGAAAATATCGGAAAAATGGGGTGATTTGAGCATTTTTTTTCACTGTTGCATTTTTCCTGCAGCGAGCACAGATTTTTCGAAGTTGGAAACTTAGCTACATACTACTCTAACATGCCCCAACAACATATCAAAAATGCAGAACTTCATCGCGCTTTGCGAGTTTATTGTCGAATTTGACTGGGCTACTAGGGAAGCATATTAAAATAATTCACGCAACATCCATCCGACCGTTTAGGCTCGAGCTTACATCAGGACGTATATAAACAGACCGACGGATGTCTTGTCGAAAATCACTTTTTTGGACCTCAATTTGTTCTGATCACGAAACCATGTTTTCCATATAGATTAGAAAAAAACCAGTTTACAAGCCCGGGAGCCAGGGCCCTCCACATACGTCAGGCACCCAGAGTTTTGTTTCTAAGCCGAATAAAGCGCGATGCCCGATTTTCTTCCTACTTGTATATAAGAAGCCTCCTTTCCATTTTTTTTTCCATTTTAAGGATGAAATAAGAGCTGATGAAGAGATACCCCCAGAAGAGCTGTCAAAACCCGGTCCAGAATTGGAAGTTGAGCCCAAACCTACGTCTGTACCAGCACCACCATCTGAGCCTGAGCCAAAACACAAACCAAAAGAAAATCAAACCAGTGAACCTCAACGCCCAAATAATTCGCCCAAATTCTTCCAAAGATTTAAAATTCTACCAAAAAGATATTCAGCATCAGCAGGAAGTCCTTTGCGTACTTGGCTAAAAAAAAGTTTTAATCACTAAAGAATAAGCTAAAGCCAAATTTAAGCATTGCTCTTTGTTTTGTATATATATTTAAATATTTTCTTTATTGGTACAATATTAGGTATAAAGTTTTGTTAATAGGTAATTTTTATATAATATTTGTTTCAGTACATGATTTTAATTTGTTAAAAATAAAATTAACTTAGCTCATACTTTCGTCTTTGCGAACGCATATTTGTTTGCACTTTTGTTGATTAGGTATATTATAATTATATTAATATTGAGTGTGTGTAAAAAATTAGTTTTTCAGTTTAATTATTTTTTTTTTTGTTTTATAATAAATAACAACCTACATCCCAAATTGCATATTTATTTTTTTTATCTACTTAAATGCATACACATATTTGTAGATTTTTGCGTTTAAAAGTTTATAAATAAAAAAATCTTAAAATTAAGTATTTAAAGAGCATCAATATGAAAACAAGTTTTTATTTTCATTTTTACTAGGCCTTATACCGTCAACAACTCATTTTAAGGCTGCTGTAAGAATAGCGCTAGGTTCTGATTTTATATATTTGACGCCAGTGGCGGATCCAGGGGGTGGCTATAGGGGATAAAGCCCCCCCCCCCACAGCCGATTCTTAAAATAATTTGAAATATAGAAAGCAATACATTACATACGTGGTTGGTAACATGTTATGTACATTTTTTCTAAGCCATAAGGTTGGGGCTAAAGGCAGAAGCGAATTGGACAAAAATTCAAGTTGGGGTTATGAATAATGGACATGCTTCATCCAACAACAATTTTCCCCTAAAAACAAAACCCAGAAAATTGGGACGAAAAAACAGCTTGAGACTAAGACTGCGCGTATAGTAGTGCGACAAAGCGATGCGATGCGAGAAATGTTTCCGTGCGAGAAGAATATTTACATTTATTCTTACAAACGTGAGCACAACGAAGCGATATTTTCTGCGAGTGTTGCGATTTTATCACATACTTATCGCAAGCATCACGTTCACAAACTCTTTTGACCACTTTTGTTCGAATCTCGAATACCTTCTCGCCTCGCTTTTCGCATCGCTTTTCGCATCCAATCGTTTTGTCGCACTACTGTACGCGCAGCCTAATAAGGGGACTTTCAAAGTCCGAGGTTGGGGCTAAGGCTTAAAGAAATAATTTAAAAAACGTCAAACTCAACAACAGTTTACACTAATTTAATGAATGAAACGCAGTTGAGGCTAAAACAATTGGAGAACAACGGGATGTCAAGCTTAGTGTAAATGTTTAACACAACAGGAATTGTTTCTTACGGCTTTGGCTTAGAGAATTTTGGGGCTTAGTTTTCAAAATTTTAAAGGTCCGAGACAATTGTACATACAAAACATTTTTGAACAAAGCAGTTACATACAAATTCTCTAATCAAGGAACAAGATCAAAATTCTAAAAGCCGGAGTTTTCTCTGTGCACTCAGAAAATCATGCAGGTACACAGGAATATTTGCAATCCCTATATAGACTAGAGTGACGTGCAAATTTATGGACATATTTTTAGACCAAGAATAGAAAGGGTATGCTGCGTACCCGAAAATTCATTCACGCTTGCAGAAGTAGGCCGCAGGTTATTTCTTAGAGCAGCTTAGTCTTATGTCCGAATAAAAGTCTTGATGTTTTTATATTTTATTTTCCAATCTGCAAAATATTATTTTCTGTGCTTTACAGTGATAGTTTGAAAAAAAAACAGGTGGGTACTCTACAGCAAAAACAAGACTACTAAAATATCATTTTTCTGACTAGCCAAAAACAGTATTCAAATCCACAGCAAATTTACCAATATACCTACAATACCTTATCAATTTTTAAACAATATTAATAAACGAAATTGTTTGTGTGGTCAAAGGCTATATGGCTAAAAATTGAAGTAATAGAATAAGTTATGATTATAAGCAGGCTATTAATACAATAACTATACTCTGTTCAACAAAAATTGTCAGTACAGGGAAGATAGGACGTTTGTATCTCTGTCTGGTCGCATTGGCTTGCATAAGTCTCTTTCAAGTAAAAGCTCTTATAGGGATACCGTACTTAGCATTATATCTCACCTTAATAAATTCTGTCCTCAAAAGCTTGAAAACAGAAAGCTATTTTACAAAAACCACTGTAAAAGCTCTTTTGTATTGCTTTCAATGGGTAACGGTAACTTTGTTGGAATATATATATAATCCTAGATCGGCTACTGTTCGATGCACAATTTTCAGTTAAAACAAAATCTACAAAATGCATACACTGCAACTCGTCAAAGCTTAAAAGTAAAACACTGACACGAAACATTTCTACTATAAATGTTCAGAATCGCATTTGCCGGTTCAAACTGAGAAAATCTCGTCAAGCCTTCCGGTTCTATTTGTTTCTGAGGCTAACCAAAAGCTAGATTTTTAACTCAAGCTTTACGTCTCGTCTCTTCCCCTTTGATTTTAAGCACATATTATGGATGTTTGTCATGCAGAGTGGTTATCATATTTGTTATAATTCTTCCGATAAAACATGTTTTTTTCGGTTATTGTGGTTGAAGATAAACATCAAAAATACGAGTTGAAATTTTTTAAATAAAATAAATTTTAATTTACCAAAACCAAACATACATAAAGGCCTGCAACTTCACCTTATTTTGTATACTGAACTTGCAACTTTGACTTTGGTATACAAACCAAAACTTAGATATACCTATGCATAGGTATGCATTAGGGTGGGTCAAATTTTAAACAAAAATGTACAAAAAAATTGATTCCAAATTGTAGGTAATGTTTATTGGTAGATATGTCAGAGAATTTCTTCCAGGTTTAACAGTTAGGAAGTTATATTCTTTAAAAATTGTTTCGATATAATTTGTAAATATACCTACATATAGCTAAACAAAATATAGCGAAAAAGATGGAACATTATAATTATGAGCCCATTTTCTTACAGAATTTTTTTTTTGAATCGCAAGCAATCAATTTTTCAATGCAACTAACAACAAAATCAAAGTAACAACGTTCAATTTGAAGTCTGGGGGATAGTCCGAATTGTGATAAAATTATAGTATATGATTGGCCGCGTTCAACGCATCAAATTTGTCAGTACTCTATTTTCAGATGGAGCTTCTGATTCGGCAGCTGTCATAAAAAGTTAGCTGACATTCAGTTACGTTCGGTGAAGTTTAGTTACGTTTCATGTGAATTTTCAGCAAGAAATTCCCAACTAAAATTTCAGCTGACAGCTTTTCTATACAAAAAAAAGGCTCTTAATACAAAACTGACATGTCATATAGTTTTGCGTTCAACGACAAAAATTAAGTACTTTATTTTCAGCAGTTTCAAATTTTTGCATTGAGCGCTTATTTAAACGTAATCTTTGTCTGACGTTTGCAAAAAAAGGGATGCAAAACATAAAATTAACATTTGTTGCATAAGGAGAAAAGATAAAAATGCAGAAGATCAGCAGATTATAGGAAGTGACATAATCAAATCAAGATATGAAGACTAATATGTTCATTGTTCAACTTCAAGATGGTTCTGTTTCACACAGTGGCGTAGCGTGGCTTTTTGCCGCCCTACCCCCTTTTTTTGCCAACGTAGATAAAATAAGAAATTTTGCATTTTTATTCCAGATTTAGCAATTTACCAAATAGTGAGTGTAATCGAGTGACCTGCTAACTTCACAGTGTGAAAGCAGGTCGCATAGTGTACCTTGAGAACCAAGTATGCTAGAGATTAGAAGTAAGGCTCCAAATTTTTTGGACTTTTAAAGAATAGGCTAGGTCAAAATTTTGATCCTTATTTTTAAGAAATTTAAAAAATGTGACTAAAATATGAGATTAGCAGAGACACACTATGTGTCCTGCTTTATCACTGTGAAGTTAGCAGATCACTCGATTACACTATTTGGTGAACTGTAAAATCGAGAAAAAAATGCAAATAAACTGCAAATTACTGCGTTGGTCCCGTTACTCTAGCTGAAAGTTGCCCTGCCAACTTCACAGATGTTGCAAGGGTGCTACATGAACAGGTATAAATAAATATCTAGGACCTTCTTTTTTTCAAAACAGTAAAACATTTTTTAACGAGCTACAAAAACCAGATAGAAAATTTTACGTCTTTAAATATTTGCCGCCATGTTTCTATTAGGTATATAGCAAAAAAGGCTGTGGCACGGAAGGAAAATTTTATGTGTTTAGCACATACATTTATTGATCAATTGTATAGTCTTTAGCTAGATAAATGACCCACACTAACTCGAAAAAACAAGTTTAGCGAGTTTCCAATCACTTCAAAAATCAGGTTTGAAATTTGAATTCCTTTTCAATGATTTTATTTTCACATTTTACCTTTGATTGAATTCTTTGGGCTCAACTAATTAATTTATTTGAAGAATAATGGATTAATACAAAATATGAAGAAGCTAGCAGGTATGTAATTCTTTTGTAATTTCTTGCCACCTGATTTTCCGCCCCCGGCCAAGTGCCACCCGCGGCCTGTGCCCACTCTGACCCCATCACGCTACGCCACTGGTTTCACTCATTCCGTTTTTTAGCTTTCATCTATCCCGATACAATTTTCAAAGCTTCCTTACAAATTAAAACTCACTTTAAAAATAATCTAAATGTAAGCTTCGTTTTAGTAACTTTCGGAAAACTATTGCCGCAAAATTTCAAACAACCTATTGTTAAGGCCTTAACATTTTACTAGTTAACAATTTCCTAAGTATTTAGCAATTTAATATCTATTCCAAAATTGTAAACCTTTTGCTAACTAGTAAACTGCATTTGTAATGTTTGAATTTGATGAACACAATTATTGTTTTTATGCGTTGTAAATTAATTATATATTGATGGAAACCCATCATGTGCTTAAAATTTTAATTTCATTATTTACAAAATAAAAAAAGAAAAAAAAGTTTGGTACGAGCAGGACTCGAACCTGGAACATTCGGGTCTTCTCATATGGATTTAGTATGATACTAAAAAGATAAAATAGCCAGTTGGTGACTTTAAATTTAGTAAACTGTTAGGGGATGATAGTACGATGCTAAACTCGCTTAAAATTAGCAAAACACAATTTTTAACCTAGTATCATCCTAAAAATGATTTAACATCGTACTAAATCGTCTAAAATTTGGCGCCTCCTTAATAATCAAATCATAATTTTGAACGAGTTATCTCAAAATTTCCAATAATTGATTCTTTATTTTAAATACTTTCAAAAGTGTGTTGCATGCCTAATGTATTTGTTTGCAGCGAAGGATATTTCATTATTTTATTTAATATTTGTTTTCTTTTCTTCATGGCTACAAAAGACCTATGCACATGAGTGGTGACCTTTATAAGAACCACCCGTATGTACATTATGTACATACATACATAAATTAAGACTGATCCACATCTGTGTCGTGTGTTGTGTTGTGGAGTCGTGTGTCGCTGTCATTCCATATATTTTATGCGCCACACTGCAACACAACACACGAGACAAATATGGTTCTACGCATATGAAATACATTGTAGCGATAGCGACACACGACTCCACAACACAACACACGACACAGATGTGGATCAGGCTTAAGAAACAGAATAATTAGATATACACCCGTGTACTGAATTTCGTATTCAATTTCGGCTTGTTGTTTTTGTTTTCCTTGTTCAAATTCGATTTGTTGTTTATTAATTACGTATTGCGGAATCAGTTTCGAAAGAAATCAGTTTTCAAAGAAATCAGTACAAATATGCAGAATCTCAATTCGGCAAACAAAACCTAAACGAATTCAAAACGTATTAGTCTAAGCCGAGAGCAAATTTTCGAAGTTATAACCAAAATATGAATATGAGGGGTTGTAGGTGCGTGGTATGGAAAACCAAAGCCTGGCATATTTTTATTTCAACCTCTGGCGGGGGTGGGGTTTTCAAAATAGCGATTTTCCAATTTTTTTCTCCGAGGTATTACCGCTTCAATAAAACAAAAAAATAGATTTTTTAATGCTCTGTCATTTTCCTTAAGTCCAAACATCATAATCTTGGCAATTTTAAGAGGACCTTATCGGATTTTTCTTGGAGATTTATAAAGTCCAAAAACAAACAAAACAAAGTCCATATAAAATCAATTAAGGTTCGCTTAAAAAGTTAATATCTTGAGTTATATTGGTCGGATTGCCAAGATTATGCTGTTTGGACTTAAGGAAAATGACAGAGCATCATAACATACCTATATTTTTTAAATTTATTTAAGTGTTACTACCTCTGAGAAGAAAATTGAAAATCGGTATTTTCAAGTCCCAGCCCCCGCCCCAGCGAATGGCTGAAAAAAAAAATGCCAGACTTTGGATTTCGATACAAATGCTACCTACAAACCCTCATATTCATATTTTGGTTGTCACTCCTCTCCCAAAATTTGATGTCGGCTCTTGGGCTATGTATATGGATTTGCCTAAAAACTGATTCCGCAAATATATTTTAAACAAAATAAACATAAATCAACCGAATTTTACCAAGCAAAACAAAAACAACAAACCGAAATGGAATACGAAATTCAGAACAGGGCTGATAGTTCACGTTTCTGATATTTAACATATTTTCCTCTTTAATTTACACGGAACGGAAAAGTGAAAACCTGAATACGAATGCTAGGCAAGGAGTCAAAAGAACTCTCCATCTCTTTTCTTTATAAATTGAGTTTCCTCAAAGGGAAATATAGGTATGTATACACTATACATACATTTATACTAATTGAGCTCGAAAAATTTCAGTCTCAGTATTTTGACAGGAAACGTGAGAATTTTTGCAGGGAAATTTTTTCAGATTTTCTTGAATCCACATTAATGTAGATCTCTGATATCTTAAAAATCTAAACTGGCTAAATGAGAAGGTTTACATTTAATTTTATTTCTGTTTTAGTACCTACATATTTTGTATTCAATCAAAAAATAATGTACGAGTATTTCTTATACAAAAATGATGTTTAATAATTTTTACAACGCCTTGTGTGTTTTAGAGAAGCATATTATTACTTTACAAATCGTTTCTTATTTTTTCCTTTGGCTTTCGATTTTTGTAAGCTCTTGATGACATTAAAACAGAGAACTACTCTACCCAGAAAATTATCTTGAATACCCCGGAATCATTTGCTTTAAAGTTAAAACTGTTAATCGGGAACATTCTGCAAACCTGTACTATTTGTTAATTTTCAATACACTTCTTAGTTCTATTCGTTTATGTTCATCATTTAGATCCATCTTTTTCAACTTAAAATTCGTGAGGCCTAAGCATTAAACCGTGGTTTAAATTATTATTTTAAAATAACAGACAAATTTTAATTGAAGCAGTGCTCACTTTAATATTATTTTATAATAATCTACTTAATTGCAATTTTTTACGAAACATATATGTATATAAATTTTAAAAGTTTTTACTACATATATTTATAAATTATTTAATTAACTTAATTTCAATAGAATAAGTAAATATAGTATATTAATTGTTATATATCTTTGTTGTTTAAATTCTTTTTTTTTAACATTTTGAAGTGTATATATTTTTTTGTTAATTAACATGAGCAACTTATGAACAACAATTTAATTTTATCTAGCTTCGTTGACGTCTTCACCCTCAGATGAACTGCGAATTGTGTTGTATTGAGAGTTGCGGCTTCGTAACATACGCAAGAAGCTGCCAACAGCAAATATAGTCCTGCGATGGCGGTGAAATATTCCTTGGTATAAGGCCTCACGGAGGGTTTTACGGTCCTCGACATCTACTGAGGATGTTAGAGATGTCTGCTGTGACAAGCGTACTAAAATAAAAATTAAATAAATATAACATGATTAGAAAAAAATTCAATTTGAGTTTGGCGAATTTCACTAATGGCAGCTTTGAATGCCAAAATCTCGAATGCCCATAATCTTGAACCCCAAGAATCCCAGATGGCTTAAGACATTCGGGGTTGTGGCATTCAAAAAGTACTTATTTCGAGTGATTTTTTGTTTATTTGTTTTCGCTAAAACGTAGAAACTTGTTGGTTAAGGCATTGCAAAAAAAGTTCGTTGTAATAGATTCCCACTTTTAAAAATAATTTGTTCATGAAATAATATTTGCTTTAGGTGTATCCCGTGCATGTTTGTGTGAAAAAAAAAAATGTTACGTATACAGGGTGTCCCGTAAGTAATGGATAACCCTGAAATGCCGCATAGTAGACTTTATGACCGTCCTAAAAAATGATAAAAAAAAGTTCTATCCCAACCACAAGAAAAGTTATATGCATTTTTTTGTTCAGTGCATTATTTTTTTTCTTACTTTACATTTTTGAATACCACGACTACAAGTGAATGAGTTCCATCATTTTTTTTTGCAGGAATATTTTACATTACTTGTGCCAACACATAAGTAGAAGAAAATTATTATAACTGTTGGACTTCTTAGAGAAAAAAATTATTTAACATTGAATTTCAATGCAAAATGTGAAAACAAATAATTTTTGAAAAAGTTAAATCATAGCTGGTATAAAAAAAATGCATGAATACCTGAGTCGCGAACTATTTTAAAAATATGCGCGTTAAATGCAGATTTCAAAATGGTATTACTTATTATTATATCTAGAGTCAATAGCAAGTTATTGGTAAAAATCTGCAATACAAGAGTAAATTTAGCAAAAACAAAAGTTTTCAAAATAAGCACAGTAAACGTGAAAATAATACCAAGCGTTGAACATAGCAGATTTTTGATTTATTGGCTGTTTCTACGATGTTGTCCTAATGATAAATCCAAGCTTTCAACTTCTAGGGCCGAATGCATTATTGATAAAAATGTCAAAAAAGTGCAAAAAACGGTTACATTTTCGAGCTTGTTTTGAATTTTACCTGTTCTCTTGGGCTTTAACAAACCCATCAAATATTTTGTTGGTTGCTATTAGTTTATTTGTTATTTTATCTAAACAAAAAGTTTTTGAGCCAGCTTTTAATCACATGATCACTTAGTTAGAAAACAAAAACAAAAATAGATAATTTTTTTTTTATTTAAAGCAAATGCTCAAACTGTTTTTCACCCACTCTTATACAGGTTCTGCACCTCCGAATAAATGAACGTCTTAGTGAACGTGAACTTTTTCGATGCCACGTATTCTGTATTCTGCACAAGAATATGCAAACATGCATTTCATTTATGGAGAGTGCAGAGGCAACGCAAACGAAGCTGCGACTCTGTATAGGGAAAGGTACCCTAACGCACGTCACCCGGATTATCGAGTGTTTATTAGAGTCCATAGCTGTTTCTCGGAAGGAAGGCTGCCTGGTAGTGGTGCTGGCGTGGGACGACCCCCTCGAGGAGATACCGAAGACTTAGTGCTTGCGGAACTTGACCGAGATCCTACAGTATCAATCCGAGCAATAGCACGACGCACTGGGATCGGAAAGACGACTGCGCATAATGTGCTAAGTAAATATAAATATCATCCCTTTCACCTAACACGGGTGCAAACTCTCCATAATGAGTTTTTGTCGACAAATGATAATGAAAATTGAAGAAGATCCGCAGTTTTTTGACAAAATTCTTTGGAGCGATGAGTCGACATTTAAAAGAGATGGCTACACTAATCTCCATAATCTCCACTTCTGGGCACTACAAAACCCAAACATCATGAGGGAAGACAGGTCCCAGTACCAATTCAAAATAAACTATTGGACTGGGATTCTCAATGGGAAAATAATTGGACCCTTTGAGTTGCCGGGGATTTTAACTGGCCAAGGTTATTTGGAGTTCCTCCAAAATGATCTCCCAACTAAAGGAATCCCATTGGCTTCAAAATGATGGTTGTCCAGCACACTATGCTGTGCCTGTGCGGGCATATTTAAATGCCAGATATCCAGGCAGATGGATAGGACGTCTGGGACCAATTTTATGGCCACCCCGTTCACCAGACCTAAATCCACTTGATTTTTTTTTATTGGGGATGCATTAAGGAAATCGAATACAGCAAGCCGATCAGGTCTTTAGAGGAGCTAAGAAATCGTGTGGAGGCAGCTGCATTACAAATTTCTGAGCAAAACCTTGCACGTTCACTAAGACGTTCATTTATTCGGAGGTGCAGAACCTGTATAAGAGTGGGTGGAAAACAGTTTGAGCATTTGCTTTAAATAAAAAAAAATTAAAAAATTATCTATTTTTGTTTTTGTTTTCTAACTAAGTGATCATGTGATTAAAAGCTGGCTCAAAAACTTTTTGTTTAGATAAAATAACAAATAAACTAATAGCAACCAACAAAATATTTGATGGGTTTGTTAAAGCCCAAGAGAACAGGTAAAATTCAAAACAAGCTCGAAAATGTAACCGTTTTTTGCACTTTTTTGACATTTTTATCAATAATGCATTCGGCCCTAGAAGTTGAAAGCTTGGATTTATCATTAGGACAACATCGTAGGAACAGCCAATAAATCAAAAATCTGCTATGTTCAACGCTTGGTATTATTTTCACGTTTACTGTGCTAATTTTGAAAACTTTTGTTTTTGCTAAATTTACTCTAGTATTGCAGATTTTTACCAATAACTTGCTATTGACTCTAGATATAATAATAAGTAATACCATTTTGAAATCTGCATTTAACGCGCATATTTTTAAAATAGTTGGCCACTCAGGTATTTATGCATTTTTTTTATACCAGCTATGATTTAACTTTTTCAAAAATTATTTGTTTTCACATTTTGCATTGAAATTCAATGTTAAATAATTTTTTTCTCT
The DNA here is from genome assembly GCA_949320155.1 of Melangyna quadrimaculata. Classification (NCBI taxonomy): domain Eukaryota; kingdom Metazoa; phylum Arthropoda; class Insecta; order Diptera; family Syrphidae; genus Melangyna; species Melangyna quadrimaculata. The sequence continues at coordinate 140,248,155 of OX439484.1, read as the reverse complement.
AAGAAGTCCAACAGTTATAATATTTTTCTTCTACTTATGTGTTGGCACAAGTAATGTAAAATATTCCTGCAAAAAAAAAAATGATGGAACTCATTTACTTGTAGTCGTGGTATTCAAAAATGTAAAGTAAGAAAAAAAATAATGCACTGAACAAAAAAATGCATATAACTTTTCTTGTGGTTGGGATAGAGCATTTTTTATCAGTTTTAAGGACGGTCATAAAGTCTACTATGCGGCATTTCAAGGTTATCCATTACTTACGGGACACCCTGTATATAAGAAGAGTTTTTTTAAACTCATTAATTACTCACTTTTTAATTCAAAAAATAAAAAAGAAGCATTGATTGGTATGATTTGTTTATGTTTTGCATTTAAAATAAAAAATATGGCACGACTGGTTCGCACGAACTTGCTCTCGTAACGTACCGTTATTTTCGGAGCTTAAAAAATTATGTTTTTCCTCTAGGGAATCTCTTAAAAACCATAAGAACAAAGTTTGAAGAAAATAGCTTCAGAAGTTTAGGCTGCACGACGAGGTACAGACAGACACAGATAGACGGAGAGAGAGAATTGCGAGACCCACTTTTCCCAAATTTTTTATCATTTTAATGTTAGGTAAAACTAATATCGATTTAAATATTTTTACGAATCCAAAACGTATTCTATAGTAATAACATGTACATTTGTAAATCGCAAGTAAGAAGAGAATAATAATTTATGAGTATACGAACTAAAATCGGCTATTCAAACGATTATGAAAAAAGAATAGAAAATGTACCTACTAATGAGTTTTCAGTTTAAACCCCCCCCCCCCCGAATTTTGTTCCTGCGTTCGCGCCTGATTGATAAATACCGAATGTATTCGAGATTCTTTTCTATTCGAGGTTTTGGGATTCGAGATTTTAGTATTCAGGATAATGGAATTTGAGATCCTCAATTACTGCCATTGTTTTTGGATTCGATATTATTTCAAAATACCGACACAATATTTGACTAAATGTGTCTACGACATAATTAAAGTGAAACAGAGAGAAACTAAAGTAAACAAATTTTTTTTTTAAATATTTTTAGGTATATCAAAAGAGTTACTCTGTTTCACGTCAAGGTATAGTATCATAATCTATTTAAGGGGTGTTAAGCATTGAACAGTAGAGATAAAATTAAAAAATATTCTGTTTCTTTTTGAAGTCAGAGCGCGCAGAGCTTAGAATTTGTTTTTTTTTTTTTTCGTTCAGATCATGATCTAAACATGTTAAGAGCATGCTCTTCGAGCTCAGGAATAAATGACCGAGTAGTCTGAGCCAAAGCCGAACAAATCAAATGTCAGACTGAAAGAGCGGTATGGAATTAGAAAGAGATACAGAAATGGAACTGGCGGACGAGAAATTAATCTGCTCAAGTGTGTTTTTTTTTTAACAAAATAGTATGGTGAGAAAAAAGAACGATTATAACGACGAAAATTAAATGGCGGATTAGAAAAAGAGCTAATTATAAAGTGTGTTTTAAGAATAACACACGCTCTGTTTAGTGGATGTTCAAAGCGTGCTCGAACAAAGTGGGACAGTCTTGCCTATGCATATCTAAGTAATAAAATTCTTTTCCTTACATATAGGCAAAAATAGCTTTGGTATAAAATGTTAATAGGCCTTTTTATTGGTAAGTGTATACGCAGCGCAGCAAAATTTTATACTGTAAACAACAACAAAGGAAAAGTGCGGATACTACATAATGTGTTATTACTTTGTTTTGGGATGTTTAAAAAATATTAGATATTTTTGTTTTGGGATGTTTAAAAAATATTAGATAATTTTTAAACATCACAAAACAAAGTAATAACACGTTATGTAGTATTCGCACTTTTCCTTTGTTGTTGTTTACAGTGTAAAATTTTGCTGCGGTGCGTATACACTTACCAATAAAAAAGGCCTAATATAAAAATAAAATGAGATCTTAAGTTTATTTGATCATTTTAAAAACACATACCACCTGCTACTGGTGACTTTGGTGACATAATATCCAACTCATCACTATCCTTTGCTGATGATACCAAGTCCAATTTCATAACTTTTCGCGTGGTGTCGTGAGTTGTGTTGGTTTTTTTTGCGATTTTCAAATCTACAGACCGTTGGCTAACAGCACTTTTGACCGCTTCCTGATCTATTTTCACAGAGCTCCCTTCTATCCCAGTACTACTAACTTCCTGCTGATGGACTGCTACTTGATTATGAGACATTTCAGTTGGTTGTTCTGGTGTCGTATGTTGTTCGTGCGGTGGTGAAGCAGAGCGATTTTGATGTTCTACAGTCACCATGTTTTAGCGATCACTTAAATATTAAAGATGCAGCTGTTTTTATGTATTTTTTTGTTGTCAGATTATGTTTCTAAATAGTTTTATTACGGTGGTCTTGCTTCACAGCTATAATAGTCGTTAAAAAATGGTATGTCTATTTCTAAACTATCTTGTTTTAGAATAGTCCTATCGTTCGATTCGCTAACAAAAGTTGATGATTTGACGTTATCATCTGCTGAAGATATTGTAATTTTTGGCAACAAACGCGAATCATTTATTTCTAATTTATTTAGATTTTCTATTAAGTCGTGAAAGTGTTGTTGTTTTATCGTACTGCTATTAGTATCAACTATTTCCCTTGACACTACTGATTTGGTTGCGTTTAAGAAGTCACTCATAATACAACGGTTGTCACTAGTAAATTGTTGGGGTTTCTGACATGAACTACGACTGGAGTTCACACTTTCAGTTGATACAGAGCGGGTTATGTTAACACAAATCTTTAAATCTCTTTGAATATTGTTGCATAGATTTTTTTTAAACTCACTATTTTTTAGTAATCGCTTAACTGTTAATGCAAACCTTCCAACACAAACGCTATTCGACAAGTCTTCAATTGAATTATGTAAAGAAACACTAGATACCGCTGATGATGTCTGACTGTTTGACTTTGTATTTTCAGTAGTGTTGCGTAGTTTTCTTCGTTTGCTTGTCGTATTATTTATCGTATTATTTATCGCATTACGGTCGACAATCGATTTTAAGTATTTTATATGGGAAAGAAACCCTTCATCGTAGCATTCCGAAGCCAAACGAAAGAAACTGTTTTCGATGTCATCACTGAATTCTTCTTCTTTAGTGCATTTCTCCACAGACACACCCTTCTCAATGACCTTTCTGTTAACAATATCATCAACACATTTATTTTGTTGCAAACGAATATTATTTGTTTCGGTTGATCGAAAATGGTGTAGGTTGTGTTTTCCAGATTTGCTTTTGTACCTTCTCTTTGTTGTAGAAATTAGGTTATTAGAACAATGATTAGACGATCCTTGAGTTAAACTTGGCACTTTTATAATGTGTTTGTACAGACGCTCTTGACGCTTTGTTAAGAATCTCAGCTCATTTATTGAGTCTGTAGTCGATATCTTCCGAAGAGTATTGTCATAGCAATTTTTGAAAAAATTATGATAAACAACGGAATTTGATCTGAAAACATAAATAGGCATTTACAAATTATATGAGCTTCAGCTAAAAATAGTTTTAATGAGATTAGAAATAAAATAATGGGTTTAGTTCAATTGAATGTTAAATGTGTTTATTATACGATTATAGGGAAACATTATAAAGAAGGCGAGACATTGTAATTGTACATGGGGTGTTTAAACTGCTTACTTACGACATCTCCATTGCTCCTATTTTTAAGAAACCTTAAACATATAACTAAGAGTATACTCCATGACAACACTTTAATATAAAAAAACATTTTTGGTTTTTCTTTATCAAAATACAGTTATGGTCTAGTATTATAACGAATCCAAATTGATGAATTTTGCTAAATGTCATGGAATATTTCATTGTAATAAATTGCAGCAGCCCTTGACGTAGGTTACTGCGCGTTGGACTATCGTGACGGAAGTCTGTGTTCCAATGCGAGTTCAGTGACGTGACAACTCATGCTACACTGCATAATAGTCTAAGAGCCCACAGCAAATTTTGGGAGTGGATTGATAACCAAAATATGAGTATGAGGGTTTGTAGGTGTATATATCGTGGTATCGAAAACAATCGTCTGGCAGGTTTTTTTTCAGCCTTTGGCGGAGGTGTTTTGAAAACAGTGATTTTCCAAATTATTTTGTCAGAAGGAATTACCACTTCAATAAATTTATAAAATATATGCCGTGATGCTCTGCCATTTTCTTTAAGTCAAAACGTCATAATCTTGGCAATCCGACTAATAGGACTCAAGATATATGCTTTTTAAGAGGACATTATCGTCTCTCATATTTTGGTTATCAATCCACTCCCAAAATTTGCTGTGGGCTCTTGGTCTGTAAATAATATGGAGAACTTAGTTGGAAGTGCTTGCTCTTTTTTTTCAGTTGCTTTAAATTTCAAACCTACGATACAGAAACACATGTTTCGAAAAAAGTGGGTCCTCAATAATGTTTGCCACGCTTAAAAGGTCAATTTAGGAGTATATTCAATTATCTGATTAAAAAAATGGGTGGCACAACGGCTCGTGAAGAACCAGGGCCTAGTGACTAACGAATCGCAACCATTCCTGTGTGCGCGTGTCGACAGGAATGGAAGGGACCTACAATTTTATGCCGAATCCGAACGGCTAGACGAGAAGCACTTATTCGTGACAAGTGATACTCTTGGAGGATTTGTCAATTCCTGGCAAGAGGCAGTAGCCCTGAAAAAAAAACTTTTTGGTTTTTAGGTGGACGAGGCTGGGAAGCGAACCCAGACCTCCAGCGTGACAGTCGAACGCACTAACCATTACGCTACGGGCTACTACAATATCTGATTAAGCTGACCTGACAAAAATATAATAATTTTTAGTAGCGTAAATTTTGGTGAACGTATTAAAAGTTCGAGAAATTATTTTCTAAACTATAAGTGATATATGTATGTAAATAATTTGTTTGTAATCGATAGATTTTCCTAAAAACATGAAAGTTTAACAAAACACACACAATTGTCAAAAATCTACAACTCGAGATATGAACGATTGAAAGTCAAAAATGACAAAATAGGTGTTTGAGAAAAATATTATTAATAATTTAATTTTTTTTTTTCTTTTCAATAACGCACCTAGCCAAAACCGAAACTTTTAGTAGATATTTTTTATTAATTCGCTTCATAAAAACAAACAATTCATTTCAATAAAATCGTCACAGTGATTTAAAGTAATATTTTTCTCAAATATCAATTTCGGCATTTTTGACTTTCAAAAGTACATATCTTGAGTTGTAGATTTTTGAAAATGTTGTGTTTTATGTAACTTTCATGTATTCAAGATAATATATCGATTGCACAAAAAAATCATTTAAATATCACTTACCGTTTAGAAAATAAATTCTCGACCTTTTAGTACGTTCAACCTGCCTGGAAAAATTCCAAGTTTCTGTCTAGTTTGGGCATGGCTCTAGTAAGTTTTCAGTAGGGAAAATTCAGAGGAGGAAAACTTGTCAGATACTTGGCAAGTTCTTGCTGAATTTCAGTAATTTAGACGCGAGAAGCTTTTCAAACACTGGTGAGGACCTGCCCAGTAAAAACTTGTTGGACATGTTTCGGTACCTCACCAGGAATGTCTCTTGTACAACAAAAACTAACATTTTATAAGCTTCATGCAATTTCAGTATCATACGACATTTTTGTCTCTTTCCTTTGTCCTCTTTTTCATATCAGAACAGCTCAGAGATTCGTGAGAAACGTCAGACAAGTTAGACTGCTTTCACACAAGGACACTTGAGTTGTTGGAAACTGGGAGTTTGTAGGCGAGAAGGGCAAGAAACAAGGGGAATGAAAAAAACTCCCCGGTCAACGTTTCAGGAGATTTTTATCACATTCCTTCTCACACTGTCCGTAATGTGCGTTCAGCCAATAGACTTTTTATATGGAAACAAAAGAAAATCTTCGGCAATTTTTGTTTCCTTGTGTGAAAGATACAAGGAAATTAAAGAAAAACGTCAAAAAAATCTCCAGCAACTTGTTTCCCTGTGTGCAAGGGGACTTAGACTAGAAAACCTGTTCTTAGTTATACAAGCTAAAAAGCAAGTACATAAAATCTTGTTCTATTCTGTATGTATTCGTTATGCAATATGGTATGAAATATTCGAAACTTATTCACTTTCGACAATAAATGGCCGCGGTCGGATACGTAACCAAGGGTATCTGGATTTGTTCGTGTTGTTGTAATGCCTTAGGAAAAACCAGCTGACGAGCCAAACAGCTGATGTCAAAAAGAAATCTAAACCTATCCCAAAAATTTTCGGATTTGTTTGGATTATATTAACAGCTGACATCTCATCTGTTCATTTTCTTGGTTTTGTTTGGTTTGGTTACGTATCCGGTTTTGGTCGTTAGAAAACATATCTCAGATACGTATCTGCTTACCACCCGAACGTGGCCAATGTTTGTATAGCGTGTTAGCCCAGCGGAAAGCGCATCGGACTGACAAGCAGAAGATCAAGTCTCACATAAGTCAATTTGTGTTTGTTCGCCTGACGAGGCAAAAGGGTTCATAATCGCCAAGGCACTTGTTCTAGTCTTTGCTTACCCTTGCTTGCTCCTTGCCAGAATCTTTGTAAGACTATCTAGTTCCTTGTCGGAAACTATATTGTGTTTCTGGAAAAAAAAATTGACGAACAAATTGACCCCTAAGGCATGGCAACCCTATTCTGGGCCCATTTTTTTTTTTCTAGCCAAACCATGCGCAAACTGTTTGTTTGAACACTATCTTAACAACTGTATACCTCTTATCCGGTAAAGAGATGAGGGTTTGGCAGGCTCCCCGACTATAAACACAACAACTGTTAATTTTATTTCGAGTGCTTACGGATGAAAAACTGTAAAGATTGTCCAGTATCATGAAATAAGCCCACTCCTTAACAAGCTTCAGTCATATTTTTTTTAATTAAATATTGGGCATAGACTAGACTTAGCAAAATGTTTGTTGAACATTTTAAAAATTGACACGATATTCTAAATAAAGGGTTGCCCATCTAGTGGTTTCTTTTTAAATCATAGGTTGTTTTGACACTGACATATGTTTACCACTCAAAATCTTGACAGCAAGTCAGTATCATACCTCCGTAGAACGAAATGAGTCGCTTTACGCTTGAACAACGTTGGGAAATATTGAAAACTTATTTTCGAAATGAGTGCTATGTAGCCAAAACATTGCGTTTTTTGAAAAGAAAATGAAGCACCCGCCGATCAGAAAACCCGCACTTGATTGATGAGAAGCCAATATGCATTCACTGAGTGACAGTTTGGTGAGGATTGTTACAGAGCCTTGTTAACCTACCTTTTTTTTACTGAAATTGAAAACATGGATTTGGACGCACCTCTGGTTCATGCAGGATGGCGCGCCATGCCACACAGCCCATGCCATAATCGATCTTTTGCGCACCAAATTCCCAAATCGTGTTATCAGCCGTTTTGGCGATGTCAATTGCTCACCTCGGAGCTGCGATTTGACCCTTTTGGACTTTTTTTTGTGGGGAACCGTGAAGGACTGATGTTATGCCAACAATCCGGGAACAATTGAAGCACTTAAGGCCAATATCATCCAAGCTATCCGTGAGCTACAACCCGAAACCATGAACAAGGTAAACAAATTATGGAATAACTTTTTATTTGCATAAAGATGACAAACTGACCAAAAAAGTCCGATTAAACATTGAATTAAGGAAATTTTCTCAATGAACATCAAAGGGAAAAACCTTTTTTGTAGGTACTTTTTACAAAAATATGGAAGACAAAGTTTAGTCAGAATCATTATAGTCGTTTTTTAGAAATTAAAAAAAAAAACAAAATTGCAGCTACTCGTGTTTTTTGTTTTGTTTGTGTATTCACGATAGTAGGTATTAAACACGCATGGAAACACCACAATTATACAATTATAAAAATCAAACCTAATAATTAAAAAAAAAAGTATCTGAATTCGTAACTTACTCTGGAAAATTTATTTGATTTATTGGTAAGATATCGCGATAAATACATGCTTGCTCTTCGAAGACTACCTTAAGAGGCACTCGCTTTCTTCTAAAAATGCGATTCGTCTTTTTACGGTTCTGATAGTCACGAAAATGATTAGCAATCTCATGCTGATATTTACCCACCTTATCCCAATCTGAATTAAAAACTTTTCTTGAAAGTAGCTTTGGATTATATTTTAAATAATAATCCATAGGAAAAATGTTTTCACCCATAACTTTTAAAACTTCCGTCATTTCGATTTCACTTATAGCCAAATTACTACTGATTCCTCATAGGCAAATCATTGTTACAAGATGTGGCTCCTTTTAGCTCTACGTTCCAATTCCACTTAAATAGAAATTAACAAAACAAATGCAATTCAATCAATTTATTTATCCTTACATACTTTTGATACATTTTAATATTGAACAGCCAATTTATGATTGATCGAATCAAAGAGGCTAAATTCGATTTAACTATGTAATACCTACATAAATATTGAAAAAATGTACCTATCTTTTGCCAGTGCTGGATTACCCAATGGCCTTAGAAAAAACTATATAAAGGCCCGGTTATATGATGAAAACAAAAACATACTGGAGCTGTGAATGGAGGGAGACGGTGCGATGATGCGAGCCGAATGACGGCGACGGACGAAGAAAATGTAAGTTGATCACAGAGTAGATATCACATGCTGAAGTAGTGATACTTGAGTAGTTGATCATTGAAAGAAAAACACAAATCACAATTGTTTGTGTTAATTTTGGCAACTATTCACTGAAATCAATTCATTTTTATACTTGATAAAAAGACGTGACCATTCAATGCACTTTTGAATAGATTTTTTAGGAGATATGATCCTTATTGGACATAATAATTTAATGAAGATATGCCTATACATACATGTTCGTATATGTATGTAAGTAATATTCACATAATGTTTTTTTCATGACAAATTGTATTTCAATGCCCTTTTAGAAATAAAAAAATATAGGTAGATATTCATTGAATATAAAATATAAGGTACTTTAATTGAAAATGCAGAAAATATAGCATACGTGAATAGTTTAACATGAAAGTAATAGCTAAATAGCTGTCACCAAAAATATGATTACCTATCACTGGTGACAGTCACCTTACGCAGACGGAATATGTCGATAATGACTATCACTTATCTCATATCACATTAGCCGAATCCACCCCAGGTCTCAGGTGTTCATACAAAATGATTTCCATCATTGATAAAATAAATGTGATTTTATAACAAAAGTCCCAGTTATAGCTTTCATTGAAAATCATCATTGAAAATTTTGTCTTTCAATTTTGATACACTTAAACAAATAAAAATGATGACGTGTTGGTACCAAAATGATGGTTGTTTGTTATATGTATATTTTTTAGCCAACAAAATGTTTAGATAGTTTGCTTTAACACTTTCTAATAAAATCACTTTTAGTTTTTCAATGATGAAAATCGTTTTCAACGAACAACTGATATTTTGTTCCCAAAAGTGTAACACATTCGTTGCAATGAAACGTGTTCCTTTCTCTTCCTGTTCCCGTCTGTCAGTTTTTCGTTCAATGATCAACTGTAACCTCAAAGTTGGTTTTTATATGGGGAATAGAATTTTCAATGAAAGAAAATTTCATGATGGCTATAACCGACTTGTCAGAAAATATTCCACCATTTCACTGATTTGTGTTTCAATGATGGTTTTCAAGGAAAGCTATAACTTGAGCCAAAGTGGTTTAGGAAATTAAATATTGATGACAACAAAAATTATATAACTAAATAACTTCAATTTGGTAGCAAACCGTTATTTTTTTGGGCTCTGTAAACGCTCGAACATGGTGCGAGTAAACTTGGTTCTACTTAACTCAGCAGACAGTGAAACCAAGTTGACTAACTACTCAAACTTTTTTATTTATACGACACATTTGTCATATTTTAAATAAAATTAGCTAAAAGAAAAAACTTTTCAATGTCTTAATTTTGAGTGAGATGTTAGAAGATGATGACGAACTTTTGTTAAAATCTAAGAAGAAAAGGATTTGGGCAAAGGAATGGTTAAAAAAACGGCCATCATTTACTCATACGCAATTATTAAAAGAACTAGAACTTTCGTCGCCTGATGACTACAGGCAGGACTTTATGCCGATAAGTTTTTTTATAAGGTCGTCAAGAGTTGTATTTGGATAAATTTGTTTATAACATTCGAAAAGGGTTTCATACAATTTATTTTATATTTTTATCCTTAAAACCAAGTTTACTAGCACTATGTTCGAGCGATTACAGAGCCCTTTAGAGTAAATTTATCAATATCCATAGTTAAAGATCAGAAAGTACTTACATACTTGTTCGAACAAAACAAAAATGTGTTCCTGTTTTTATAGTATTTATTTCTCTGATAGCTTAACTGTTGATTGAAAAATCGGCTCTAAGTGTATCAAAATTGAAAGACAAAGTTTTCAATGAAAGTTATAACTGGCGCAAATAAAGATAAACGACCATCAGGAACAAATTTCATACTGTTTCTACCTTTCCCGATTCCGTTTTCCAAATCGCTATAACTGGCCCCTATGAAGAATCAAACCTAATGAGCTGTTACATGTATGTTCTAAAATGGAATGGAGTATTAAAACTGCGATTATAAAATAAGGAATAAAAATAATTTGTCGATATTTCATAGATTGGTTCTGATTTTCCTCCGAAATCCATGCCTTGTTTTTTGTATCGCTTTCAAAGAGGGGGAGGGGAAATATTAAAGGATTATCAAACCGAAATATATTTGGATTGTAAGCATGTCACATGAAAGAATTTTCTTAAAGCCTAATCTTATTCTTATGAAATCAAAATAAACACAAAACAAAAACCCTAAAAATAGTAATTTTTATACAATGATGAGTGAATTTAAAATGGAAAAAGTGTAATATTACCAATTTAAAATTGAAAGTTGATAAAAATGTATCATTTTTCATTAAAACCCAGAATCAGAAAAGGCAATATAAATAGGTATATATTTTCTAATGGTATTTTCTTAGGGGGAGGACAATATGTATTTTAAACAAAAACTTTAATTTTCTGGAATCGAGATGCATACATTTCACTATATGAAATATGGTACATACATTAATTGAAGCTATATTTAAACGCTGAACATTAAAAAAGGTTAGGTAAAGCGAATATGACTCTATTTTCTGAAAAGAACACCCTTATTAGACCATACAAATTTGTTTTGTCTTTTTTGACTGTTATTGTTCTCAAAAAAAAAGGAACAGAAAAGAACACTTTGTTCTTTCTTTTTAAAAATGTAAAATTTGCCCTTTAGAACACTAGGGTGTTTATGTATTCATTAGGGTGGTCCTTATAAAGGTCACTGTCTTATTTTGAATGACGCGCCCCCCTAATTGCTTCTAAATAAATAAAAACAAAATTCTGTAAGATTTCAGATCATTATATTAACGTTAAGACTGCCCCAAGACGTCTGAAGTTTTATATGGCAAATCCCATGTATTTTTTTAAAATCTTAACTTTGGTAATGATTGATAAGAAAAATTGAATTTTGGAACACTTAGTCACTTTTGTCATATTTATAAAAATGTATCAGAAACAAATTTACAATAGTTATTTCCCTACTGATAGCCATTTAAACAAAAACATATTTTTTTATTTAATTTTTAATCTTTTAATCTTAATAAATGTTGTAAATTTTGTTTTAATATTTTTTTTTATCAATCATTACTAAAGTTATGAATTTTTAAAGTTGGATGTATATGTACTTTTTTGAAGGTATTATAATAAATTTCAATTTCGTTTGGATAATATAATAAGAGGCTGCGATAAAGCAAAGCATTGAATTAAATTTTCAAAAATTTGCAAATAAACTTCTTTCGACTCATTATAGTCTCGTTGACATAAACAATAAATTGTCAATCTTTTGATTTGTATAAGTGTAAAGTGTCTACATACCATAGATACATAATGTATGCAGATAGACACAGCTAAATTTGTCACAAAGTTATTATTTAAGAACTTATTCCGGCCATGCAAATTTCTTTGCATGGCACAAATGTCCTTTAAGTTATTACGATGTGGCGCGACGACAACGTCAGTTTTGTTATAGCGATACAAAGCAAACAAAGAGTGGGTTTTGTCAATAGAAAGAATTTGGTTGCCTTTACATTAGTTATTCCGAATGACAACATGCAATTAATTAATTCTATAGAAATAATTCCCAAACTGAGAGCACGAAAATTAATTTTATGGAATTCAGATTTATTTGTTTATTCACATCAAATTTCCCTTAGGACAATTATGTTCATGGCTCCTTCATTAAATTTTATTACCTACGACAAGAAGAAATTTTGGGTAGATTAATAGGTGTAACATCTCGTTGAATTTATAGGTTGACAATTATTATTTTTATATCTATACTTTATTTAACTTTAAGTTAGTAAGGTAGTAGCCCGTAGCGTAATGGTTGGTGTGTTCGACTGTCACGCTGGAGGGGTTGGTTCACTTCCCCGCCTCGTCCACCTAAAAACTTTTAAAAAAAGTTGTTTTCAGAGCTTCTGCCTCTTGGGACCTTGCGAGGAATTGACAAATCCTCCAAGAGTATCACTTGTCATTAATAAGTGCTTCTCGTCAGCCGTTCGGATTCGGCATATAATTGTAGGTCCCTTCCATTCCTGTAATAAGCGCACACAGAAATGGTTGCGAGTTGTTAGTCACTAGGCCCTGGTTCTTCACGAGCTGTTGCGCCACCCAATTTATTTTTTTTAAGTTAATAAGGTTGTTAGATGCGGGAAGATAGATAAGACAGGTAAGATGAAGGTGTTCGGTTGATAACACTATAACAAAATGAAATGTGCAAAGGTAATGACCTGATCCAAAGAACACTTCTATTAACTCCTTTTTCTGATAAGGTCTCTGATCTAGACTGATGAAATATTAAATTCAACAATCCCATTCTTTTGCTGATCCACGCCTATCAGAATCACTCCACATGTAAATAAATTAGTAAAAACTTAAGATTTCAGCCTTAATTTATATTTAACAAGTGCTTGTATTTGCTTTGTTAGGGACATAAATTATTTACAAGCTAAACGAGGCTCATCAATCAATTGTTTTTGATGGTTTACCTCAACCCTTGTATATGAAATCCATAGTACTATCATGGTGAATGTCGAATGGACTGACATCTTCATTCAGTGGGCAAAAGAATTTCATTAAATTCCACAACCCTATCTCACGGACACATTTGAATTTTGTGTAGAATTATTTGCACGAATAGGAAAGGAATAGTCTAAATTATAACAGTTAGAGTGAAATAGGTAGAAGGGATGTTTTTTGTTGGTTTACATTTTTTTGTCGGTTACTTTTCTATGCAAAGGTGCAGAGAATTAAAAAGGGTGAAATAAAATTTTGGGTATTCTCCTAGGTTTGTTGGGTTTTGTGCGGTTAAAGAGGAAGGGGTGGTTTTTTTTACAGGTTTGGGTACCTTGTGTGCAAGAATACAATGTTGACGGCGGCGTGGCGCGCGGCGCGTGAAGGTCAAGGCATAATAGGTAGGTAGATTGTTTTTTTTTGCTTTCTAGATATTTATGTCTGTTGGTAAGAATATGAGTGATGCAATAATTTATGAGTTTGATGGCGAGCTGTTTTTTGATGAGTATGGCTCGTGGTAGGTAGTTAGCTATGTATGTCGCTTTTTTATTTTAACCTAGAAACGTAGGTATGGTTGTATATAATTTGTATTAATATCTAGGTAGAAACTTGTAGGTAGGTAGGTACCTAGACCTACCCAAATTTTAATTGCATTTATGATTATTTTTCGCTGATTTTTGTCTTTTTAAGGTGTCAGTTTAGAAATTTGAAATTAATAGGAATGATGGCTACCATTATTTAGGATTTTCAGTGAGAAATTTGAACTATGTGACCATGTTGTTGAGTCTTAAGGGCATCTAGGTATTACCTAAATCGTTACTCTTGGTAATTAAAAATTGGGGAAATTTCTTTGAAATTCTCTGGTTCATGGTCGACAATCGCCTACTAATTTTCTAATTGGAGTTTTAAAAAATCCTAACTTCATTTCTGCTGGACGGAATTTTCAAATTAAGATACCTATTAAAATAAGCCTTTAAATGTGCCTAAATTTTTGTTTAAAATTTATTGAGGAAAAAAATAAACTTTTTTAAAAAAAAAAATTAACTTTTTTACAAACAAAAATTAACTTGTTTACAAAAAAATCAACTTTATACAAAAAAAAAAAACTTTTTTACAAAAAAAAAAATTATCGTTATTAAAATAATTAAATTTTGTACAAGGAAAAAAATAACTTTTTACAAAAAAAAATAACTATAATAAGCCTAAATTGAGTAAAATTTTAAGGGTTGCCACATCCTTAAAATAACTTCTTTTTTTAAGTGAAGCGCGAGGTAGTCAACTAATTTATGTACATATATAGGTATTTACGCTCAGCCCTGACTCACATTAAATAACATAGCGCCTTCGGCGACGGGCGCCTTTGGCGACCTGCTACCTACTAGTAAGTATGTTAATAATTTTCTATTTGTTAATCTAACGGGAACAAAGTGGGGGCGTTTGAATAAAAAAATCAAAATTTGATTTTTATCGCTTTAAAAAAATTAAAAAAAAAAATTAGTGATACACAATTATATACCTATACATAAAATACTCGTTAATAGCCATAGCTTGGGCAATTATTTTTTGATATTTATAAAGGAAGTATCAAATGAAAGGTTATCATATACAGAAATTATATACAGGGCTTTTGTTTTTGAATCAGCTTTTTTATGGTGTTATGAATTTTTGAGTAGAAGTCCCCATCGATCCTAGCTCCGCGTCTATTAAAAAGAGGGGGTCAAAGGTCACGAAGCATAGTATTTCGCTGATTTTGATCAAACAAAAATCGTCGACTAATGAAACATGACGTAAATATTTTTGTTTATCATTAAAATATAGGATCAAAAGCGTGCTTACAAATATATGGGGTGAAAGGTGTTTTTATGGTAGAGGGGGGGTTGTAGATTGAAGAATGGGGTGTGGACTTATAATGAAAAAGTATATAAAATAGTGTCAGTGAAATTGTGCAAAAAAGTGGACAAACGATGTGCCAAATGCGTAGGTTACCTCAAAATAAATTTTTGTGGTTTGAATACCCCCTGACCCCGCCCCAAAAACCACTCGTCTACCCTCTTCATGACTTCGTTACCATGACAAATATTACATTTTTTCACAATTTCATTGACACTATTTTATAAACTTTTTTCAATATAAATCCACACCCCATTCTTCATTCTGCAACCCCCCCCCCCCCCCCCCCTACCTTTAAAACCCCATTTCACACCAGATATTTGTAGGTACGCTTTTGATCCTAATTTTCAATGATAAATTGAAATATTATCGTCATGCTTCATTGGTCGACGATTTTTGTTTGATCAAAATCAGCGAAATACCATGCTTCGTGACCTTTTACCCCCTCTTTTTAATAGACGCGGAGCTAGGATCGATGGGCACTTTTACTCAAAAACTCATAACACCGTAAAAAAAGCTGATTCAAAAACAAAAACCCTGTATATAATTTTTCCGAACTTTGTAGGAATTTATGTCTAATTTTCCTGGATTATAATGTTTAAATGATCTTCTAGTTTTAAATATTTGACTAAAAATTAATTGAAGCAGTTTGTAAAGAAAAAAATAGTATTTAGTCAAGTAAAATTTCGAAAAAAATTTAATACATTTTTTCCAATTTTTGTTCTCTAGTTTCAATTCAATATAGCTTTTAAGGGCCTTTAGTCCATAAAAATTGGCGTTTTCACTTTTTAAAATTGTTTTTCAGAAATATTGTTTTAAGATTTTAGTTTTTAAAAGTATAAATATACCTAAGGTCCTGTACCAAAACTACCGGTACAGTACCGCAAATTAACGCTGTGTACCGGGTACCAAAGAAAAGCCTCGGTATACACTAATATACCGAAATCAAATTCGTGTACCAAAATTTAAAAATAAATTGAGATCAAGTCTGATCTGTTTATGTACCTACCTAGGTACATATACGGGGTGTCCCATTAACAATTGTCCAAACCAAGAACTGGTGAAAGGCCAGGCCATACCCTATGAGAAATTTGGTAACTTTTCCATACCGAATCATAGCAGTTCTCGAGTAACGGCTATTTTTTGAAATTTGAAAAAAAAATCTTACTTTGAAACAAATTTTGCATTAAAACATTGACTTATAGTTCCACTAACTTTACTGAGTAAAATATTTTTCATTGGAATCACCATTTGCTTAAAATTCATTAGTTAATATTGAACTTTGCCAAAATAAATTTTGACCTCAATCTTCTGAAGAGCTCCCTGAACAAAATTCATATGGCTCAATACAGGTTTTATATTTCAAAAATTGCCTATTTTTCTGTAGTTTTTAAAAAGGTATAAAACTTGCCAAAGCTATGTTTAAATAGACAGTTATAACCGTTTGAACCCAATCAAAAAAAAAAAAACAAAATTCGATTTCTTACCTGGTTTAAATTTTCCCAAGTATCATAAAATGTATGGGTTTTTGGGTGCACTTATTAATGAGTTTTTTTTATTATTGTTTTGTTCATCAGGTAAAAATAATAAAACTTTATGATATTAGGCATTTTTTGAAAAAAAATTGACCTCAAAGTCAAAATTTTGCTCAGGCAAGAAAAATTGAACACCTTTTAAATATCTAGCAACCCTAAACACATATCGGCTTTACTTAAACGTAGTTTTAGAGGCTAGTTATTTCTAACTTAAAAAAAGTCCAAATGAGGTCCCTACCATTAGCACTGACAGAGAAATTAACCTTAACAGGGGTCAGGGTACACCAAAGTTTGCCTTTTTTTAAATCCTCAAAAAACGATGTCAAAGTTGAAAATCAGACTTTTCTATAGAACAATTTTTTTCTTAGAATATGACCAAAAATCACATGCCAAAGTATGGCTTACGAATCACCGGACACCCTGTATACATATAAGTATGTGCAAACCTACCTATAGCTGTCTAAATTCAATTTTCAGTGCACTGTCCGTCTTGCATTTTACTTTCATTTTCGCCTTCTGGTTGACTTGAAAAATAAAATTGTTAGCTACATACCTATGTAGTATACATACCTATAGGTAGTTTTAATTAAACGAACAATGTTATAGGTACAGAGGCGTAGCTAAGTATATATGTATTTCAAAAATTGCTAGGTAGGAAGGTACCTACCTAACCTACACCAAAAAAAAAATTATTTGACAACTTCAACTTATAAAACCTACCTACCCACTATGATATCGCCCACTGGCTGAAATACAACCACCGAATTGACAGATTCTAGTGTCAAACAATTAAAAGTTACCTAAGTAGGTACTTACATACCTACTCGTATGATAAATTGTGAATGCAAAGTCACACCAAATAAACCTACCTACCCTGAAAATCAAACAAACAAATTTCAAGCCAAAAACAGGAAATTTGTTTTTATTATCTGTACCTAGGTATCCATCTACATACCACCAAGAACCTACACTTACCTCAACTTGCATACAAATTCTCACTTTTGTCATTAACTTATATATTTATTCCTCGGTAAATAAATTTCTTGTAAAAAATTTCAGGTCAAACTCAAAATCATCAAACAATTTATATATTAATAAAACCTACTATTCATTATTTATACGAATATATCTACCTATTTAGTTATATTTTCCTTTCCCGCAAAAAAATATGCTCAAAATCATGCACTTGCAACAAATTTCACGGCAAATAAGAAATCTTTGCCATACAATTTAATATAAAAACTATCCTTAATAATACCTATCTATACGATGGCATATACAAATATATAAATATACTTACACAACATGACCATATTTTTCTTTCCCACATTAAAATCAATCAAATTGATAATATACGAATGTAGGTATACCTATACGCATTATTCTTTCCCACAAAAAAAAAAGAAAAAACTATATTCCTTGCATCAAGGTTGATGACGACGACGACAACGACGACGCAAACGACTAACATAATGTATGTCTACTCTCTACTTCTCTTGTTCTTCTCGCATATATCATATCAGTAAATTAAGAAAAAAAAATTACTTTGCACATTCAATCAAAGAGGATACGAACATTTTTTTGTCATTCTCTTCACCTTTTTTTCATCATAGACGTTTAAAAAAAAACCTTCTATTGGTAATCTCGCTTACTCCATTTGATTCTTATTAGAATAGAAAAAAATACACTTCTCTTGCTCTAACTACATAAGTCTCGATTCTCCGATAAATGCAAGTCTCCCAAAGATGGAAGTCTCCACCGAATATTGTCTCCCAAAAATGGATTTCTCCACGAGCTAAAGTGGCGCCACCACAGGCAGTGGGTCGCCCTAAAAAATGTTGTCCATGATAGTACTATGGATTTCATATACAAGGGTTAGAGCACCATCTTGGAAAAATTTGCCATCTGTATTTTTTCGGTTCTTGAAACGTTCTTTGACTGCAAGAACTATATGTAAACTACCTGCGAACCATATAATTTTTTATTTGTGATATACTAAAGGGGATGTTTTGGATTCGTAAAAAAAATCAAAATCGAACTCGACATAAAAGTTTCTCCTTACATTACTATGATAGAGAATGCTCCCAAAATTCTGTCTGTCTGTCTGTCTATACCTCGAACTGCAGCCTAAACTACTGAAGCGATTATTTTTGAAAATTTAATATCTTGAAAACGAGTAAGTGATTTTGTTTTTAATTTTGTGTAAAATTGCACTTTAATAGATACTTAAAGTTAACATACCAAATTTTATTTTGTAAATGTTCAAAAAATTTTATATATGTATAAAAAATTATTTTTTAAGAAAACCGTTCTAACGATTTTTGATATTTTTTCATAAATTTATATTAATCAAACAAATTAATTTGCATACTTTTTTTTGGCTCTAGCTATTTTAAATAGTATTTTTAGCATGTAAAAAGTTTGCTGAGTTGCTGTGCAGTGTACACTCTCTCAAAAACCACGGCTAAAATCTTTGCATGTGGAGATAAAGATGTTTGGCAATAGATTCTTTGATTACAATTTTTCGAAAAAAAAATAGGGTAGTTAAAATTGAACTTGGCGACGTTTCAGAGCATAGGTAAAATTAAAAACTTTAACAAAGCTACAAAGTTACAACAAAAAAAAACCTTTATTGGATTTTTTGTTCATGCATAACTTAAATACAAAATATGCATATAATATCTTTTATGGGATATTTGATATTTCAGTTTTAAGGTAACATGCATACACTTTAGGCTAGTATTTAAGAAATTTGTCGATATTTTTTGTTTTATTGTACCCAAACTTAATTTTCTTTATAAAAGAGTAATTATTGCAACATTTTGGAAAAAAAACTGTATAGGTAGACAAAACACATTCAGATATTAGATACGAAGCAAGAAAAAATATGCATATAATTTTATCTCTTGATAAATACATATTAACTTTCTACAATTTAAAATTCCTATTCTAATACAGTTTATTTTATACCTTAAAGCCTTTAAAACAGCACATGTATGTACATGCATATGTGACATATTTATTTATTTAATATTTGTAAGGAAGCACGTATTCAGTGGGGGGGGTTAAATTGTTGTTGTGATCCCTCCAAGAAGCCTAGATATATTTTTAAACACAAGTATTCATGCCTTGGAATGTTTGCATGTATGGGGTTCCTCCTTGTTATACACAAATATTCGACTTTTATCTTTATAGCACTTGCGATGAAGTGCCAAAATCACCTTATCAGTTTAAAAAACCGAAACTTTTTCGTTTTTCTCTAAGAAAAAAGTCCCATCAGCACTTTCAAGATGGCTGATTATCTAAACGATCTCCGCTCTCCCATCGAAGTTCTATGCTATTTGAGTGTCAACCCCCCTCCCCTTAACCATGAGATCATACTATTCAAATAAGGGTGATTCGAAAGTGCCAGCTAATATTCATTCATATCCATAGTAGGTAACACGAGTAGAGTATAGGCTATAGTTCGTAGCCCAGACCTTTTACTTTTCATTACCTACAATCTATTTTTTCAAGATAGGTTTTATTAAAAGTAATCAACTTTGATTTGTGTATCTCATGTCAGTGGAATGGCCCTGAGTTATATAACCCCTTCCAATTTGAACTTCTGTATCCAGGCATGCTCTGTTAAAAGATCAAACAACAAGTACAATTGATTCAATTGATCAAATAAACATTCTACACACCTGTATATCACCTAAATACATATTATGCATGTACTTGTTGCGGCAATCAATTAAAGTGTCTTAATCATAACTTTTTTTTTAAATTAATTTCTATTTGTCATCCGTTGAATTTTGTCGAATTTAAATAAACTAACGTACATTATGTAATGCACAGATCATTTAGATTTTCATACGATTGCATTGTGTGCGCAACTATACATAAACATATGTATGTAGTACAGATTCAAAACCTGGAAGTAAATCACTTAAGAAAGAACAATAGCGTTGTAGTCGGAAAATAATTAAAAAAAACTATCAGAATAATTCAACAAAATAAAAGAATCTACTCAGCCGTGTAATTGTTCTCACTTACCATAGCCTATGTCCCATTACACTTATGCAACGTCGCGGCAGAATTGAACGGATGCGATGATAATGTGACTATAATATATTTGAGTATCCCAATTTTATAGCTAATTATAAAAATAATTTATTTGCATATATTTACAGATGAATGCTTAAATAATTTTTTACTAGATCTCCAAACTTAATATTTAACTAAGGAATTGATTTATTGTCTACTAAAACATTAAACAAGAGCTCAAAATAATTAGACTGTTCTAACGATAGTTGGGCTGTAGTAGCCCGTAACGTAATGGTTAGTGCGTTCGACTGTCACGCTGGAGGTCTGGGTTCGCTTCCCAGCCTCGTCTACCTAAAAACTAAAAAGTTTTTTTTCAGGGCTACTGCCTCTTGCGAGGAATTGACAAATCCTCAAAGAGTATCACTTGTCACGAATAAGTGCTTCTCGTCTAACCGTTCGGATTCGGCATAAAATTGTAGGTCCCTTCCATTCCTGTCGACAGGCGCACACAGGAATGGTTGCGAGTTGTTAGTCACTATAAGCATTGGTTCTTCATGAGCCGTTGTGCCACCCGATTTATTTTTTTTTTTTATTTTTAACGATAGTTGGGCTTCCTAAAACAGGCCACGACGAACTATAAAACAATGCGTATACGACACAGTGTCTATAAATTACATATATCATTACAAGTCCAACTTTAACATATTATTGTATACTAATTCTGGTCTTAAAATTGAACATCTATTATATTCCGCAAGGTTTTCAGTACGACCTTATATTTTATAAATACAATGAAAATAGATTACTTTGTTTTTTATTGCATTATCTACTATAATTATAGCATATTGAATTCGTTTTCAGGAAGTTTGCTTCACTTTTTGGCACGGTAAAACGTCTAGTGAAATTAGAGTTGTTATATTTTAAAAAAACATCATAAATATTTCTTCCTAATGTATAAGTTTAAGAAAATAAACATTTGTATATAACCATTGACCAATAACAATTACTTGAGCTACCATAAGTCCAGTTTTTCAGTGGCCAGTTAAACCCGAGTTATTTAACTCTGGAAATAAAGGAGTATGCCCAAATGTATGGGCGAAAAACCCAGAGTCGATTAAGAAAAGTCATACATGGTTTGAAAGGACATTAATTGTAGATAACAAATTAATATGGAATCATTTTCTTAAAAAGTCATCCCCGGGACTGGATATGATAATTTAAATTTTTTACATTTTTAAAAAGATATAATAAAACACTTGTTTTTCCACAATTTATCTTCGACCTTCTCGCATTTTGCTTCCACTGACGAAAATTGTTTTTCAACACGATCGTCAAGGGCAACAAACTTGTTCTCAAAGGCATCTAGTTTACCTTCGAGGACTTGTTTCTGTTTTTCAAATCTTTGGAGAAGATTTTTGTCTGTTTTTTTTTTCCAGTAAATTCTTTTGCTCGTTGCGTTGTTCCGTAAACTGGGCAAGCAGCTGAGCCATCATATTGGTCATGTCTATGGTTGTACTAACTTGCTCTTCCGGCATTTCAATTTCAAATAGAAACGTGTCTGGATTTTCATCGTGCTGCCTTAAATCTTCCTGCAGACGAATAATGAGGTCATTTTTCGTTCCAGCAGTAGGAAGACCTCGTCTGTTAAGTTCTGCTTTAAGTTCAACACAATTCAATGCATTCACAATTTTACCCATTTTTTTTTTGTTTTCTTATATTTTTGTATGTCACTTTTCACAAGCACCCTTCTTATTTGTTTACTAATCCACACACTTTATTAATTTTTCACCATCAATTATCTGAATTCACAGACTATATAAGTTTTATTCCACTTTTTCTGACACCAATGTAATATTTTACATCTATTCGTTCACTGTTAAAATCAAACTGCCGCTTACGGACTGAATTTTCTAGGGTCTGCTAGATGGTGCTTTCCAAAAAGGTTTCGTTCCACGAGCCTGGACACCAACCGTGATGGATTTAATTATTTATTTCACTCAAAGATGGCGCGCGAAGTTGTACTAATGTGTCGTTGTTTACATAATCACCACAATATGTTAAGATAACCATCGACAATATTTTTGATTGTTCATAAATCATAACAAATAAAGTGGTTAAAGAATGCTTTTTTGGGGGGAAGCAAAATGTAAATCTATAACTTCTTATTTTCAGAAAGACCCTCTGCGTCATATTCCGATTAAAAATTATACAGATTATTTACATACACTCACACATAATGTACGTATGTACAAGTACATCCTACAATTCTCCATATGTGATACCTAAAGAAGAAATTCAAATTTTTGTTTAAGCTCGGTTTTTCCATATTTTATTGAACTAAATTTAATGTTCAAAGTGATTTCAATTATAATACCTACGTTTCAGGTTTTTGCCAAAAATTTACTTATTGGACATTTTGTTTTGAAAAAAAATTTCTTATAGATTAACCGATTTTATTTTAAATTTGGCAAACTGATGGTTCTAGTGGTTTGTAGCAATTAAAAATGTTGAGAATTATTTTCTTTAAAATAAAAAAGAAATACAACCAATACAAGAAATACTTGTTTTTATTTGTTTAACATTTATGTACAACTTATTTATGTATGTATGTACCGTTGTACATAATATAACTTAATATTTGGTTGTTTTGATAAACTTAAATATTATGTTGTTTTGTCCCAAAGAATGAATAATTATTTAAATTAATTGATAAACTTTAACACCATATCTCCGTTATATGTATATTTACTTGTACATGTGTATGTATGTTTAATTCTTTTCCAAGAACATGGGTCACAGTCAATCACAACAAACTTGTTAAAAATATTTTTGCGAATATTTTTTTTGAGTGGGATAAGAAATAAGATAAGAAAATTGATGAAATATAAAGTTCATTGTGAACAACAAAATTTCTATTTTTATTGCAAATGACGTTAAAGAATTTCAAGAAGAGCTACCTATTGCACGTGTAGGTACACTGTACTACAAGTGTAGTGTACACATCTATTCATTCATATATGATACACGTTAAACTGCGAATTGCTCATGTTTTAACATGTGTTATTATACAGGGTGCCCCGTAAGAAATGAATAATCCTGAAATGCCTCATAGTAGACTTTAAGACCGTCCTGAAAACTGATAAAACAAAGTTCTATCTCAACCACAAGAAAAGTTATATGCATTCTTTTGTTCAGTGCATTATTTTTTGCCCTACTTTACATTTTTGAATACCACGACTACAAGTGAATGAATTCCACCGTTTTTTTTTCGTTGCAATATTTTACATTATTTGTGCCAAAACATTGGTAGAAGAAAATTATAATAACTATTGGACTTAGAAAAAAAAATTATTTAACTTTGATTTTCAATGCAAAATGTGAAAGAAAATAATTTTTGAAAAAGTTAAATCATCTCTGGTATAACAAAAATGCATAAGTGGGCAACTATTTTAAAAAAATGCGCGTTCAATGCGGATTTAAAATTGGTATATCTTGTAATTGTATCTAGAGTCAATAGCAAGTTATTGCTAAAAGTATGCAATACTAGAGTCAATTTAACAAAAACAAAAGTATTCAAAATTAGCACAGTAAACGTGAAAATAATGTCATGCGTTAAACATGGTAGATTTTTGATTGATTGCCTGTTTTTATGATGTTGTCCTTATGATAAATCGAAGATTTTAAATTCTAGAGCCGAGTGCAACATTACTAAAAATTTCAACAAAGTGCAAAAAACGGTTGAATTTTTAAGGTTGTTTTGAGTTATACCTCTTCAATGGGGCTTTACCAAAACCATCAAAGATTTTGTTGGTTGCAATTAGTTTATTTGTAATAATTTCCTAAAATCCAACTTTAAACTGTAGCTGGCTACTAAATTTACAAAAAAAAAAAACAAAGTGCTGCACACTAAACTGTGCTGGCAAATCTGAATTCTAGTTACCCAGGCAGATGGATAGGACGTCTACGACCATAATTGTATGGCCTCCATGTTCACCAGACCTAACACCATATTGTAATATTTTACTAAGGGTTCGCAAATAAAACTCATTTCCTTTATTTAAACTGAAACAACAATTACTTCACAAAATAAAACGCTTTTATTTCAAATACTTCTATTTCTACTACTTTTATTATAACGAAGCACAAGTATGCAACTCTTTATTCACACTGACATTAATTCACTCATATTCAAATCAAAACTGCCGCTCTCGGACTGGTGCCCCTGTATTTATATCCGAAAATAAAGGGTTCTAGAATTTTCTAGGGTCTGCTAGATGGTGCTTTCCAAAAAGGTTTCGTCAATTATTCCAGTACGAACGAGGCTGGACACCAATCGTGATGGATTAGTTTATTTATTTCATTCATAGATAGCGCGCCAAGTTGTACTAATGTGTCGTTGTTTACATAACTGGCATATTCACCACAATATTAATTTTCTTATTCGAAGTGTATTAAATAAACCGAATAGAGCAAGCCAAGCTGCTTTTTAAAGGGGATGTGGAATCTTGTGCAGGCAGCTGCATTACAAATATCCTAGCAAAACCTTACATGAATATTGCAATATTTTACTAAGGGTTCGCAAATAAAACTTATTTCCTTTATTCAAACTGAAACAACAATTACTTCACAAAATAAAACGCTTTTATTTCAAATACTTCTATTTCTACTACTTTTATTATAACCAAGCACAAGTATGCAACTCTTTATTCACACTGACATTTATTCATTCACATTCAAATCAAAACTGCCGCTTTCGGACTGGTGCCTCTGTATTTATATCCGAAAATAAAGGGTTCTAGAAATTTCTAGGGTCTGCTAGATGGTGCTTTCCAAAAAGGTTTCGTCAATTATTCCAGTACGAACACCAACCGTGATGGATTTAATTATTTATTTCACTCAAAGATGGCCCGGAAAGTTGTACTAATGTGTGGTTGTTTACATAACTGGGCATATTCACCACATTGCCCCCTCTTAGGATTGATCGTCCCGATTTAATCCATTATTCCCACCGTTATAACGATGTAAACGGTCGCAGTGTACTACTTTAAGCTTACCCCTTACTCCTCTCTGAATGCGGTAAACCACATCATTGATTCGCTTCACAACGGTATATGGGCCCTCCCAGTTGTGTTGTAGTTTTGGTGACAGTCCCTTTTGTCGGTGAGGATTGTAAAACCACACCAGGTCTCCTTCTTGGACTCCCATCGTTGTTGCACGGGCGTCGTACCATGTTTTCATCCTATTACTAGCGGTTTTTATGTTTTTCCTTGTCCGTTGATGAATGCGGTAAACAATGAGTCTTTCTTTGAGGTTATCCACATATTCATCGGACCTTTCCGGTTCCATGGTATGGCATCCAAATTTGACTTCACTGGGCAGCCGTATTGTTGTGCCAAACAGGATCTCCGATGTTTTATGTCCTGTTGAACTATCAACCGCACTTCGATAGGCCATCAAGAAAAATGGAATATGGCGATCCCAGTCTCGTTGGTAGTCACCTACAACCTTGGACAGATGTTCTTTAATAGTCCTGTTGAATCGTTCTACCATCCCATCAGATTGTGGATGAAGCGGTGTTGTCCTTGTCTTCTTGATGCCAAGGAAAGAGCAAACCTCCTGATAGATGTTAGATTCGAAGTTCCTTCCTTGGTCAGAATGCAGTTCCAAAGGTACGCCGAACCTGCTCACCCAATTGAAGATAATCTGATCAACAACTGTTTTAGTTTCTTCATTTGGGATGGCAAATGCCTCAGGCCATTTGCTGAAGTAATCCATGAATATAAGGATGTATCGGTTTCCGCTGTTGGTCTCCGAAAACGGACCTGCGACATCTACTGCTATTCTTTCGAAAGGTGTGCCCACATTGTACTGTTGCATTTTACTTTGAAGCTTTCTACCTGGTCCCTTGGTAGCAGCACAAGTATCACATTTTCGGCACCACTTTTCGACATCATCTCTTGCATGTAGTCAGTAGAACCGTTGTCGTATCTTCTCCAGCGTTTTATTGACTCCCAAATGACCTACAGATGCGCCATCATGCATCTCTCGAAGAACGTCATTAACCTTTGACCTAGGCACTATCAACTGCATCAGATAACACTTGCCATCTGCAGATTCCCATTTGCGCCTTAGTACTCCTTCTTTCACATGAAGTGAGTCCCACTGTGCCCAATATGCTTTGAGAGCTGGACTTCTATCGCAGATGTCTACCCATTCTGGTTTTTCTCCGTGTTCCTTCCATGCAAGAATGGGATCTATATTCGAGTCTTCTTGTTGGGCAGTCCTCAGTTCTTCATTGCTCCAACCGTAAATGGGATCGGCTCTTATTCGTTGGATGGCAACCGCTTCCTTTTCTTCTTGGCGCGTGCAATGCGTACAGTCCTGTTTACACGGTCATCGAGACAATGCATCTGCGTTTGAGTGCAGCACTCCTCTTCGATGTTGAATTTCGTAGTCGTATGTCTGCAGTCTCTCGATCCATCTTGCTACTTGATCTTCTGGATTTTTGAAGTTCAGAAGCCAATTAAGCGCACTATGATCTTTTCCAAGGAGGAACTTCTGTCCATATATGTACTTATGGAAGTGCTTTGTTGCCAAAGCAAAGCTAGAAGTTCCCTTCTGGTCACGCAATAATTGCGCTCTGGCCTCAAAGGTACCTTTCTGTAGTAGGCGACGAAATGGACTTGCGACAGTACAGCTCCAATTCCGACGTTACTGGCATCGATGATGAAAGGTTTTCCAGGAGTCGGATAGGTCAGCACAGGAGCATTACAAAAACGTAGCTTGAGTTCCTGAAAACATTTCTCGCACTCACCTGACAATTTGAACGGCTTCCCCTTTTCAGTAAATTGAGGCAAGCTCTTAGTCCTTCACAAAGCGCCGATAATATGTGGCTAGACCAAGAAAGCTGCGGATCTGATGTTTATCCTGTGGTGTTGACCAATTCTTCAGAGTGTCAACTTTTTCCGGATCAGTCTTTGCTTAATTTGATTTAATTTTAAGTGTGCTTCTCAAAGCCTTTGGAATACAGCCTTAAGGTTTTCACAATGTTCGTCAAAAGTTTTTCCATAAACGATGACATCGTCCAAACATACAAGGCATGATTTCCAAGTAAGTCCTTGAAGAACACACTCCATCAGACGCTCAAATGTTGCCGGAGCGTTGCACAGTCCGAATGGCATCACTTTAAACTGCCACAGACCATTTCCGGTTGAGAAAGCTGTCTTCTCTCGATCTACTGGATGGATTTCTACCTGCCAGTAGCCACTCTTCAAGTCTAACGTCGAGAACCATTGAGCTCCTTCCATTGCATCCAATGTATCGCTGATTCTGGGCAGAGGGTAGCTGTCTTTCTTTGTCACATCGTTCAGCCTACGGTAGTCTACACAAAATCGGGTGCTTCCATCTTTCTTTTTGACAAGAACAACTGGTGATGCCCAAGGGCTTTTGGAATTTTCGATTAGACCATCTTTCTTCATTGTCGATATCATTTCTTCAACTTCGGCTTGTTTGGCTAATGGGAGACGTCTTGCTGGTTGTCGAATCGGTCTCGAATCGATGCTGTACCAGTTGTGTTCGACCATACTGCCCACTCGGTGAAGAAAATATATCAGCGTACTCATGAAGAAGGCTTCCAGCAACACTAAGCTGATGTTGACTTAGATTGGATGGCTTGAGAATTTTGGCTTTCATGGAGCTGAATTTTCCGGGGTCCATTGGTTCTTCTGCGTTCATTTCTGTGATTTTAGTTATTGCGGTCACAGATTCGCATTTTCCAATTACTTCTCCTTTCTTGAGCTTGACCTCGTACGGTTTGATGTTCAGAATCCGTACGGGTACCATGTTGTTCTTTGGTTCCACAAGAGTCTTCCCTAAGACGGTGTTTTGGAAAGATTGCTCAGACTCTGGTTCCACCATGAGGTATCGATGGCTTCCTAGATCGCCCTCTATTTTCGTCCAAACAATCACTTCTGAAGAAGCAGGAAAGCATATGTCTTCTTTGATGACAGTTCTTAGAGTCGATGAGTTTTCGTTGCCATAAACCATAGGAATCTCTATATTTTGGTACTTCAGCACTTGCTTACCGATATCCAGAATCACTCCGTGCTCTTTCATAAAGTCGATTCCAATTATGCACTCATCACATATGTCTGCTACCAAAAGTAGGTGCGAAAACTCTAGTTCTGCCAAACAGATCTTCAGACGAACTCCTCCAAATACTCTTGCTGCCTCACCTGTCGCTGTTTTAAGACGGTAGCTATTGGTGTTATGTAGCCACTGCGTTGCTCTTCTAGAAGATTCTTTTGCTCTTTTCGTTGGTCTTCAAACTGGGCAAGCAGCTGAGCCATCATATTGGTCATGTCTATGGTTGTACTAACTTGCTCTTCCGACATTTCAATTTCAAATAGAAACGTGTCTGGATTTTCATCGTGATGCCTCAAATCTTCCTGCAGACGAATAATGAGGTCATTTTTCGTTCCAGCAGTAGGAAGACCTCGTCTGTTAAGTTCTGCTTTAAGTTCAACACAATTCAATGCATTCACAATTTTACCTATTTTTTTTTTTATATTTTTGTATGTCACTTTTCACAAGCACCTTTCTTATTTGTTTACTAATCCACACACTTTATCAACTTTTCACGATCAATTATCTGAATTCACAGATTAAATAAGTTTTATTCCACTTTTTCTGACACCAATGTAATATTTTACTAAGGGTTCGCAAATAAAACTTATTTCCTTTATTCAAACTGAAACAACAATTACTTCACAAAATGAAACGGTTTTATTTCAAATACTTCTATTTCTACTACTTTTATTATAAGGAAGCACAAGTATGCAACTCTTTATTCACACTGACATTTATTCATTCATATTCAAATCAAAACTGCCGCTTTCGGACTGGTGCTCCTGTATTTATATCCGAAAATAAAGGGTTCTAGAATTTTCTAGGGTCTGCTAGATGGTGCTTTCCAAAAAGGTTTCGTCAATTATTCCAGTACGAACACCAACCGTGATCGATTTAATTATTTATTTCACTCAAAGATGGCCCGGAAAGTTGTACTAATGTGTGGTTGTTTACATAACTGGGCATATTCACCACAATATTTAAAGACAATCGTTTATTCGGGACAGCATCCGCCATTCTGCACTATAGTGGTCTAAAACACTTATCAAGTGACTTACATTAAATAAAAAATGTTGATTTGTTTTTTTTTTTTAACTTAGTGGCCAAGGACAATTGAAAAGTGGCTGAAAATATTTTTAAGGAAATCATAACAAATAAACTAATTGCAACCAACAAAATATTTGATGGTTTTGTTAAAGCCCAATTGAAGAGGTATAACTCAAAACAACCTCGAAAATTCAAATCTTTTTTGGACTTTGTTGACATTGTTAGTAATGTTGCACTCGGCTCTAGAAGTCAAAAGCTTAGATTTATTATTTATTATTTATAAACACAGGCAATCAATCAAAAATCTACCATGTTCAACGCATGGCATTGTGTTCACGTTTACTGTGCTAATTTTGAAAACTTTTTTTTTTTGTTAAATTTGACTCTAGTATTGCAGACTTTTACCAATAACTTGCTATAGACTCTAGATACAATAAGAAGTTATACTGAAATCCGCATTTCATGCGCATATTTTTAAAATAGTTGGCCAGTTAGGTTTTATACCAGAGATGATTTAACTTTTTCAAAAATTATTTTCTTTCACATGTTGCATTGAAAATCAAAGTTAAATAATTTTGTTCTCAAAGAAGTCCAATAGTTATTATAATTTTCTTCTGCCAATGTTTTGGCACAAATAATGTAAAACATTGCTACGACAAAAAAAAAACGGTGGAATTCATTGACTTGTAGTCATGGTATTCAAAAATATAAAGTAAATAAGGCAAAAAATAATGCACTAAACAAAAAAATGCATATTTCTTTTCTTGTGGTTGGGATAAAACTTTTTTGTATCAATTTTCAGGACGGTCATAAAGTCTACTATGAGGCATTTCAGGGTTATCAATTTCTTTAGGGGCACCCTGTATATTAAAGTCTTATTAATACTAGCTAACAACTGGTGAATATTTTTGAAATGTCATCGGGGGCACACACAACCCAGCGGGAAAAATTCAAAAATTCATTGAGGAAAAATCAGCTTTTTCCTTGAGGAATGGCAGCTGCACCGTCCACTTTTCAGCTGATTCCTTTGATGAAATTAACATGGGCATGTCCTAGGCGGGCAGGGCAGCACATGCTGAAAATCCGATGCAAATTCGCCAACGAAATCACTACTTCGTTGGAAGTTGTTTATTCACCGACCCAGATGATGAAAAACATGGTGGTTGCATAATCTATGAATTCACTGCATAAATGTATGTCGCTTATTCATCAGTTCAATATTTTCGATGAAAATGGTAATTAAAATTCAATTATCAAATCACAAGATATAGAAGTAGGTATAGTTGTTTATTCAGCAATTAGTTAATTCAATATGAAAAATGTGAAGAAAATTAAATAAATAGTAAATTCATTAACTCTGTTGTGTTGTGAATTCTTTGTGATTGGTTAATAAAAATATAGAATTAAAACTTTAAATTACAGTTAAATCACTAGGTCAGTGGTTGTTGGTTAATCACCACTTCATATGCGAAGTGAAGATTAACCAAAAAACTGAAATACTTTGATAAAATCTGAGATTGCCTCTTTTTAATGAAAATTCCTAAGTCCTCTTATAATATTTACTGTCAGTAGACAATGTCAACACAGAGAACACAAACAAAATCAACTTCTATTAAAACACACAATGGCGGTGCACACTTTACAAAGCATATGAGTGGACATAGACAATGAACTGATGAACTTCTACATGACTTTTCAGCAGTTTTTTCATCTTATAATTTTCCATATCAAAAGCAATTTTTAATTCAATGACAAAAAGGGTTGTTTTCTAAACACAAAGCAGAAAGTGGGTTCAAATCTATGAACTGAGGAAACCTTGCATGACTCTTCACTTATTAAATCATTACATGTCGTTTCCTTGTATTATCTGGCTAGTTAATTGATTGCTGTTGTCTTGTTGTTTTCTACACACCCCAGCGGTAAATATCGTCCCCAATGAATTTTATAGCTGAATTCTTCAATCAATTCACTAGCCAAATAATAAAAGGAAACGTCATGCAATGATTTAGCCAATGAAGAGTCATGCGAGGTTTCTTCAGTTCATAGATTTGAACCTACTTTTCGCTTTGTGTGTAGAAAACAACAAGACAACAGCAATCAATTCACTAGCCAGATAATAAAAGGAAACGACATGTAATGATTTATTAAGTGAAGAGTAATGCAATGTTTCCTCAGTTCATATATTTGAACCCACTTTCTGCTTTGTGTGAAAATAACCCTTTCTTTCGTTGAATTAAAAATTGCTTTTGATATGGAAAATTATAAGATGAAAAAACTGTTGAAAAGTCATGTAGAAGTTCATCAGTTCATCGTCTATGTCCACTCATATGCTTTGTAAAGTGTGCACCGCCATTGTGTGTCTTATAGAAGTTGATTTTTTTTGTGTTCTCTGTGTTGACATTGCAAACTGACAGTAAATATTATAAGACGACTTGTGAATTTCTATTAAAATGAGGAAATCTCAGATTGTCTCAAAGTATTTCAGGTTGTTGGTTAATCACCACTTTGCATATGAAGTGGTGATTAACCAACAACCACTGACCTAGTGATTTCACTTTAATTAAATTTAAAGTTTTAATTCTATATTTTATTTTAATTAACCAATCACAAATTCACAACACATACACAACAGAGTAATGAATTCACTATTTATTTAATTTTCATATTGAATTAACTATAATTGCTGAATAAACAACTACCACTAATCTTGTGATTTGATAATTGAATTTTCATTGCCATTTTCATCGAAAACATTGAACTGATGAATAAACCACATACATTTATGTAGTGAATTCACAGACTATGCAACCATCATGTTTTTCATCATCTGGGTCGGTGAATAAACAACTTCCAACAAAGTAGTGAATTCGTTGGCGAATTTTCATCGGATTTTCAGCATGTGCTTCCCGCCCAGGACATGCCCATGTTAATTTCATCAAAGGAATCAGCTGAAAAGTGGACGGCGCAGCTGCCATTCCTCAAGGAAAAAGCTGATCTTTCCTCAATGAATTTTTCAATTTTTCCCGCTGGGACAAAGCAAAAAGTGGGTTCAAATCTATGAACTGAGGAAACCTCGCATGACTTTTCACTCACTCAATCATTGCATGACGTTTCCTTTTATTATTTGGCTAGTGAATTGATTAAAGAATTCAGCTATAAAATTCATTGGGGACGATATTTCCCGCTGGAAAAATGTATTTATTTATTTATCAATATTATATCTGGGACGTTTGGGCGTGGCTAGGTCCCAAAGTCGCAAACAAACTGTTCATGTACGTTATCGGTCCAAAACTGAATTCTTATGTATGGATATGTATATGTATTGTTATACAAAGTGTCCAAATTATCCGGCCCAGAAAACCATGGGTTCCTGAAGTGATTTAAAGTCGAAAACCTTGAAATATAATATATATTCTTTCGTTTTCGCTTTCTTTTCGACCTATAATGGTTAATATGATTTTTGGTCTCATTTCATTAACTGGCTTTAATTTTTGGCAAAATGCAACCGATTCTTGAATTTTTTTTGGATAACTGTTTTTCCGCAATTTATTATCTAATCCATTTTAATGCAGTTTTGTGCCTTTTTTTACTTTGGTGTCATTTTATTTACAAACACCTTAATAAGTATAATTTTCTGTGTTATTAGAAAAGCCCAATTCGTTCTCTTAAAAATACCTAATCTTTTTTAACAAAAAAAATACATTTAACATGATTAACAAAATAAAATAAAAATAAAGAAAGAAAAATAAAGAGAAGGGAGTTCGCCTCCTACCTACCGGGTGAAAACTCCCAAATTCTACAAATATTTGTGCCAAATAACTGCAGTAAAATTAAACTTTCAAGGGACACGGTAGTGCACAGTCAAAAGTTCTGTTCTGGTACTAGACCCTGTTTACAAGATTGCCGAATAAGTGCAAAAGTGTTTAGTTCTAATGATCAGATCTTTACGATCAAGATCTTAAAATAACGGGAAAATATTTGTCTGCATTTAAATATAAAAATGATTTGTAGAAGAACGGGAACATAGTTGGCTGCATGTTATTGTAAAAATGGTTTGTAAAAGATAATATGATCTTTCCTTCAACAATGTAAGAGAAACATCATCAAAAATACAGAAATAAAGATTTTATTAATGGCTGAAAAAGGACACATTAGGTTAAAAAATGTAGGGGTGAGGCACTTGTAAGGAGAATATGCCAAATGTATTGTGTATTTGTGATGTATACGCCCCGATTGTTTGTCTAGAACTAGATTGATTGTAACGGGTGATTTTTTTGAGGTTAGGATTTTCATGCATTAGTTTTTGACAGATCACGCGGGATTTCAGACATGGTGTCAAAGAGAAAGATGCTCAGTATGCTTTGACATTTCATCATGAATAGACTTACTAACGAGCAACGCTTGCAAATCATTGAATTTTATTACCAAAATCAGTGTTCGGTTCGAAATGTGTTTCGCGCTTTACGTCCGATTTATGGTCTACATAATCGACCAAGTGAGCAAACAATTAATGCGATTGTGACCAAGTTTCGCACTCAGTTTACTTTATTGGACATTAAACCAACCACACGAATGCGTACAGTGCGTACAGAAGAGTCACAATCGCATTAATTGTTTGCTCACTTGGTCGATTATGTAGACCATAAATCGGACGTAAAGCGCGAAACACATTTCGAACCGAACACTGATTTTGGTAATAAAATTCAATGATTTGCAAGCGTTGCTCGTTAGTAAGTCTATTCATGATGAAATGTCAAAGCATACTGAGCATCTTTCTCTTTGACACCATGTCTGAAATCCCGCGTGATCTGTCAAATACTAATGCATGAAAATCCTAACCTCAAAAAAATCACCCTTTACTATAGTGGACAAATTATAATTTTTGGTTTAGATCACCTAAAACGAGTAGCTTGGTTATATTAAAATATCTTGGCAATGGCTCTTACGATTTTGATTAAATATTGTGCTGTATTGTAATGTGTTACATGTAAAAATCGCAGGTTTTGTTTAAATTTTGGATACAGATACAAATGTCCTTCGTAAAATAACAAAAAATATTGCATTCCCAAATTTTATAAAACTTAACTCTAACTTGAGCAAACAGACAGGCAAAAACATTTTTTTTTTAAGTCAATAAAATAATAAAAGTACGTATACGTCCTAGTGAACCACTATTTTATTGTCTTTTGTGGCATATTTATACTCTTCAAATTAACATGAAGCTAGCATGAGTAAGGTAAAACGAAAGCAGATATTTTCTCTATGGTGAAAACGTTATTACTTTCTTGATACCAAGCGGTAGTTGTACAAACATCAAGACTTTAACCTACCGATTTTGGTGGATTAACTGAGGTTCTGCCAGATTCATGCATGTTGGTTAAAATCATATATATCTACTTAAACCCTCACGAGGTTCTCATTTCGCACAGAATTTCGTAGTGAATCGGAAATAATTCACAAAAATCGTGTAAAACTTTACATTTAGACACCTATCGAGTCAGATTCAATCTCTTCAAAGTATTTCCAATTAAAAGTATCGCCAATTTATAGATTCAATCTCTTCAAAGTATTTCTCTTGAATCTGTATCAGATTCGTCTTAAGTGTTTTTCAAGTAGGTATTTACATACATCAAAATAGTTGAAATCTGAATCGGAGCCCTGAGCTATAATGGTTTATATTTTGTTTCCATCATTTGTTTTGAGTTATAGACTCTTGGGGGTGGGGATTGATCCCCTTGATTATATATGCCACTGACACAAACACATTTTCTTGACAAATTTCACGATTCTTTCATTAAATTGAAAACTCGAAAGAATAATCAATTTTGAACATTTGAGAACAAATCAATTTTGCAAACAAAAAAATTGAAAAACCGCCAATTTTTAATTGCTTTATGTTACAAATAACCAGATATACGTACATATCGCTTAAATCCCGATTCCAATAAATATATCAACTTAATTTTAAGACTATTTTTTACTTTTCAGTGTTAATTATACAAAATTATAAAAAAGAAGAACATACCTTCGATTGCTGGTTCTGCCTCTAAGAAAAATACGAAGAAAATTTGTTTTTTTTGCAGTATTTTTGACTGATGCCACGTATCTAGAACAAAGTCTTTTGTGTTATGCCAGATGATTTTTCGCCGATATGTGCATATGTACATATGTAGGTTAAGGTACATCGACCTAGATTAGTTTTTTGTTCAAGATTTTGGTACAGATTTTCTCATCGCAGAAATTATTGCACTTTTATCAAGGAGAATAATTTTAAAGCAAAAAAAAAACACTGAAATAAATTGAAAACAATTTAAAAAAAATTCACATCACACAACTTATGTTCACATAATTATAATAAGATTGTATATATGATGTATATTTTTCACACAAAGAAAAAGCTAATGCATGCGTGCACAAACATCTGACAACAATTTGTTGGGCAGTAGTCATCCCTTACGATGGCGATGGCATTACAATATGGGTCAATAATTCGGAATGCACTGATTTTTTTATCCTACTTATGCGGTACAACACTTGTTGTAGATATAAGTTTCTTTTCTGTTACACCGACCGCCGCAATAGAGAAAGCCCCACAGAGTCACCGACTTGTCGTCGACGAAAAATCGATAAGAATTCGTAATTGTGGGTTGTAGGAGCACACACGCTTTTGCTGTCTCTTCCCTGGCACTTGTTCCTTGTTTTGTTTTTGGTCTAAATAGTCATCGTTAAAAAACGCATAACTAACGCTTTAATAGATCCTTTTTCTTACGGTTGCGTGTTGCGTATAATTGGTATCAATTCTTTACTATCAAGAGTATCAGATGGCACCGCACCACTTGTTGTTTGTAAAAAAAAAGGAAACTTGCCGAACAATTTACATATTTTTATAACAACTAAAAATGTAGGTGTCTTGTTTTTTTTGTTTTTGCCTACATTCGCCCAATCGATACATTACATAGTTACACTGCTTATTACTGGTAAAAATTTACTGTGGAAAAGAGAAGTGTGGGCGATTTTTTCAATTAATTCAAATTTAACATTGGGGGATGCTTTTGAACGCACGTAATTAAAATCAATCACATTTCACATACTGGATTTACCCGACTTATAAAAACCCATTTATTGTCATAAACAAATTTTACGACAAAGAATGTTTGCATAAAGGCAGAAAATATATGGTGATTTGTGAGTCGTGTAAATCCAGCATAAGGAATTTTTAATCACGTAAACTATTCATTTAAGGACAGCACAAAAATGGTCAATAAAGAACACTCTTGATAACAAAACTAACAGATTCAAACCATATTATACAAAATTTATTATAGCGATTGTGTGGAAAACAACAGTTCGCGATTGCGATGTGTGATGTCTGATAGAACGACTTGAACTTATTTAAATGAAAAAAATATCTCACTGTGTCAGTCGCAGTCCGTAGGTACTATGATACGTTTTAATTTAACTGATATCTTTTATTCCTCTGGATTGAATGGGGGAGGGATGATTTGACTTACTTTTTTATTTTCGCTTTGGATGTTGTTTTATCGTCTCCCTTCTCCCAAAAATATTATCGTCTTTTCTGTTTGGCTTTAAAGTACTGAATGAATAGAGCTTTTAGACTTATGGTTGCCATCCGTTATTATTTACTTTGAAGGTTTATTATTTGTTAAATTTTGTTCAGATGGTTTCCATGATTAATTATAAGGAGGTTAGAGAGGGTTATCGTATTAGTAAACTAAATATAGGTAGGTACACCAGAGGTTCATAGGGTTCGATATAGATCTGAACAAATAAATTAAGTTTACACGAAGAAGAGCTCATCAGACAACCGTTTAAGAAACAATAAATTAAGGAATAATTTTAAATAATCCTCAAATAGATAACATTGTTAACGCATTTTTATCATCGCATTGGAAGTTATTGTATTTGGTGCGATCTACCTAATTAAAAATGTTGGCATATCTTCAAGATTTGAGGTCTCTAGAATCAAAATCCGGAAACACTTTGTTTTTTAAACTAAGAAAAACAGTTGAAAAATAATTTTCGTCTCAAAAATTTCAAGAACAAGTAATGATTTCATACCCAGTCATATTTTTCCTACACATAATGACGTAGTCAGCAACTGGCATTTTTTCAAAAAAAAATCAGTTTTTTTATAGCAAAAAAAACTGAAAAAAAAACTACTAAAAATGTTTTTCAACTCGAATATCTTAAGAACAAACAACGATTTCGACTTCAAATTTTTATCATAAATATATATATATACCATCTGTATGTTGTATATTTTGAGATTTTTAAAAGCACCCTTGAAAAGATTAAAATCAAAATGTTGCCAAAAACGACTTTTCAAAAATATATTCATTCGAAAAATGATTACTGGTGCATTCCACGGTTACTTACGGAGAAATCGTACTCAAATTTTGATTTTATTATGACGATATTTTTATATTCCCACATTTAAAGTAATTTTTATGTATTGGAACTGTTGAAGAATTCATTAATCGTCGACGCTCATTCAAAATTGAACTATTTACTTTATTGATTATGACATAAATCAAACATAAAGAGATGTCACGTACGGACTGGCAAAATCTACCAAGTAGTCAGACGCTTGTCGAAAAATATATTTTTCAGCGAGTTTATAAGACTTGGCGTGATAGTGTCTGAAGAATGTTTGTAGGCCTATTTTTACGTACCTAAGCTACGCCATGAAATAATTGAAAATTGAATAAAATATGTGGTGTTTTTATTTACAATTGTTTCAAAATATACAAAAATATCTATAAGAAATAACGGTTTGCTTGGAAATCCACATCTCCTTACATTCCATAATTTTTCCCTCCGAGTCCATCAAGTGGATTCTAGAAATTCTTGCTACATACCACTTTAAAATTATCCACTTTAAACCTTTTTTTTGGTTAAAAAAACTTTCGTACTTTCATGGAATTAGTGACTACTCGAAATCGTTTCAAAATCAAAATCCGGCATCTGAGAGTGCATGGTTGTCAAAGCCAACAAGTTACTAGTTACTACCCAAGTAATAATTTTAGTTCGTTCTTGGCTCCACCATCGCTTAAAAAGCTAAATTTATTTGGCTGCATTAAATTCATGTACCCTTAAGCGCGAATAAAGCTGTAGAAAAACTTATTTAGAGCATTTTTTTTGACTTTAGAAGCTATTGCGATTGTTGATTGATAGTTGATAAATATTGATATTTTGCATTTTTAAACTCTTTTTTTTGAAAATGTGATCAAATATTCATTGATATTTGTCAATTTTTTTATAATTCACAACGGTCTGCATTATTCCCAATGACCAAAACTTTTTTCGGTTGGGTATGGTTAGAATTTCAATATTTATCAACTATCAATCATCAATCGCAATATAGGGGTGAATATGAAATCCATTTCATTTCTTGCACAGAGGTTGTAGTCGACAATTTCATAAGTGTAAGTGTTGTTGTCACTTTATTGCTAGTTTAAAGCTACTTTTTCAGTATAAGGAAGCACGATTAGGGTTCTAAACATGATGCTCGAATGCCTGCATGTTCTACAAAAGCAACAAAATGACATCTACGTTTTGATTAAGAGCACTTTTAGCTCTATTAAGCATTATCAAAAGCCAGTTTTAACAATTTTCGCTGTGGAGTTGAAATATACAAGAGATTAGCTTAAGTTAATATTAATATTAAAATGAGAGAATTGAAAATTGTTTGCTTGTGTTTGGATTTTGAAATAATTTCCCAAACATAAATATTACCGAAGAAAAACTGCAAATTATAATGAAAGAAATATTCACGATATATTACCGTAACACTTTGAATAATGATAAACTATTGTTAATGAATAATTTTATGTGCCACTCTATTTTCATCACAAACATATAAGTTGCACCTAGAAATTTTACAACGCGCCTTTGAAATATTACGTTTTTCATATATACTTCATACTATAGTTTGGGTTGCTCCCAGCCTCTTTTTATGTTTGTATAAATAACTTTTAAAAGAAATTGTAAATTTTAAAAGTAAATTTATGTATGTGAACTTGAATTTAATGTCTAGTTATTTTGACTTTAAATTAAAACTAGTGCCATTCAATTTTAATATATAGTTAGTGAACGTGCGGATATCTCTATCCGTGGATAAATTATGAATCGAAAGATTTTTCGTCCAATCGAAGAAAATCCTTTCTTTTCCGTTCCGATGAATACGATATGCCTAGGGCCGATTATCAAAATCTGCCATGTAATCTGTGTCGATCCACATACCTCAGAAAAAAAAAAGTAATTTTATTATTTAAGCATTTGTCTGTTTTTTATCTTTGACGAAAAATAAGGTTCATAAGAAAATTTAAATTTAAAAAACAAAAATAGGTGATACGATTGGGCCATCACACACTGGCTCAGTTTTGAGCTGAACTAAAGCCAGACTAACTTTTCCATCATTTTCATCAATCGCACACGGGGTGAGCAAAGCTGCCTGAAAATTCTGTGTACATGAACCGGCTTTAATTGGATTAGTACCCTCAGTTTGAGAATAAAAAAAAATAATTTCCTTTAAAATTTGCAGTTTTGCATGACAACTGATGTGTTTATTTTGCGTAGAAACAAACCACTGTGTATGTTAGTAATTAAACCTTGTTAGACCGCTCGAAACAAGGATAAACATTTCAGTCGTTTCTTTCCTCAAACTTCACCTCCCTTGCCTACAAACTTTCATTTCCCCAGCTTAGTCTAGTACAAAGTTGAGACTGTGTGCGATGGCCCATTGATTGTACATATTATATGTACATACATATAGTCTAAGAGCCGACAGTAAATTTTGGGAGTGGATGTATAATCAAAATTTGAGTATGAGGGTTCAAAGGGGCATATTTTGTGACATCGAAATCAAAAGTCTTGCAGTTTTTTTTCTCAGCCTTTGGAGTTGAAAATAGATATTTTCCAAATTTATCAGAGATATTATCACTTCAATTATTTTTTAAAAAATACATCATGATGCTCTGTTATTTTCCCTAAGTCAAAACACTTGGCGTTAAAAAATACCTTTAAATCATATATGATATGTCATCATGTGCTGTCTCGATTACACGAACATACAAGGGTAGGGAGTTGAAAATAAATATTTTCCAAATTTTTTATCAGCGGTATTATCACTTCAATTATTTAAAAAAAAAATACATCATTATGCTCTGTTGTTTTCCCTAAGGCCCCAGTTATAGCTATCATTGGAAACCATCATTGAAAAAGTTAGCTGTTGATTTTGAGATCCTTCGACAGTTAAATCATTGAATATTTTAATGCAGAAATATAGCTTACGACTTCAAAAAAAATCATTTTGACTCATATTTTTCCCATAATGTAACTTTTAATTTGTCAATGATCATTGGTAATGTAGTTCATCATTGAAAAAATAAAAGTCATTTTATGAGAAAAGTTGTTGTACCAAATGGAATTTTGTTTTACCTATAAATAATTATTAAGTCAATTAGCTTTAGTTTAGCATCAAAATAATAATTTATTTTTTCTTCAAAATCTCTCAAAATTGACAATTAATATTTTCAATGATAGCTATAACTGGCCCCTAAGTCAAAACACTTTAATCTTGGCGTTAAAAAATACCTTTAAATCATATATGATATGTCATATGTACTATCTCGATTACACGAAAATACAATTTTTCGTAAGGCCTAACATTTCGCTCCGTATAGGGCAGGTCAAACAAGAAAAGAAAACACCCTTTCACCACAGATATTTTTGGGGACTATTTTGATTCTTGGTAAACATGACAAATGGAACATTTATACCAAATTTCATTAATATCCCATTATCTTAAAATGGTTTTGGGTAATGTTTTACTTGTTGTACTTTAAAAAAAAATAAGGTATGGAGAAAAATGGAAGCGGAACAAGACAACATACTTAAAAGCGCTTATAAAAATGCTGAAGCTCCAAATGCATTTTGATAAACAAATAACACATCTCGACCTGTGACGTCAGTGGTCTAAAGCGGTGGAGTGCGTAGTGCACACGACTGCTAAGACTGAGCAAATCTGATATGCGTGGGTTCGAATCCTATGGTGTGCATAAAAAGTTTTTCTAATAAAATTGGATTAAAGCTCAGCACCACAAAAAGGAGACTGATGAGTGCAAAAGTGGCAAAGCACGAAATAGCTATATCTCCAGCTAAACAATTGGTGGTAGCGCCTTTAAGTTTTTGTTGTTGTTCAAAAAATTCAATGAAATTGACGGAATAAAGAATGGTCAAGCCTAATAAGCTGACATTCTAGTACGAATAGTACAATAATTACAATAATAAAAAAAGGTAATCATTCCATAAAAAGGACTTTAATTTTCTACAGGATACATGTATCTTTTCAGTTTTGGTCTCTTTAGAATAAGTGTTTTAAAGCACCCTAAAAAGATGTGTCATTATGATTAAATTGTATTATAACAAAATTTTCAGCTTGATAAACTCCCACCTACCATTCCTCTCCACCTCTTTAAATGCGTTTATATAAAAAGCCAATGCGGGGATTTTGAGGGACTTTGGATATGTTGTTGAGGATAAAATTCTGCGTCGATACCAGCAATACAATTTCATGAATTAATTTGTTCCCGGTCGGATCCTATCTTTCTTAGACTATTGAAGGTAGCCACAATGATAAAACTTCTACAGCGTACTTTTAGGACGCGCAATTTGGGAGGCGCAACAGCTCGTGAAGAACCAGTGGTCAAGTGACAGGAATGGAAGGGACCTACAATTTTATGCCGAACCTGAACG
Source organism: Melangyna quadrimaculata (assembly GCA_949320155.1). Lineage (NCBI taxonomy): Eukaryota > Metazoa > Arthropoda > Insecta > Diptera > Syrphidae > Melangyna > Melangyna quadrimaculata. The sequence continues at coordinate 140,205,582 of OX439484.1, read as the reverse complement.
GCTAGACGTGAAGCACTTGTTCATGACAAGTCATACTCTTGGAGGATTTGTCATTCCTCGCAAGAGGCAGTAGCCCTGAAAATCCACATTCAAAAATAATAAAACCATTCTTGGCCGCTCACACAAATTTGCACATTCTCCTTTATAAGACCAAAAAGTATCTAGTTTTTAAGATTGTCTTAATTCAAATTGTAAACTATCAGCCCTATTCTGCTAAACGGGGGATCGAACGTTCGATTCACTACATCGATTCACGTTCGCTCGTCGACTATGTTCTGCTAAACGTCGGGGAAACTACTTTACCTACTCTTATTTCGAATTTTTCGAAATACTCTGAGAGAATTAATTTTTTGAAATAATTTTTTATGTCATACTTTGTAAATTATTTTCTGAAATCTAACTAAATATTTGAATCATTTGTAGCTATAAATGCATATTTTGCACTGTAAATACAATTTTCGTGTCATGGTAAAGCGCGAAAAACGTGAATAGTTAAAAAAAGCATTTTGTACCTATTTTTTAAAAATTTGTTTGTTCTCTCTCTCTCTCTCTGTGCAAAACTGTGTTACTTTATAAATGAAAATAACCCGAAAATGTTAATTAAATTTGTTGCAAAATTTGTTAACAAATTATTGAAATAAAAATGAAAAATACCCAGATGGGCTTAAACAAAACCAGTTTCTCCTCTAAGAGAATCATATTAAATGCTTTACCAAATTTGAAGCAAATCGATCTACCCGTTTAGTCTCTAGCTAGCTTGTTGTAGAATTGAAGTGCAGCAACACATAACAATATCGATGGACTTCTCTATCATCGTAAAGCATTTTTTATTAAAAATCGTCTCTTCAATACGACAAACGCAACAAGTTAATTGCGGGTGTCCAAGTGAATGTTTTGTATAGGGGTGATCGATTCACTTGTTTATGGGAATGTCGAACTGTACAGCCGACATGGAATGTTTCCCTTCGATAGTTTAGTAGAATACAAATTGATGATTCTAAATACCGCAATTTTTGTGTAGTTCAGGTCAACTTTTGTGTTTTCTATTTGTCAAAATAAATGTATTTATTTTGTTGTGTGTGTTTGACCAATTTTTTTTAGTTAATTATTTGATTGTGGTTAATTAGGCTCTTTTGGTCTTTTTGATTTTGGAATGCGAATAAAAACACTTATTTCATTCTTATACCCAACGTTTCGTAAGTATTCCTTACTTCTTCAGGGGTTTATTTTATTTATTCCAGCTGTTAAATTTACAATGATAAAAACTTTGTTTCAAAAATTAAACTTAAACCTTTGTCTTACTTTTGTATTAAATCATACTATATATCTTAAATAATCCAATTATTGCATCAACCCGACGGCACTGACACAAGAATTGAAAATAAATTAACAAATATAGGTACGAAATAAACAGAAAATACTATTCAATTAAACGAGAAATGACATAAAAAATTCCAAAATCAAAAAGACCAAAAGAGCCTAATAAAACACAATCAAAAAAAAAATGTTTTTATTATTCGTTTGAATTTGTCAAAATGCTGATTTTGACAATTTATTGCCGGACTGCTCCTCTATACAATTTGTGACTGTTAGTTGAACGTGTTTTTGGATTGTTTAAATTTGTTTTGTTTGCGCAAATTGTATTCAAAATATGAAACAAACAATTAACAATACAATTCATCAAGCTCATTTGATTTCTATCAAAGTGCATCAAATGATATGAAGGCTCTTCTTACGCTATGACACAGACATAATATTACACGAATATATATATTTATCTGTGGCACACTATTCACCTCAAAATAAACTAACATTTCGATTGAAATCTGAATCCTCCAATGACAAAATACGATGTTACTGTCCAGCATATAAAGTATTCATTCCAATATTTGTATACTTTATTTTAAAATTAATTACATTTTATAGCAATCCTTGCCGTTTTAAGTCCTCGTATGTCTTTCGATTTACGACATTTCCCAAGGAATCTTCGAATTCCTCCTCTTGGTCAGCAATCCATCGTTCACTTTGTTTTTGGGATTTAAGTTTCTCCCACACTATTAAATTTAAAAAGAAAATTTTTATTTCTGTATCAAAAAATAACAGTTGAAATAACTCACAAGTAATAGCATCCTCGATTTGTGTTACATTGGCAAAATGAGCTGTATTAGGTATTCCCAAACATCGCATACCATGAGCGTGTCTCCATTCGGCGAAATGCCTCTGGAATGCTTTTGGTCCTTTGTATGTAAAATTACCGCAAATCTCGCAATTGTAATTTATGTTTAGACCATGTAGCTTATAGAGCCAATAAGGAATCGGTTTGCCATCCCATCCCAATGGCAAATTCTTCGGATTATAAGGAACGTCATCAGCGTCTTCTTCGTCGTTCTCGCTTTCGCTTGCTTCATTGTCACTATCGTCCCTCTCGCCGCCAGTACGCGCTTGCTTTCTTTGCACATTTTCTTTGGTGGCACTTCGCTGCTCAGAAACATACTCTACACAGCGGTACAACATAGCCTCAAGTAGAGCAATCTCTTTTTGGCGTGACTGCTCTCGGGCACTAAACTTTCCGCTGGTCTTCTTGGCTATAAGCGACGAATCAAGGTTCTTTTTGCCTTTGGTCGAAAATAATCTCTGCGCCCGTTCTTCTAGCGTGCCTCCACACTTCAAATCAAGAGCCATCAGAGCTGACTTTAGACGATCAAGACCCAACGAAGCTAACTCCTCCCAACTCGAGAATGCAGAAAGGTCCAGATGGGCACCAGTGTTTGCCAAAACCGATTCAGTTTCTTTGGGCCAACCCGGAAACGTTCCATTGGCCCATTGTTTCTGAAAGTCGGCATCTAGTTTTGCCAGCTCAGCATCTAAGTCCAGCAATGGTTTGATACGCACAATAAAACCGTACAGGTAATCGTTCAAACTCTCCAAGTATTTTTTATATTCCATGTTTTTGCGTTCCTTGGGGATATCAAAGACATGATCGAATGTCATCAGATAGGTGATGTAGTCAACTTTCTCGATGCCGCGTATATTTAAATAGGTTTCATAACATTCGTTAAGATCTAAATAACGACCGCCACCCTCCTCGTCAGTGAACTCAACCAGACCACTCATTTCTTCGTTGTTGCTGTACGACTTTGTAAGTTCGTCGAATTCAATTGAAAGTGGAACGCTTATCTCATTAGGATGCTTTTTGTAGAATTCTTTTATTTGTTTAAGTCGCGCATAGAATTCGTTGAATTCATTTGGACCCGATAAGGCTTGCACTTCAGCTTTTCGCTCATTGTCCTTATCTTCGTACAATTCCTTTAGCTTGTGTGTTGAATTGTGATGAAACTGAAAGTTAAAAATTAGTCTAAAACAATTGTTTTTGCATCTTATTTAACTTACATCCAACAAATACTTTAAACGATGTTCAGAGTATATCTTTTCTTTTTCCTGTTTATAAAATAGTTTAGTTTAATTGTTGTCGTTAACACATGCCATTATTTTCAGTACTCACACCGGGCTTCCTGTTCGCATATTCATCCACCATTAATTTAATGAGTCGTTCACGTTCTTCGTGATAACGACGTTGCTGTTCTAAAATAGTTTCCATTGTTTAATTATTTCTCGACAAGATGATATCTCCAAAAACTTTTTTGACTCCTGTAATAAAATAAACGTTTATTTTTTTTTATTTCTCCATTTCTTTACTTCGGGCTAGAGTGCTGTCAAACTATAGATTTCCAGGCAATGTCAAATTTTCCTTTCCATGGCAATTCATTCCAGAAATGTTTGTGTTCAAATGGGCGCGTTCGGACTACGGTGGAATATCCATAATTACCTTGTTTATAAGCAGTTTCGAAAGATCAAGTTGAATTTAGACCGAACTTTTTCTTCATGGTGGATTTAGATGTATCTTCTGGTGGATTTACATGTATCTTCATATGCAAAATGTAGAAAAGTAGAGCAGGACAGATGTATACACAAACTCCGAGCGAGTGAGAGAGAACTATCAAGAAGATGAACATATTCGTCTTCATTTCTGCATTATGGCACTTTCCTATAATGCAGAAACGAAGTTCTTCTGCATTTAGATCTTTTCTCTCTATCGAACAAATATAGATTTTGTATTTGGCATCCCTTTTTTTGTGCAGAAACCAAATGCAGATACATGTAAATCCACCATTAATGCACTTTCCTATAATGCAGAAACGAAGTTCTTCTGCATTCTGATCTTTTCTCTCTATCTAACAAATAAACATTTTCAGCCGTATTCATTAGAATCCGCTGAACAGATGAATAGTTATGCACTGCATAAGGATTTAAGTAGCCATTATACAACGTTGCATAAATTGTTATGTATAAAATATTTTTCATCTCATTATAGTTATAATGAGCTTGTGTCAAAATTAGTACCATAAAGGACAAATCTATAACGTTTTACTTTCAAAACTGACAAAGGAGACCCAGCTGTATGTGTGCTGTGTGAAAAATCAATAGAAGTAATTCTGCTGGCGATTGGATTATTTTTGTTTTTTTATTAATTTCTTTTAATATTATTATAATTAGCCAGTTACTTTGTTGGTGTTTTGTGTTTGCAAATAAAATTAAAAATATTTGAAACAAAAAAACGTCGTTTTTGATTTATTCCATGAATTGTTCCATTCACTCACATCGTGATGTTTTTGTTGAGGCGAAAAATAAAAGGGTGGTGCTTATTTTGTAATGCTTAAAATTCATTTGTATTTTCTCATGAAAGTGATGAAGTTAAATCTTTGTATAATTTTATTTAAATCACGCATGCCGTCGAGCAAAAGTTGTAAGGTTTGATGGAAAATCTTTAAATATTTTACATTTATTAAGTAGATTCTATAAAATAAAGTGTACAACAAAATATTCTTAATTTTATTTAAACAATATCACAACAAAAATGTACAATAAATTAACAAAACCACCATTATTTATTGTTGTATTTAATTTTATAAAATATTTTGATAGTCAGATTTCAACACCTCAAACATTACAAAAATAAGCGCCCCCCTAATATGTATCTACATTATTGTTGTGTGTGAGTCAAAGTGACATTCCGATACTAAACAACCCTTATGTTGGCTCTTTACAACCTCCAAACGCGTTTAGCTAATGTTGCCTCTATTCAACGTTACATAAGTTTATGAATAAGGTTTTTGCGGTCAGAGGCATTATAAAGAGTGCATAGCACTATGCACTCGCTATAATTCGTTTATGCATAAGGCTGTTTGTATTTGACATCCCTTTTTTTTTGTGCAGAAACCAAGTGCAGATACATGTAAAGGTTAGACCGCACACAACTGCAGCAGAACTACACTTCACGACGCGGCAAAACATTATTTGTATGAAATTGTATGAGCTATATCGCACTAAGCGGCAACTGAACTTCATAAAATTTCATACAAATTATTATGAATCGCAGTTCCCCTGCAGTGCAGTTCCGCCTAGTGCGGTCCAACCTTAAATCCACCATTATGCAGATGAATGGTGGATTTACATTTATCTGAATTTGGTTTCTGCACAAAAAAAGGGAAGCCAAATACAAAATGTATATTTGTTAGATAGAGAGAAAAGATCAAACTGCAGAAGAACTTCGTTTCTGCATTATAGGAAGGTGCCATAATGCAGAAATGAAGACGAACATGTTCATCTTCTTGATGGTTCTCTTTCACTCGCTCGGATTTTTTGTATACATCTGTCCTGCTCTACTTTTCTGCATTTTGCAGATGAAGATACATGTAAATCCACCATAATGCAGAAAAGAAGAGCAGGACAGACGTATACAAAAAATCTGAGCGATTGAAAGAGTACCATCAAGAAGATGAACATGTTCGTCTTAATTTCTGCTTTATGGCTTTCCTATATTGCAGAAACGAAGTTCTTCTGCATTCTGATCTTTTCTCTCTATCTAACAAATATACATTTTGTATTTGACATCCATTTTTTTGTGCGGAAACCAAATGCAGATACATGTAAATCCACCATCATTTGAGTTGAGAGCCCCATTGCGTCGATCTGACACCATTACATGCCACTTCCACTGGCCATGAACCCAACTAACAATTTTACTCCTATACTCATCCATAGAAGTTATTTATAATCGTTTATTGCACTCATTTAATCTCTCTTTAGAACTCCATAGAGTTAAAAAGGAGAACTTTTTAACTCCTATAGCACCTTATGATGGGATTATCATAAAACCCCTAGATATTATCTTCTAATAAAAGAACAAGACTTAAGGTTAGACCGCACACAACTGCAGCGGAACTACACTTCACGACGCGGCAAAACATTATTTGTATGAAACTGTATGAGCTATACCGCACTAAGCGGCAACTGAACTTCATTAAATTTCATACAAATTATTTTGAATCGCAGTTCCGCTGCAGTGCAGTTCCGCCTAGTGCGGTCAAACCTTTAGGTTTATATTTTAATATAAAATGAGTGCATTTAACTTGTGTGCAGTCGTGATAATCTTGTTGACATAATCGTCGACTGAAACGGAGTCAACGAGACGGGTTGTAATCATTGTCTTAAGAATATTTACCCTGCGAGTTAATCCAGAATCCTCGAAAGCATTTTGCAATTTATCCCATGCATCCTTTGCAGTAAGTGCATCCATATGCATGAAATAAATTCGATAGACGGCGAGGATTATTTTTAATTTCGCTTTGGTTATCTTCTTGGCATCCTCTTCGGTTCCCACGATGCACTCCCAGAGATCCTCATGCTCAAGATATGCCTGCATAGCAAACTTCCACGTACTATAGTTATCCCGGCCTGTGAGTTTATCTACTGATGGTGTTGTGCTAGACGACATGATTCGGCTGATGCAATCCGATGTTGGATAGCTCTTCATTGTCAATATCTTCTGGGCCCATAACCTGATGGTATTATCGTTAATCCACTAGATATTATCTTCTCATAATAAAACAAGACTTCGGTTTATATTTTAATATAAAAGATACTTTACCCTGAGGCTACACGAGCCAGTACTGGCTTAAGGTTAGACCGCACACAACTGCAGCGGAATTACACTTCACGACGCAGCAAAACATTATTTGTATTGAACTGTATGAGCTATATCGCACTAAGCGGCAACTGAACTTCATTAAATTTCATACAATTTATTTTGAATCGCAGTTCCGCTGCAGTACAGTTCCGCCTAGTGCGGTCTAGCCTTTACAAGTTACAATACATTTAAATTTTCTTACTAACACAAACAAACCAGAGCAACTTGCTCGTCAACTGGCTTGCCATTTTCGGAGCCAGTTGGGAAGCCAGCCAACTAACATTTCAGCTTCAGTTCAGCTTAATAGAATAGGCTTTAGAAGTTCCATAAGACATATGTAAAAGTTTACTTAAGCATAAAGGTTAGACCGCACTAGGCGGAACTGCACTGCAGCGGAACTGCGATTCACAATAATTTGTATGAAATTTTATGAAGTTCAGTTGCCGCTTAGTGCGATATAGCTCATACAATTTCATACAAATAATGTTTTGCCGCGTCGTGAAGTGTAGTTCCGCTGCAGTTGTGTGCGGTCTAACCTTAAAAAGGAGAATGTTATAGAAGCTAATATAGCTTGTATACGTGATTTCGGAAAATCTTCTTATAAACTTATTCGCAGATCCTTTAAAAGTAGCAGATTGTATAAAAACCTAAAGAAGCCGATACGAAGTTTTAACGAGCGATATTGGAAATTTGAATGACACTTCACTTGACAGATAGCTCCAAACATGGTTGTATAAAAGTCAAATAGAAGTTTAATAGAGGTGCAAACTTTTGTATGTACGCTGACGTTGGCATAGATGCACCACCTTCTTTACAAATGATCATAACATTTTTAAATTTAACCCTGATTGGCTGGGATTTTTATATCTTTTAACCCCCATATTAATAATCGAAGCTATCTTTAACTCTTGGATTAGGAGTAAGATTTCTGCTTCTTACGAGCTGGCTAAACCACAAATAATACAATAATAAATGCAACTAAGCTATGAATTATTTCTTTTAAGATATAAACAAAAGTCTTAATAACAGTTTTATGAAACTGTATTGAAGAAAATCTCAGTTTTCACTTAAATATAAGAAAAAAATAAACTTACCTTATTTTTTTTCCTTTTTCCCTTAATATTCATACAAAACTGCGCACGCGTCCGTCAACAAATAGGAGCACAACCAGACTTAACTCTGTTGGCCTTATTGAACGTAACGGATACAATGGAATTAGGTATACACTAATACAGCTACTGGAATATAAGTGTGGTGCATTTTGCACCACTGGTGCATCTATGACAACGTTACCCTATGGTTGTATAAACCCTATTAGACGCTAAAAATACAAGTCTTATAGAAGGTGAACAAAAATAAATGAAACAGAAAAAATAAATTTTTATTTGATTTTTTAATCTGATTTTTACTGCATTTTATTTGAAATCAAATTCAATTATGTATTACTTATAGTATTGGAAACAATTATAAAACATATATTATATTTTTACCTCACTAGGGATCGAACTCGGGAACTCCTACTTGACAGTCTATCACTCTAACCACTCAGCCACCTTAGATATAATTTGGAAGATGCAAAAACTTAATCAGTATTCTTTTTTAAAACTTTAAGTTATCCTTTAAATAAGTCCGAGCTTCTATAAAAATGTTCACACATAAACAAGAAAAATATCCGATTTGTTAAGCAGTTCCCTTGGTTTAATTGCATTTCAATAGTCTTATTAATTTCTATAGTCTTAAAATAAACTAAGTAATAATGCGTATTTTTAATAATTTGAAGCCGAAAAAATACACGGCCACTGAAGCACGATAAACAGAAACAAGGTAAGCTCATAAGGTGTGTGACGTCACAATCATCTGCTTATGTTCGGAGAAAAGGAAAATAATCTTACTTTATTTGATTGTTATTATAAATTTTTCTTTTTTATTAGGGGTATTCACGATCCGATGCAACTGGCCTAGTATCATTGTAAAAGTGCAAAAGTGTAAAATCTTACAACACTACAACAACAAAATATACAAGGTGCAATCTTACAACAGTTTCGCACTTAAGCAATACCCGAAACCTATTGCAACAGAAAAATACAACATTGTAAAATTTGTAAATTGTGTTTTTTACAGCTCACTCATTCTTGATTACGTTAAACAGAAACAAAGGTATGTTCATTGGATACATCCAATTTGCTATCTTGATTGTATTGATGTGACGTCGTCATCATCTTTTACTATTATTTTCCATTTAAAATTCGGACGATAATTAAGATTTGGTAATATTTTCTTTTTCCGTTTTTTTGGCATCTTTTTATGAACAAAATTTAACTTAAATCAAATTGAAATTTTCAGATATGTTCGAAACAAAAACAAATAACAAATGTCAAACTAATTTTGACATTTGCTTCAGTGTTGCAAGAAGATAAGAAAAGTGCGTTCACGATCCACTTAAAAAAAATAAAATTTCGCACTTTTACTAGGCTCGTTGCACCAGATCGTGAATACCCCTATTGTTTTCTTTTTCATTGTTTAAAAACAATGGGGCATATTCATAGTTGCAGATAGACCCAGGTTTAAATAAACTACAGTTTAAGACAATTTGGCTCAATGAATACAGACCGATTTTAATTACAAATTGTTGGTTTTATATTTTTATAAGATAGTTTACTTGGTATACTACACAAATAGCTTCAAATATGTTGAATTTATAAACTTAAAAAAATAGAATCAACGTCCGAAAATTCAACTAAACCTATGTTTAACTTACACCCAGGTCTAAAATGACTACGAATACGCCTCAATTTATTTAAATACTTAAATTTGTAATTATGGTCTTCACTTTAAGTTGAACAAAAACGTAAAAGCTGACCGTGACTGCACATAAATACCCAGATATACGAAAATGCCGAATGTTATTTTTATCTAATGAGCATAAGCATTGTTTCTGTTTATCCTGCATTGTAGCTTATGTCTTAAACCAACGAAAAGTAGCTTTCCGAATGATCAAAAGTCAAGTAAAATGAATTATCTTTCTCTTCACGAGTTCAATTTATTGATTACCTATATATATGTAATTATAAATGTCAAAAGAGTTTTTTAAAAAGCTTCTTTAAAATGACTTATACAAATTCGAGCTTCTTTATTATAGATTGACATATTGGCCGCGTTAGGGTACGTCGCCAATGGTATCTAGATTTGTTCGTGTTATTGTTATGCCTAAGAAAAAACCAGCCGACGAACAAACAGTTGATATCAAAAAGAAATCTAATGCTATCCCAAAAATTGTCGAATCTGTTTGGATTATATGAACAAGAACAAGAATTTTTAACATTTCCAAAATAGGCAAATGTCAAATATGATTGAAGGATGGCTATGATTATGATGAAATGTACAAAATCTCTTAAAAATCCAAATTTTTTGAAAGTATATTTTTTGTTTGGGAAAAATGAGAGTTTTGGAGATTTTGGTGACATTGGGAATATTCTGTTACCGATTTCTCAAGCCATAGACTGTCAAATTAAATTGAAAGATTGCTATGGAGATGATGCATTGAAAAACTAAAAGATATCTGAATTTTTTGAGATTAATTTTTTTGTGCGGGAAAAGGCGATTTTAGCGCCTTTGGGTGACATTTTGGAACGAAATATTGCTCGTACGACGTATTTTAGTTTCTTACATATTTTTCAACGCATGAACTGTCAAACTCCATTAAAGGATGGATTCGATGATGATGGATTAAAAAAACCTCCAAAAAATCGATTTTTTTAAAATTATTTTTGAAAAAATCGAAATTTTTGAATTAGATAAAAATTAATCCATATTTGACGCAACAGAAAATTTTGTCATGCATCCGCCAAAGCATTGTCAGTATTATGCGTTGACCATCGCAAGACTTGATGCAGAATTCGACGTCATTTTTTGTTTAAGAAAAAATCGAAGTCCGATGCCAAAGCAAATTCAATAAAATTGTGTATTTAGAATCCTAGATAGGCTGTCCTAGTAAAAGATACTTGAAAGCAACTTGCTTACAAGTTGCCTGCCGCCTAGATCACAACATAATCACGTATACGAACTTGACAGTCAATCTATGTATCTATGTAGCCAACTGGCTCGCCAGTACCTGCTCGTGTAGCCTCAGGGTTTTGGTTTGCAGGGCAATAGCAACACCTTACTCTGAGGTTACACGAGCCAGTACTGGCTTACAAGTTACAATACATTTTAATTTTCTTACTAACACATACATAAGATTGCTACGGAGATGATGCATTGAAAAACTTAAAGATATCTGAATTTTTGAGATACAATTTTTTGTGCGGGAAAAGGCGATTTTAGCGCCTTTGGGTGACATTTTGGAACGAAATATTGCTCGTACGATGTATTTTAGTTTCTTACCTATTTTTCAACGCATGAACTGTCAAACTCCATTAAAGGATGGCTTCGATGATGATGGATTAAAAAACCTCCAAAAAATCAATTTTTTTTTAATTATTTTTGAAAAAATCGAAATTTTTGTATTAGATAAAAATCAATCCATATTTGAAGCGACAGAAAAGTCTGTCAATGCATCCGCCAACGCGTTGTCAGAATTATGCGTTGACCATCGCAAGACTTGATGCAGAATTCAACTTCATTTTTTGTTTAAGAAACAATCGAAGTCCGATGCCAAAGCAAATTCAATAAAATTGTGTATTTAGAATCCTATATAGGCTGTCCTAGTAAAAGCTGAACGTGACTGCAGATACTTGAAAGCAACTTGCTTACAAGTTGCCTGCCGCCTAGGTCACAATAAAATGACGTATACGAACTTGACAGTCAATCTATGTAGCCAACTGGCGCGCCAGTACCTGCTCGTGTAGCCTCAGGGTTTTGGTTTGCAGGGCAATATCAACACCTTACTCTGACGTTACACGAGCTAGTACTGGCTTACAAGTTACAATACATTTTAATTTTCTTACTAACACATACATAAGATTGCTACGGATATGATGCATTGAAAAACTTAGAGATATCTGAATTTTTTGAGATTAAATTTTTTGTGCGGGAAAAGGCGATTTTAGCGCCTTTATGTGACATTTTGGAACGAAATATTCTTCGTACGACGTAATTTAGTTTTTTACCTATCTGTCAACGCATGAACTATCAAATTCCATTAAAGGATGGCTTTGATGATGATGAATTAAAAAACCTCCAAAAAATCGAAATTTTTGTTAAAAATTATTAAAAAAAATCGAAATTTTTGAATTAGATGAAAACCAATATATGTTAATTTGACGCGACAGAAAAGTCTTTCAATGCATCCTTCAACGCATTGGCAGTATTATGCGTTGACCATCGCAAGACTCGATGCAGAATTCGACGTCATTTTTTGTTTAAGAAAAAATCGAAATCCGATGCCAAAGCAAATTCAATAAAATTGTGTATTTAGAATCCTAGATAGGCTGTCCTAGTAAAAGCAGAACGTGACCGCAGATACTTGAAAGCAACTTGCTTACAAGTTGCCTGCCGCCTACGTCACAGCATGTTCACGTATACGAACTTGACAGTCAATCTATGTAGCCAACTGGCTTGCCAGTACTTGCTCGTGTAGCCTCAGGGTTAGTGAAGGAAATTCAGTTGATATGAAAAACATTCTGAGAGAGCTCGAAAGAAGTGCTAAAGGAGTAAAGTATAGAGTGTGAAGAAAAATAAAAATAAAATCATTTAGGTAAGCCTAGGGATCGAACTCTGGATGCCTCGCACTATTTATCAGAAGGATTTCTGGATCACTAAAGAAACGAATGGCCCTTTAATGTCTGAAATCGGAAGCAATTTTGTTAGTTGGGTTTTTAATATATTTTTGAACGTTTTTTAAGATGGCCATACACGACCGAGCCGAACAGCTCGGAGCCATTTGCCTCCGGTCCATTTGGCCACGGTCCAGATTAGGGTCCCATACACGGCTGATCGGAACAAATTTTGGCAGTTTGGTTCTTGTTAACAAACAAAAAACGTCAGCGGCCCGTTCAATGCAGAAGGCATAAGTCGACTGAACTGAACTTCTTTACGACAGTTGTCCAATCAGAAATCAAGAAAATTTTAAAAATCTGAATTTTATGTTTTGTACTGAACATGACAAAACTTGACAAAAAAGAGCATGAGACAGTTGTATATGTTTTTGGTGAAAATTGTATTCTACAATTTAATGAGATAAATTGATTATTAAGTGAAGGTGGAGCTATTGGAAAGTTGCAAGCAAACAGAACTGCTCGGTTTGCTGATTCCCCACACACGATAGAGCCAAACATTGGTTCGGAGGTTCGTGCTCGTGGATTTTGGACTGGCTGAAAATCCAAATTGGTCGGCTCGTTGGTTCGGTCGTGTATGGCCAGCTTTATACTACGTTTCCACCAACCACTAAGTCGAGAGATTTAGGTAATGAGATTTGTTTTGTGTTTCCACTGCACAAAAAGAGGATTATGGCAAAACATTCAAATGGTGTTTCATTTTTTTGATATGAAGTGAGATAGATAGTTTTTGTATACATTTCCATCTGTCAATAAACGAAAATAGTTCGGTTCCACAATTATTCTTCGAAAAAAATATATGAATGAGTTTTATCTGAAATCTTCATTTGAAGAGCTTAAAATTTGTATGGTAAATCCTTTGAGTATATATAATATGGAGTGCTCGTTCCTATCCCTAATGCATTGTAGTACTTGAGCCTGTGATAGAGGGCGTAATTTCAATATAGAGAGGGTATTTGGCAGCTGCAGCTATATGGTGTTGTTGTAAAAACCCTCTGTATATTGATAATTGAATTACCGCAAAGACTACCGCGCCCCCTATGATGGTTACGTTTTTGGAATGTAAACACTCCATATTATATATACTCAAACGGTAAATCTTGTAGATTTCAAGGAGATTTGTGAAAATCTTGCTAAATCTCGATTTAGTGTTTTGTGGAACGTAGTACTGCAGAAAACACAAAATTCTAACGATTTTTCCAGTCTGTTTATATTCTCCTCTTCCTCTATTTCTTCTTTTAAAGCCGATCTACATTGAACGATTTTTCCAGTGCCGATCTTTTGTTCGTTGGTGAAGGGAGTGAAATGTGAGGTGAAGGGATCAAATCGTTTGTACCAGAAAACTCGAATGATTTTTCCAGTCTGTTTATGTTCTCTTTCACCTTCTTTCCAGTTTTTTGTGTGTGTTCGTGTCAGTGTGCCATTCCTTTGATGGTGTGAGTGAATATCAATGAAAAATGAAGAGCACAGCAATCAAAAAATGACGAAGACAAGGAAAAATCTCATTGAAAAAAATCGTTCTTTGTGTACATTTCACACGATTACTGGAAAAGTCGTGCAATGTAGATGGGGAAAATGTAGACCGGGACAATGCAAACAGAATTTCAGAGAATTTATTCAAAAAATTGCATACGGGTGCTTAAAGTATAGTCCCGATCTAGATTGCCCGATTTTTCCACGAAGATTTTTCCAGAAATCATGTGAAATGTACAAACAGAACGATTTTTCCAATGAGATTTTTTCCTTGTATTTTTATATTCACTCACATCATCAAACGAACGGCACACTGACACCGAACACACGCAAAAAACTGGAAAGAAGGTGAAAGAGAACATAAACAGACTGGAAAAATCGTTCGAGTTTTCTGGTACAAACGATTTGATCCCTTCACCTCACTTTTCACTCCCTTCACCGACGAACAAAAGATCGGCACTGGAAAAATCGTTCAATGTAGATCGGCCTTAGAAGCAGAAATAGAGGAAGAGGTATTTGTCACATATACAGTGTACGTGAGTGAAGCAATTTTTGAGAACCAGAAGTGTCAAATCGTTAGCGTGTGATTAGAAAAAACAAAGAAAAAAAATTGGTACAAGTCAAAAGCCAAATTAATATAACAATTACTTTGAAAAAACAAATAATTTAAAGTGCATTAAATAGACATTGTGGTGATCTTCTTATAAATAAAAAAAAAAACATGAATTGCATTGTTCAGGGGTGTGGAAATCAACAAAACATGGTGGATAAAAGCTTTTCCTTTCACAGGTGATTTTTATGATATTTTTCTCAAAAAAAGTGCTATAATGTTTTTGTCTTTACCCTTGTCTTTACTTGCTACATGGGCAAGTACTGGCAAGTAAGTTGCTATACAAACACATTTTTTTACTGATACATACAAACCTAAGCAACTTGCTCGTCAACTGGTATGGAATTTCTGAAGCCAGTAGAGAAGCAAGTTGAAAGGCAAGTGGACTCGTTCAGACTTGTATATAAAGCGATATCTGGATAGCTTTTCGTGAAATAAAAGAATTGAATATTCTTTCTGCCACAACTTTTAATGAGAGGAGGGACCAAGAAATTTAAACATTTCCAAAATAGGCAGCAACTGTCAAATATGATTGAAAAATGGCTAAGATTATGATGTATTATACAAAATATCTTTAAAATCCTAATATTTTGAGAGTATATTTTTTGCTTGAGAAAAATGAGAGTTTTGGGGATTTCGGGTGACATTTGGAACATTCTGTTTCCGATTTGTCAAGGCATAGGCTGTCAAATTAAACTGAAAGATTGCTACGGAAATGATGCATTGAAAAAACTTAAAGTAATCTGAATTTTTTTAGATTAAATTTTTTGCGCGGGAAAAGGCGATTTTAGCTCCTTTGGGTGACATTTGGAACGAAATATTCCTCATACGACATAATTTAGTTTCTAGCTATCTGTCAAGCTATGAATTTGCAAATTCCATTAAAGGATGCCTATGATAATGATGGATTAAAAATCATCCAAAAAATCCGATTTTTTAAAGAATTATTATAAAAAAAATCGAAATTTTGGAAATTAAATTTTTTTAAATTAAAAAACCGAAATTTATGATTCAGATGAACTACATACCCATGTGAGATTGCGACTTTGTGGTTTTATTTTCATGTTCGTCATTAAAGTACGAATTACCATATTTAAAGAAATTTTAATAAAAATATAAGATCAAACACTAGAAAGGCTAGCAGAACGTAGCCAATAAAAACTTGAAAGCAACTTGCCCGGCAACTTGCCTGTGGTGCGTTCTTTTATTAACCATAGTTCACTATGGTTAACTATAGTTAACAATGGTCGTTCCTTTATTACAAAATAGTTACGATTTGTAACTACATGACGTCATCACATCGTTCCTAAATTCAGGTTATTAGTGTCAAATAGTTACAATTCGTAACTATTTCCAACTCATCTCCATGATATGAGTTGAAAGTGTTGATCTGTCAAAGCACATGGGAGAAGGATTGTTTACAAAAAAAATAAAAATTGAAGAATCAAAACAAAGCTTTTTTTTCTACCATTTTTAATGAAAAAGGAGATTATATTGTAGAAAAATAACATGATTTTATGGTAATTAACGATAAATAAAGTTTTCTAAAGTTTTCGTTTGACAGATCAACAATATCTAACAATAAATCGTTCCAAAATGAAATGTAACAATTTCCAACTAAATCTAACAATGACACTTCAACAATTTTTGTTGACATATCAACCATAGTTAACTATGGTTAATAAAAGAACGCACCACTGGCAAGTTGCTTGCCGCCTACGTCACGTATATTCACGTATAGGAATTAGACAGTCAATCTATGTAGCCAACTTGCTTGCCCGTGTAGCCTCAGGGTTAGATTGATGAACTAATAAACAATATATTTATAATGGTTTACACTTTAAATTAAGTCAAGAATACTATAATTTAGTTGAAAATGTGCACATAATTTTTTTGTTAGAATTTAAGAACCAGAAATGTCAAACTGAAATTCTCGTTAACAGGTGTGCATGAGATTATATTGGAGGTTGAAAGGCGCAACTATCTGTTAAGCGCCCGTCTTATGAGAAAATTATTTTTTGTTATTAAATCGATTTTTTACGTTTTGAGTTAGTAATAAAATATCTATTTGTTCCGTCGCCAACTTATAAGTTCATATTTCAATGTTAATTTGTCTGTTCAGTAAGGTGTCTTTCAGTTCATATTTAATTGTTCATGGTTCATGTTTAAAGTTTAATCCATTATAAATAACATGTCCTTCGATAGTTAATTAATCTACATAAATACAAACAGTTAATAGCACTTGCTTTGTGAAAAATATAATAAAACTCACTTGTGAGAGGAAATGCTCTTACCGCACTTACTGTTTTTTTTTGTTGATTGCTAAATAACTACAATGTCTATTTTATTCACTTGAAAAGGTTTGTCCTTTCAAAGTTTGTTTTTTTATATGTGTCTTAATTTGTAACACTTTTTTATTGTTCTTTTTTAAAATCACACCAGCGATTTGACATTTCAGATTGACAAATTGCTTCACGCACGTACTCTTTATTTTTTTAGAACATTTCACTAAAACAACTTCGGAAAATAACAAAAATGACTATTCTGATGGCGCCCTAGTGAGTTGCCTTCAAAGAGCACTCCGTCCCTGCTGTAATGCATTTGTGTTTGTGAGACCTCACACCATTTTAAATACTGCTTCACTTTTTTCCAACAAGGGCAGTTCCTCTATTTCTTCTTCTAAGAGATCGGGACATACGAACAAACCTTTTTTCCCACTGACTTTTATAGTGGAATTCGCGTAGTTTTGGTGAACGCACCCCATGATATTTTGTTTATACGTTTTTATTTATTTTTTGTAAGTTTTAACTAATTTATATTCTCAGAATATAAAGTTAAATTAATTTCAATTATGGATTATTCTGGTTCCCTCCCAAATGACTTAAATAATAAAATCAAAAAAATCAAAAAGGTCGAAAACAAATCTGTATCGGGTTCTTCATGTTCTCCTGACTCGTACAACCTTAACACAAGCAATAAGAAAAATTGGAAACTTGCAATTGCCCAAGACGGTGAATTGTTTTTTATAAAACGATCTAAGAAATCACCGTCGTCCTCTGTTTCTTGTCCAGCTAACAACAGTTCGCAGTCTTTAAATCAAAACAAAAACATCCCATTGAGTTTGTTGAAATTATCAACAATAAAAAATGCCGATATCAACAAGGAACTCTATTTGATAGTAAGTGCAATGGATCGTTATAGATTTGGCCGAAGATCTTCTATTATTGAATCTATGCTCGGATTTGGCGTCGTTCCATTCAGTGATAATTTTGAATGTCTTATGATTGCCAATATTATCGATAACTCGATTAAACTCGACTATCCTTACATCCAAGAAGGCGATTGGTTCAAATCGATGGATAACATTGAAGTGCGGACAGAAAACATCGATAAACTACTTTTGCAATACACCCGAGCTACCAAAGTGAGGCTTACTTTCAAAAGCTCACATATTCCACTCAAAGAAAGCGAGGAGGAAAACTTCGACATGGGCGATTTACACACCTTTGAAGACTTTGCTCTCAACCATAAGCAATTGTTTGAAAATAAAACCCATCCCGACAACCAGGATTATGTTTTCTTAACTTTAATAATCGATCGGGAATATTTTCAAGACGAAAATAACGAATGTCTGTTCTACTATCCTTTCCTATCTAATAACTTTCTCTACACGGCTAAGGGTAGCTTTTTAACACTAGACTCTCTCATTACTAACGATCTTAGGTCAAAGGCCACACAAAGTACTATCACAGTAAATCATATCACATACTTCATTACTTATGGCCACCTAAACGATACTTTGGTTGTTTGCGCATTTTCTTCAACCCACCAAAACAAACAGCAGACAAAATCAAACTCCGATGACTTCATAAACTTTTTAAAGTTTAATATATCGGACTACCAAAGCTTGGAAGCGCGGCAATACTTGGGTCACGTTTGTGATGTTTTCAAAAATAATATCATCAAACAGAATACTGATTCCAGTATAAGTTTTGGTCTTTTTACAGGTTCTTCCTTGGGTATATCTCTACCTAAAGAAGCACAACTTAGAATTTGCGATGCTTTAAGTGAATTTGAATCAATGGATCACAAAAAGTGGAATGAAACCCACAAGACATCTTCTGATCTTATTGTCTGCGGCACTGCACTGTATTACGGTAAATTTCTGCTCTCATCAAATTTGCAAGTTGATTTAAGAACATCAATTGAATGCTTTCTTCGTGTAAAAGGGATGAGTTCGTTTCCAAACATCAATGAAATGTTTATTTGGGAGGAAATAAAAAACAATGCAAACAAGCATTATTTGGCAATATGCCTTCATAAGGATCTTATGTTGATAACAGTTTTGAAAAGTCCTCAGCAGCAGCTAACAAATTCTAATATAATTTCTTGTATTCCTTATATGGAAGAAATAGCTAATACAGTTGATTATCTTCTCTCGTCGGGCATAGATTGTATATCACAATTTTGGATTGATTCCGCAAAGCGCCCATCCATGAAGAAAATATGCCAATCTTCTGCAGTTCGTAAATTTACTATTCAAAAAGATATTTCTTTAGATTATACGGAAAGTAATAATGTGCTGTCTCAAGACTCTCCTCCTCATAGTCTTCTAAGTAGTCAACCTGAGGATGGAACTCGGCGAAATTTTGAATTAGAAAGTCTTTCTGATGGTTTTAATGATTTCAAAGAATATAATAAAGATTGTGAGTACATTGGAACTCTGTTAAATGAAGTAAGAAATATAATGCCCATGAACTGGACAGCAGGTTGGTCGAATAATTTAAGGTTTTTTTGCCATTGGAATTGTGCCGATGCTATTCTTATGCGTCCATTAAAACCGATGTGCTCAGAAATGCATTTAAGTGTGATAAAAGAAAATATTCTCAATATTCATAATTTAATCAATAGTAATTCAAATTGCAAGAAAAAATTGAGAGACACAACAAATGCCAGCTGGAATCGAAACGTTGTCTTAAGAGAACATGGGATTTCAGTTAATTTGAAAAACGATGATTCCGAAGAAAACGAAACGATTTTCATTATAGGTCGGTTGTTTGCTTTTCCTTTGAAGGAAATTTTCGTTTGCTTTGGGCCGAATTATTCCCAAAATCTTGTTGAATTAGCATTTCGGATGTCTATGTTGAATGTCGGCTAGGTGAGCCATTTTCATCTTTTCTCTTGATTGTTATCCTTTTTATAACCTCTTTATAAAAACAAATTTATATTTTGATTCCCTTGCCTAAGTTAAAAGAAATGTATTTTTAACAGTTTATAATAATTTAAGCTGTGTAAATTTTCTTTAAATTTTGTATAACTTCTTATTTTTAAAATACTCAATAATAAATGTTCATACATAATAATATGCTCCCATTTATTTCATATTACATATTCACCCCTATTACGGTTGTCGTTTCACTAAAACGACAATAAAACGACACGTCCCTGGAGGCGTCAATTGATGTTTAGTTCAAACGAATTTCATAATAATTATAAGATGAGTGGAGATTGGAGAGGATGTCGAAGATTTAGGTTTATTTAAACGCCAACTATCGCCTCTAGAGCCTTGTCGTCTTACTTTCGTTTTAGTGAAACGACAATCGTCATAGGGGTGATTATGTAACTTAAATATGTTGAAATATTCAGCCTTATCGGGAACAAATTTGCTTTTGATTTTCTCCTCCGTATTTGTTCCCAGGTGTGATATTTACCAATCGTTTACGAAAAAGTAAAAGGAAACCTTTTTCTCCTGGGGAAATTGATGACATTTTTCTGAAAAAAAAAAAAAAAATCGCTCTAATTTAGCATAAGGAGGTTTATGAACCCTGTGAAGAAAGACAAAATCCGATGGAGAAATCTCACCTTGAAATGGCGATAAGGCTGATTGTTTTAATCGATTAAAAAAAAAACGTTGGTTATCAATTACATCCCCACCTGATTACAAGAACTAAGACGCCTGTTAGATTGTGACAATGAATTTTCCGGAGAGTCGTATGAATCTTAGAAGAAGTCATATGTAATTTCAATCTAAGAAGATGATAAGATATTCATTTTTAAAATTTAGGGTAGTTGACACAAAGTAAATTGTTAACTAAAACAACAGAGCACCTAGAGCTAAAACGTAAGTATGTGGTTTGCGAAGGTTTAATTAGTACTTCAGAAATATGGAACCGGTTAAGTGCATATTCAACAAAACTTACATGAAATAACTTCACTATCTAGCGGTTTTGTTGATGTTGTACTATAGCAATCGCTTGGTACCCTCTTTCTTAACAGCCGGGATGCAATATTTAATCAAACGTTCACCCACTTTTTCTTAACACACACACAATTAAATAACTTAAGAATACATATATAAAATTAAGAAACAAATTAATTATAATCGTACTAGGTGCTTGCGAACTCCTAAATTATAAGACAGTGGTTACATTCGACTGATTCCTCCGAAACAAACAAAAAAAAACGTCAACAAAAATCAAAAACTTTAAAAATTTAAATTTTCATAGATTTTTGTTGACTTTTTCTTTTGTGAAGTCAAAAAAGTTGGTGGAGTTAGTCGAATTTAAACACCTTTTAAATATTAACATATTGCAATTACTTCAGTTTTAAGTGGATAGTTATTTCTGGAGTTAAGGTCACCTGTACTTTTTAATAAAAAGTACAAAAGTGAGAAATATATATCTATTATGAAGACACCTGCTTGCAAAAAAAACAATGGAAAATTGTGCATGGTGGTTTAGTTCCTCGGTTGCCAAACTGTGTTCCGCGGAACCTTGGGGTTCCGCCAAAGAGTTTTCAGGGTTCCGCGACTTTCTCGAAGCACACACATTATTTGTGCATTACATTATTTAGTACCGTAAAACCGGGTGACTTTGGCGCATTTAAAAAGATGAATAACTTTTGAAGATTTGTTTACAGAGTAAATTTTTTTTTTGCAAAAGTTTCGTTAATTTTAGACAAGTCTAAAAATAAAAATTGGGTGGCTAAAGTCATTCTGCAATTTCGGGTGACTTTGGCCGCGTAAATGTATTCCTTATTATCTCATTGCTAATCAATAAATGATCGCTTACTAATTGATAATAGATACATTTTCTTATACTGAGGATTTTTTTAAAATTTCATTAATATTTTTTTTGCTGTTTAAATACATGGATTGTTAATTTCACTGGAAAAATATTAGGAGAATCAATCTTTCTCTGCTCTTTTGCAGCCTTATTAGGAGATTGTACTCATAAGCTCCGTACGTCTTTTTATGACAAGTTTTCCTATAATTTTGATGCATTATTTTCATAATTTGTCGCGGCCAAAGTCACTCAAAATTATATAATAATATAATATATAATTTTTGAAAAGATTAGAAAAGTTTTTTTTATTAAAATAATTTAAAAAAAATGAGTATGGGGTCGACCCACACTAGTAACTTCCCATTGGTGCACTTGAAAACTATATGTATATGTACATATGTACATATTAACCTAAGTGGTGGGTAGTAGAGTATATTATTATATTATTTATAGGGTAATAACTAAGTTTTTGGATAATCAGTATATACATAGGTAGGAATAGATATAGAGATACAGGGCAAAATTTGACATTACCTATATTTTGTACTTTATCTGTTTATAATAGTGAAATTTTTATATTTTGTATGTACCTAAATAGCTTACAAAATTCTATGAATCTTACTTTTAAACCTTTTTTCAAATCTTCTCGGTATGAAGGTATTAATTATTTAAGCCAAATATTTCAAAATCGGACTATTGGCTATAAAATATCAAAAATCAGGGGAGTGTAGGTACTTAAAAAAAAACACGGTTTCAAAGAATATAAAAGGGCAAATTAAGTGTAATATGCAAAAATTCGATTTTGAAGCGATTTTGATAGGAAGAATTTTTCGAATTAAAACATTTTTGAAAAGTTTTTTCTTGCACCATTTTTATTTTTAGCTTTTTAAGGGGTTGTTTTAAAAATCTCAAAATAACACAACATTTAGATGGAATAGGTATATATTTTTGGTAAAAATTTGAAATCGATATCATTGTTTTTTTGTTCAAAATATTTGAGTTAAAAAACATTTGTTAAGAATTTTAAATAGTTTTTTGTCCAGTTTTTTTGCTCTAAAAAAACTGTTTACTGTTTAGACAAGCGAGTAGAACTAGTACCGTTTGTGTGTGTTACCCGGGGCTTAGACAAGCGAGTAGAACTAGTAACGTTTATGTGTGTTGGTTTATCTGAACACGAGAGAGCCAACTAGTAGCCCAAATAGTATAATATTTTTGGCTGCGAGTAGCCTGCCAGTTATCCTGCTAGTGAAGTGTATTGTTTTCATTTATTTGTTTTGTTTCCATAGTTTTCATAATTTGTATATTTTTCTGTATGAAATATTTTTAAAAAATCATTCAAGTTAACAAAACGCGCAGAGAGCTACTAGTCACACATACATCCATAAAACTAACACTATGATACGAATGCTACTATAGTTCTAATCGCTTGTCTAAACCCCGGGTTAGTGTATCTGAACACGAGAGAGCCAACTAGTAGCCCAAATAGTATAATATTTTTGCCTGCGAGTAGCCTGCCAGCTATCCTGCTAGTGTAGTGTATTGTTTTCATTTATTTGTTTTGTTTCCAAGTTTCCATAATTTGTATATTTATGAAATATTTTTAAAAAATCATACAAGTTGAGAAAACGCGCAGAGAGCTACTAGTCATACATACATCTATAAAACTAACACTATGATATAAATGCTACTAGTTCTACTATCTTGTCTAAGCCCCGGGTTATTGAATTTAAAAAAAAAATTACCAGTTGTTGACTAGTAAAAAAAAAATAGACTGGGTTCGGAATCATTTTTTGTTCTTGAAATATTTGAGACGAAAATTATTTTTCAACAGTTTTTCTTAGTTTAAAAAAATAGTGTCCGTTGAATTTTTTTTTTAATATTTACCCATTTGTTATTGTGTTATTATGTGTAAAATAAAATAAGTCTAAAGTGAATATCTTATTCCATTCTTGAGATATTCCAGACAAATGACATTTTACAACTCCTTTTTAAATTATTGTAGTAAAAAAACGGATTATTGAATTTGTTAGAAAACCTTTTCAGCACGTTATGACAATATTATCTGTAAAATAAAATTTATCCGAGGTCGATATCTTTATGCGTTCTCGAGATGTGGTGGACGAAAAAAGTACCCCGAACGTACGTGCATACACACATACAGACATCTTGTTAAAAACGATGAATTCTGATTCTAGAGACCTCAAAACGTGGATATGTCAAAATTTTCAATTCGACAAATCGCACCAATTACAAGAACTTCCAATGGGAAGTTAATAAAAAAAATTGGCGTTCATTGACCAAATTCACCCACCAACTGGCCAATTTTTACCCAGCGCACGTTATGTTATCATGAAATATAAACAAAAAATTGATTTCGAAATCAAAATTGCGTTGTTTTTCATCTTTTGCTATCGTTAAGAGTCGGGGTTCCGAAATATGTTTTGACCTTGTTTAGGGTTCCAAAGCTTACAAAGTTTGGGAATCGATGGTTTAATTTATGTGTCAGAACTATTTTCGTATCTTTTTCTGCAAGCACGTTTCTTTAGCGAGCATTTTAATTTCTCACTTTTGTACAAAAGAAGGTCTATGTTGTTAAGGCTTAACTACTTAGACCTACTTTTTGCAAAAAGTACAAAAGTGAGAAATTAAAATGTTTGCTAAAGAAACATTCTTAAAAAAAAAAATTGGAAAATTGTTTCAACACATAAATTAAGCCACTATACACATAATTTTTAACTGTTTGCAAGGAGGTGTCTTCAGCAAAGATATTTATTTCTCACTTGTACTTTTTGCAAAAAGTAGTAGGAGGCATTTAATATATAGAAACAAAGTATTTTTTAAATAAAATGTATATATTTCCAAATATTTTCAAGAGAAATATAGAGGTATTCACGATACGGTGCACCAAAAAAGTGAAAAAAGTGTTAAATTGCGAAATTTTATTACTACTGCTATCAACTACACAAGGCAAATTTTACACCATTGTATCAACTAACAATTTAACTTCTGTAAGGGTCTATCGAAGTTATTTCCTAATCAGCAAATTGAACTCTATAAGGCCTTAGAAAAACACATTTGGCCCACATTAAGAAGCTCGAAAGGCTTTCAAGCAATCATTTACAGGTTTATTGGAAGTACTCAATTTATTTCGATAAGGCCTTATAGAACAAAACTACACAAACATTGCAAATGTAGTAGTGTAGTTTTGTTCAAGTGTTTCGATAGACACGTCTAAAAACTCTTATAAAAGGCTTGTCGAGGCCTAGGAGAAACCTTTTCGAAGCACAATGCAAAACAAAATAAAAATTAATTCTTTATTTTTATTTCTATATTTTCTCCTTTATTTTCATGCTAGTACACATTTCTTTAATTACTAATGTTTCTATGATTAAATTACTCATTAGAGAAAACATGGAAGTGGTCACACAAACATACTTTTTGTGAGACAACAAATAAAATATATGTTTGTTTTTCGTTGAAATCAATTGTTTTTTAAAAACGAAATGCTTTGATTTGAGAAAAAATATAAAAACTCTTTTATGTCCCATTTCATTTTGTACACAAACCGTTTACTGACAATTTTAATTTGTATCTTTTTTAAAAACACTTATTTGCCAAAATAAAAAACATAAGCATTAAAGACCATCATTTAGTTTTTTTCAACTAAAAGTAGCCATGTATGTAGTATAGATATTAAAAAACGTTTGAAATGTAATAAGAAAAACTACTGAGAAATGAAAGCTTCACTAAGATAACCTTGGAAAAAAAAATCGAATTTTTTAACGTGACAAATATTTTTCAACGATGAAACAGGAACTATACTATGTTCACCTCGTTTGTGAATAATTCAGCCAGCAGTACCTTATTTTTACATCAATTCTACTTTCCATGCGAAGTACCAGCTTTAAATGCATTCATGTTGAGTGTGCAACCCCTCGCTAAGACCAAATAATCGGAATTATTACTTCCCGCGCATGCGCCTGAGAGGATGATTAAAATTAAGTCTGCATAACCACCTCTTCACAGGTCTTATAGAAACAAATTAGGCTGACATCACTTCGCTGAGGCAAATTCATCGAAATAAATGACTCTCGCGCATGCGTCTGACAGAGTTCACACAATTATTATGCTTGTTTCGGGCTTGTGTTTACTGGGTTAAAGAACCAAAATTGGATGTCATGCTTAATCAGAGTTACCACTGCGATCAAATTTTCTGAGGGAATCATTTTTATTGGTGGGATCCGGGGTATTATTTTTTTTTATAGAAATTTAAATAAAATAACAGCACTATTATGGTTATCAAATATTAACACGATATTTGATAATATTTGATAATATTATCAACAAAATTGATGAATCGGTATTATGGTGATCAATTATCAATATTTTTGATAAACTGTGAATTGTATGATCTATTGTGAATACTTTTACTGATAAAGTTGGTATTACGGCTGTCAAACGTATCCACCAAATATTCTATTAGCCACAAATTCTTCGTTGACAAATGTATCAAATATTCACAGGTGGTAAACAATTCCAATTTAAATACAATTTATATAAGTTTTTTGGTAGTTTTTACTGAAAATACAAATTGATTAACAAAATGTCTTCAGTAGAAATGTTTTTTGAAGGCAATTGTGATGAGGGAGGAAGTGTTATCGTGCAAGCCAACAAACGCAGAGATGCTTCAGACCCACTGAACAAATTATAAATTTATGACTCAAAATTAGCCAAATTAAAACGCTCACTCTTTGCTACTTATTTTATATGGCGTTTTCACTGGGCCAAATGAGGTAATTTCGTTGCAAATTTCCAAATGAGATCCGAAATTACCTAATTACCCATACAAAATCACATTTCGAAATGAGGTAATTTCAACCTCATTTGCACGAAATTAGGATGGAAATTAGGTGAATGCATCCAGCGGGAATCAGTTTCAAAAGCTCTTAAAAGCTTTTGCATGAAAATATCAATACACCATACTCAACAACATAAAACAGAAAGAGAAAACAACAAAAATAAACAGCTAACTGTCATTCCAAATTCAAACTGAAATGAGATGTCAAATGAAATTAGCTAATTTGATAATAAACACTTTTTTGCCAAATTTCGAAATTACCTCATTTCGGCTCTAATGAAAACGTAGTATTAGTCCCCTTGTGGAGGCCCCAAGCTATTTAGTTCAAGAGTTATGTCTTCCTATTTCTTGGTAAATACTGGCTTATTTCCTTTGCAACGTCTCGATTTTCCTCTATCACTTTTATCAGCCTTTCAATTTGTCATCTGGTGCTTACTATTCTACTCCTAAATAAACAGAATATTATTACGAAGAAAACAACGAATTGTATTTAATAAAAACAACTTAAATACAACCAAATTTATTATGTTTATAAGACCAAAACGCTGAAACTTATGCAAATAAGGAACGTCAAATGTTAAATGAAAGGCTATGCACAATTGGATTTCGATAAGTATTCACAATGGGTGAAAAATTATAAATTGATACTCATAATACCAAACTATCAATGAATTGATAGAAGTTATCAGTTATCAAATAATTGATATTTGATAGCCATAATATGGCTGTAAGACAAACCACGAATACGAAGAAAGTTTATCTGTTTTTGTTAAATCAATTTGTTCCGTTTTTGTTTTGCAAAATATAAACGATTTAATATTAGACCATAACTACTCAATGAATCGGTTTAATTTAAATTTTCAAAATGATACAATTTTTCCTATTTTTATTTTCATAAATAATTTGACCTGTGGTAACCCTCTCTCGGCAGTAGAAACATACATGCGCTGACCAGTACACAAAATCATGCTTGTATTGGGTTTTTGCGCCGAGGGCTTACACAAACAAAATAAACTGACATAATTCCACTGACAATTATGCTTCCATTAGACTTTCGTACACATAATAGCTTGTTTCAGGCGTTTGTAAGCACGCCCTTCAAGAGCTCTTGGCAGCTTATTTCACATGTCTCTTAAAACTAATTTCTGGAAAGCCTTACTAAAACTATAACCAAATTGTAAATATTCAGGCTTGCAGAAAATTATAGATTCTGCCTGTAATAGGTTTGTAGGAAGCTGTTTTTTTTTAAATATAGCTTCGAAAATTTGCAACTTCGATGTCCAAACTAAATAAAAGCCTTGTAGAAATAATAACATAGAAATTCAAAAAATGGACCTTATAGAGGATAAATTGTTAGTTGGATGTTCTGTTGCAATAGGGTTAGGGTATAGCAAAGGTGAAACACTGTTGCAAGATTTTAGTGTGTGTTTAAACTATTTTATAGTGCAAGAAAATGTTGCACTTTTACACTTTTGCAATGATAATGGACACGATCAAAAACATATAGAGCTATCCGGATAGGTTCGTGTTGTTGTAATCCCGTGTAAAAAAAAACAGCTGATGACAAAACAACTTTTGCTGTTGGATACGTTAGTATATCCGAAGCGAAATGACAAAAACAGCCGACTACAAAATACAAATTCGAGATTTGCTTGCCCCGTCGTCGTTGATCTCGTTGAACTCGATCCGCAGTGATTCACAATACAGTCTTCTCTTTCCATTTCAAGATACATGAGTAGATGGGAAAGTAAGCACTGCACTGCGGATCGAGTTTTGCGGGTTCTGAAATCGGCATTAATATTAAAATGCAAATTACTGTATTACAACCTTTGAGTATATATAATATGGAGTGCTCGTTTACATTCCAACAACGTAACCATCATAGGGGGCGCGGTAATCTATGCGATAATTCAATTTTAAATATAGAGAGGGTTTTGAGAACAACACCATCATGCTGCAGCTGTAAAAATACCATCTCTATATTAAAATCACGTCCCCTATCACAGGCTTAAGTACTATAATGCATTAGGGATAGGAACGAGCACTCCATATTATATATACTCAAAGGTTACAAAGAAGAATTTTGCCAAAAAATACTTTCAGCTTACCTATCCG
Source organism: Melangyna quadrimaculata (assembly GCA_949320155.1). Taxonomy (NCBI): domain Eukaryota; kingdom Metazoa; phylum Arthropoda; class Insecta; order Diptera; family Syrphidae; genus Melangyna; species Melangyna quadrimaculata. Next base: position 140,176,661 of record OX439484.1, on the reverse strand, counting down.
GTTTTGGTTGTTCAGAAACCTATATGGATACGAACCTATCTTGAATAGGCTATCGCACCGATTCTTGAATACGGCCAATTGTTTTTTGCAAGCGGACCCAAGGGTCCAGGGTGTCTTCAGTATAGATATTTTTTTCTCACTTGTACTTTTTGCAAAAGTAGGTCTATGGCTTTAAACATTGATCATCTGTAGGGCACTTAATATTTTCTTTTAACATCTTCCTTAGCTGAATTATAAGAACATTTTAGCTGTCAAACTGACAAGCCCGATAACTCTCACTGAGCGAAAACTTTAAACTTTCATCTCTCGACTCTTCGTTTTCGTTTTCGTATATTTTATTTTAAATGTTCTGTAAACGAAAGAGCGAACGAATCAAAACTTTACTTTGCTAGAGAAAGTCTTGTTACAGAAAATATTTAACATTTTAATTATTTATATGAAGACAACGTATTCACCAATTTGTTATCCATTGCAATACCTACATTGTAATGCAAATAATGGATCAATTTTCACACGATTTAACAATTGCTTTGGAGGAAACCTCTCGTATGGGTGGTGTTCGTGTTGGTAGGTGGGGTCAACGTCGCAGGACCCGATCCACAGGAAATTTGCGTGAGTCCAAACATTTATATTACCTGTTCTTATAATATATCTAAATAAGTTGTTTTATTATATTTTGTTAAGCTTGTGCTCCTCAACCAACAGAAGACTCTTCCAGTAGTCCGACAGATGCAGCAAATGGTGCACATACTAAAGCAAATGTCGATGGCCTAGATGGACTCAATAACTCAATACACAGCGACTCAGATGACAGACAAGAGATGCGTTTGGCTATAAATCCGCGGTTGCACACTGGGAATCTGGAATCAGATTCCCTTAATGAGAATTTCAGTCCAGCAAGGTATGTAGGTATTTTGAAACAATGTTTGTATTAATGTTTGGTGCATTATCAATAAGTCGGTTAGATGATTCGTGGCGTTTGTAGCTTGTTGCTGTTAACCTTATACTTACCCCAAGTCCATCATCCTCATCATTTCAATCAAATTTGAGGAACCGCCTGTTTTCTCTTTTATTTTCTAATATTCCTATATAGTATACATTTGATTAAAAAAAAAAAAAAAAAACAATTCCAATCTACCTACTTACCTATTGCTGGAAACCGCTGTATAAGTCAACGTTATAATAAGAAATTAGGTATATGGTTTTGCTTCATTACTGATAAATCAAATATGGGTGCATATTATCATCATTTATCAAAACTCAATTAAAATGGATTCTTTTCACCGGGACTTAATTATTTTATTCCCATAACTTTAGTTATTCACATTTACTTTAATATCCGTAATAAAAATAAAACATTATTTAAAAACTACAATTTGTATTGAAACCAAAATTAACTACATATAGGTATTATCTGGGATATGAGAGCAACAACAAAAATTGACATCTCTTCGAAAAAAATCTAACAACCGCGATTTTGGATTCATCTATCCTGGTTAATATTATTCCAAAAATATTATATTTATTTTTATTTAATTGTCTATAAAAAACTATCGTTTCTTCTCAAAGAAATTATTTCACCGTATCAACCGTATCAACATGGGTTTGTCAGTGGTCAATCCACCTCTACAAATCTTTTGAAATAGGTTCTCAATGCAATGTAATATATACTGATTTTGCCAAAGCGAAGATCGAGACAATCACAAAATTTTGTTGCTTGGTGAGTGGTGTAAGATAAATAATCTATTTTAAAATGTCTAAATGTCAAATTATGTCATTTTTTCGTAACAAGTCTCCTCTCTTTTATACTTATAAAATTGATGGCATACCTCTTTCAAGAAAAGAAGAAAAGAAAGACCTTGGTGTATTATTCGATCCCAAACTTAACTTTAATCTTCACATTGACTATATAGTAGCTAAGCCTAATTCCATGCTAGGCTTTATTGCCAGAAATTCTAAGGAATTCACTGACCCTTATACTCTTAAATACCTTTACATTGCTTTTGTTCGATCTGTTTTGGAATACTGTTGTGTTATATGAAGTCCATTATATAAATCGAGTTCGCAAAGGATTGAAAATATTCAAAAACGTTTCTCACGTCTCGTAGTTTATCGTTTAAATTGGAATATTAGAATGCCCTCGTATATGATTCACGAATTCAACTTATTGGTTTATTAAAATTATTTGTTAGAGATTTATTAAATAATCATATCAATTGCCCCTTTTTATTATCTTTGGTTGAGATATATGCTCCCTCTAGAGATTTCAGAACAAGAAGTTTATTTTGTGAACCTTTTCATAAATTCAATTATGGGATTAATGAGCCTCTTACAAGATGTTTAAGAGAATCTAATTTAGTTTGTAACTATGTAGATTTCTTCAATTGTATCAATAGGGATGTATTCAAAAAACAATTGTTATTAACTTTAGGTAATTTTGTTGGTACTTAATTTTAAATAAATTGTATCTAGTAGTCTTAAGGATTAACATGTTAATGAATAATCTGTTTGATGAAATAAACTAAACTAAACTAAACTAATGTAGTTTCTAGTAACTGGTGTAAATACACAAAAAACTTCCCGGTAAATGAAAAACAAACATACTCTACAATCTTTAACACACTCAGTGGCGTAGCGTGGGTTTTTGCCGCCTGGGGCAAACCCAATTTTTGCGCCCCCTGAATTTTTTTTCTAGCTTAAAAAAAGTACTAACCAAGTGCCACGGCAATAAAATGTATAAATGTGTATTTGATTGAATAAAATAAGATATTAATGATAAAATATGAAAAAATCGTAATAAAGCGATTCCAGTACCGCAGATGCAAGGGTGCTGCATGAACATGTACATAATAAAGAATTATCTCGAACCATTTACATGGAAGAGCAGCCCATAAACAAATTTTAAAAGAAGCTATAGGAACTAGCTTTGTTTGAAAACATTAAAATTGTATAACAGCTTTTAACCTGGTACAAAATCTTTGATTTGCCGCCTGAGATATCGCTATTATATATTTAAAAACACTGGCTCGCAGGAAAATTTTACCCCGCATTTTTGAGAACATGTAATTTATTTGGCACATACATTTATTGATCAATTTCCAATTGTTGGATGGAGATCCGGATAAATGACCCACTCTTATTCGATAAATCTATCCAGTTTCCAATCAGTTTAAAAAATCAGCGAACCAACGTTACTTCATAATAAATTGAATAATATTTAAATTGAAATTCTAAAAAGAAACAGAATACGACATTTTTCTAATTCATTTTTCTAATTCTAATTAATTTCATTACTGTTTTTCTGAGTTAAATAAATAAATAAAATTAAATAAATATATTTAAAAAAAAAATTAAATAAAGAATTTTGATGTAAAAGAAAAAGATATTAAATTTAAAAAAGGTATCTTTGTGTGTAGGAACCTATTTAATTCATTTTTTTAAAAGTCTATTTTTATAAAAGAGAATTTGTTTACATCTGAACTTTCTTCCTGCGTTTAATTACAACAAAGTTTTTAATTACTGACTCGATATCAATGGCCTAAGTCATTTCTTCTTGAAATTTTAAACTGGATTCTTTGGGCTCACCAAATTAATTAATTTGAAGAATAAAGGATTTTTTTAATTTCTTGTCACCGATTTTGCCGCCCCTGGCAAAGTGCCGCCCGATGTAGTACATAATCAATGTCCGATTATTGACTATGCCTATGAAGCAATTTTTAATTAGATTTTTTGGGCTCAACAAATTAATTAACTTGAAGAATAAAGGATTTTTTTTTAATTTCTTGTCGCCGATTTTGCCGCCCCTGCCCTGGCAAAATGCCGCCCGGCCTGGCCTCCCCTTAAAAGAATATAATTATGAAAAAGAATTAAACAAGCGTTTAGTTTAGCTAAAACGAAAAAAATAAATAAATGAATTAATTAAGTAATCTTTTAGTTTAGTTAAAAACGAGAAAAAAAATTAAGTAAATGAAACAAGTTAAGATAAAACGAAAAAAATAAATCAATCAATTAAACAAGCTATTAGTTTGGCTAAAACGAAAAAATAAATTAATAAGAACTAAATATTAAACGGAGGTTTAAGACCTACAATATTAGATAATAATATTCTTTTAAATTAGGAGGCTTTTTGCTTCGAGGTATTTTTCCGAACAGCTGTTCGGAACATTTTTCCGACATTATTGGATGCAGCCCGGTGTTTTGCGTTGACATGCGATGTAATGCGTTTTTAGATGAAAAATTTTTCGCGGAATTTGTTTCCGATTTTCAGTGAATTGTAAGAAAAATGTAATAAATAAAAAATATTATTAAGAAAGAAATTTTTTGTACTTGTTGCCTGAATTTACGTTTCCAGGACAAGAGTAGATGAAAAAACAAGCACCAGACAATACAAGCTCTCATAAACTTGTGCAAGATATCTATAGCACGAAACTATCTGTCGCATGTCAAATCAATGCGTCGTCGCATTTTGTATTTTTCCTTTCCGAATCGGACACCTCGAATATAATTTGCATCTCCGACGGAGTATGCGTTGCGGAGAATGTTCCGCTCCGACGGATACCTCGCTAGGGCAGATTACATCACCAAACGTGTTCTAATTAAGTAGTGAAGTATAGAGGCTTTTAGTTTAGCTAAAACAATATTTATCTATTAGACTTGTAAAAAGTATTTGCTTGAAAACATGTTCAAACATGAATTTCTGTAATTTTTCGCATGAGAAACATAACGCACGAGCACCTTCCAACCACTCTCCCCGTTAAGAACATTGAAACATTCTTCGGAAGACAAGAAACTTTTGTTAAAATGCAGTCTGCGGATTTCCTGTAAGATAGGGCAGACAGCTAGAAAATGGTATACGTCTTCATTTTGGTTCAGATTAGAGAGCGAACAAATCGAGTTAATATCAGGCCTGTGTGGCCTGTGGTTAAGCTCAAGAGTTTCAGTTCGTACTTTAAATATTGTACTTATATCTGAGATTGAAAGATCTACATTGAAATAATTACTAATCCCCAAATTTAGATTAAGACGACTGTAAGTAGATCTAGAAGCTGATTCCCTAGCCCTTTCAAAATTCATTTGTTACATTCTTTTATCAATCATATATATGCAGCCGTAAAAATTGGTTTTCCACTCTTCTCTGTTGTTGACGTTTAAACTCAGTGCTAGGTTATGTGTCAAGGCAAGTTCATGCCAGTTTTTGAAAGGAGAATAGCTGATATGAAACCTAAATATTTAAGTTCAACATAAACTACTATTTTTGCTTCAGCATAAACGTCGCATAACTTCTTGAGTTGAACTTAAATACTTAAGTTTCGTTTCAGCACAAAGGCCTAAAGGAATTAAATCAAAATCGTTGTGTAATATGGCACATTAATCTGAAGTGGCCGTATTTTGTTGATGCAAAATATGCTCGTTCATACTAAGTAATCTCAAAAGATATAAAGATTTTTTTTTTTTATTTAGTTGAGCGCGCACTAAAGGGATTTTGGCTGCCCTTAAATTGTTTAAACACATTGCGAGCGTTGGGAAAATAGGGTAGGATTTAAGAGGAGATACCGATGCACATTGGTTTTGAACCTCTGAATATTAAAATGGTCGGGAAAGATAGAGCCGGGTAAAGCATTCCACATTCGAGTAGTGCGGCTAAAAAAAGAATCTCTATACTTGACAGTGCGTCCGAAGTTTGGCTCGAGGGTAAACTGATGTGCATTCCTAGAAGTACGAGTATTACGGTTGAATTGTTTTAAGGGAGGAATGCAGCTGGCTATTTCACTAGAACAATGTTTATAAAAGTAACGGTAGAATAATGTTAGACATGAAACATTGCGGCGGTGATCGAGGGATGCAAATGTTTCTGTTATATTTCTGTCACCTATCATTTTCAAAGCTCTTTTTTGAATCCTATCTAACAGACTCAAGTAGGTTATTGGGGCACCTGCCCAAATATGAGAATTGTACTCAAGTTTGGGACGGATAAATGCTTTATAGATTACAGCCAGATCAGAAGGGAAGAAAAATTTCTTGCATCGCCGAAGAAAACCTAAGCACTTAGCAGCATTTTTGGCGACGTCGAATATGTGTTCATTCCACAGAAGGTGGTCTGTGATACACATACCGAGGACTGAAAGCTTTTCGGTTTCCTCAATACAAGTACCGCTCATGGATAGCGGCATGGGGGTGTGTTTCGTTTTGACGACAATAGACAGCACTGAGTTTTTGAAGCATTAAATTCTACGCGGTTTTTGATTCCCTATTGGACAATGCTGCCGAGATCAGAATTTAATGAGCTAATCATACGCTGCCGTTCTAGTTCCACATCCGAAGGACATGGATGTGAGTCTGAAAACGAATATGAGAAGCTGAGGGTGCTGTCGTCAGCGAAACAATTTAATGGATTAGAAGTTTCAGACAAAAGATCATTTAAGAATATAAGGAAGAGAGTCGGAGACAAAACGGAGAATACAACTTGTATTGATTGGTCCGAGAGGTAGTTTCTAATCCAACGAAGAAGAGATTCATCAATACCAAATACGCGCATTTTTGATAAGAGAGCTTGGTGCCAAACTCTATCAAACGCTTTAGAAATATCAAGCGCAATAATCTTACTTTCTCCAAAACGAGGTAAAGATTTTTTCCACTGTTCGGTGAGATATACCATCAGATCACCAGTGGACCTATTGCTACGAAACCCGTACTTCCGGTCATTAAGAAGCTTTCGTTCTTCAAGATATTTCTTGAGCTGAAAATTAATCAGCGTTTCCATGACCTTGGAAAAAAGGGACGTTTATGCAATTGGCCGATAGTTTGAGGGTGAAGAAGATACGCCCTTTTTAGGGACAGGCTGGACAAATGCTGTTTTCCATCCACTCGGAAAGAGACCAGTAGAATAGGACAGATGGAAAAGCTTACGCAGTGGTTTTGACAGCGTTGAAGAACACCTCTTCAGAACAATGGGAGGGATACTATCCGGGCCAGCGGATTTGTGTATGTCGAGGTCTCTTAGAACTCTAGCAACTGCACGAGTGCGAAAGAAGATTTGACCCATAGAATCTATTACGCTCTCAAGTACAGGCGGAGTTCTATCACTTGCTGGCAGCGTAATTTTACGATTTTGAGGTAAGTCTACAGACAAGGCAAAAGTATACTTCTTGATATAAATATAAGCCCCAAAATTATATCTCTTTCCTAATCTGAATTCTTGGGAAATAAGTGTCGGTTCGGTAAAAAAAAATTGCGCTTTTTTATAGATGGTGAGCCCGTGGTGGCAGATTTGATTTTTGAAAACTGTACTAACCCAAAAAACAATTCAATTGGCGTGTTCAGGAAAACGAGATATAGGCCAGGAAAATTAGACTTTTACTTCGGAAAAAATCGGAAAAAGCTGAATTTTGGTGTACACGTTCTGTGAACCTTCCTTAATAAGCCCAGAAAGTTCCGCCAATATATGTTGGGTGCTAGCTTTTTTAAAACGGTAAAAAGACAAAAAACGTTTTTTTTTTCAAAAAATCAGTATATCTCAATTTCTAACGGTTTTTCGTCCAAAAAACTAAAGTTCAAAATTAAAGAGCATAAAATTTATAGTATAAAATTCCATGCAATTTTTCTTATAGCTATAACCGTTTCTGAGTTATTAATGCATTAACAGTTTTTTTCTAGAAGCCATAATTTTTACGTTATCATTATTTAAAAAAAATCACCAAAAGTTAAAAACACTGGTTTTTGACTCTTTTCTCTTAAATGACGAATTTTTCGGAAAATATTTTATACTTATCTCGTAGATTTTAATATTCCCTAGAGAAAATATTATGACACTTTGTCATATAATATTTATAACGTCATTTTAAACGTCATTTTTTTTATTCAAAAATGTTCGAAATTTGACCATTTATGAAGTCGCAATATCTTGCAACTGATGTGTTATACAAAGTGTCTTAATATTTTCTCTAGGGATGCATGCTTATATAAAGGTTCATAATGTACACATTTTGCAAACATAATTTTTCGATTAAGATTACAGTTTTAAAGATATATGCAAAAAATTGTTTTTTTTTGCAGTTCACACTATCGAAGAATAGAAAAAAAACTAATTTTTTAACCCTTAATAACTCAGAAACGGTTATAGCTATAAGTAAAGTTATACGAACTTTTTCATTGTAAATTGTATGCTCTTTAATTTTGAACTTAAGTTTTTTGGACGAAAACCCGTTAGAAATGGAGTTATACTGATTTTTTGGGAAAAAACGATTTTTTTTTGTCTTTTTACCGTTATAAAAAAGCTAGCACCTAATATATCTTGGCGCAACTTTCTGGGATTATTAAGGAAGGTTCACAGAACGTGTTTGCTAAAATTCAGCTTTCTCCGATTTTTTGAGAAATGTGTACCTTATTTTGACTAATTTTCCTGGTCTAATATCGGAGATTTTGCTCCATAAAATCCTGAGCAAGCGAATTCAAAATGGAGCAATAATTGTATATAATTTGCTGCAGAGTTTTTGCTCCAACCTCTTTCTACCTTCTTCAAATATCGATTTCTATTAATAGAAATTAATAAAACCTCTAAATAATTTGGCATTGACTAAGAAACAGAGCTTACATGACTTGAGTTATAGTCGTACGATATCTGGGAATAAGGTAATTAGTTAAGGATAAAACATCAATCTACATACATATACAGGGTGTCCCATTAACAATGGTCCAAACTGAAATTGGTGATAGGCCAGGTGATGAACTATCAGAATTTGGTAACTTTTCCATACCGAATCATAGCGGTTCTCGAGTAACGGCTATTTTTTGAAATTTGAAAAGAATCTAACTTTGAACCAGATTTTTGCTCACCCTGTCCATAATTGATTTTTGTTTTTTACAAATTTTGCATTAAAAAATTCACTTATAGTTTCACTAACTTTACTGAGTAAAATATTTTTGATTGGCATCACCATTTGCCTACAAATCATTAGTTAATATTGAACTTTGCCAAAATTAATTTTTGACCTCAATCTTCTGATGAGCCCCCTGAATAAAATTCGTATGGCTCAATACAGGTTTTATATTTCAAAAATTGCCTATTTTTCTGTAGTTTCAAAAAAGGTATTAAACTTGCCAAAGCTATTTTTAAATAGACAGTTATAACCGTTTGAACCCAATCAAACAGGTTCAAAATCAAACAAAAATAAAACATTTTTGTTCAAATATTTCGATAAAATTAGAATTTCACTTCAAATATAACTCCGAAAGAGCTGAATTTTGGTGGAGATCTTCGTTTTAATGTCATACGCATTTCTTAAATAAATACATTAAATTTTGACAAGGACTTTTAATTTTCTGTGGTGAAAGAGTATAAATCCAGTATATTTGAAAATTTTACGAAAACCATCAGGTTTTTTAAGAAGTGTCTTTGGAAAACATGTAGCTTATAAAATTCTACAGAAAAAAGATTAACTTCTTTTTTTCGTTGGAGCAAGAGATTTTGAGAAAACGGGGACAAAATGTGATTTTATACTTTGATGTGGTATTTTCCACACCGTTGCATTTGCGCACATTTGTCTCAAAATTTATTGGTCTTACGGAAAAATGTATCCTAATGGATTTTTTAGAATGCTATAAGCTACAAGTTTTCCAAAGACACTTCTTAAAAAAGCCGATGGTTTTCGAAAATTTTTCAAAAATACTGGATTTATATGCTTTCACCACAGAAAATAGAAGGTCCTTGTCCAAATTAAAGGTATTTATTTAAAACATCAAAACGAAGATCTCCACCAAAATTCAGCTCTTTCGGAGTTGTATTTGAAGTGAAATTCTAATTTTATCGAAATATTTGAACAAAAATGTTTTATTTTTTTTTGATTTTGAACCTGTTTGATTGCGTTCAAACGGTTATAACTGTCTATTTAAACATAACTTTGGCAAGTTTAATACCTTTTTTGAAACTACAGAAAAATAGGCAATTTTTGAAATATAAAACCTGTATTGAGCCATACGAATTTTATTCAGGGAGCTTATCAGAAGATTGAAGTCAAAAATTAATTTTGGCAAAGTTCAATATTAACTAATGATTTGTAGGCAAATGGTGATGCCAATCAAAAATATTTTACTCAGTAAAGTTAGTGAAACTATAAGTGAATTTTTTAATGCAAAATTTGTAAAAAACAAAAATCAATTATGGACAGGGTAAGCAAAAAACTGGTTCAAAGTTAGATTTTTTTCAAATTTCAAAAAATAGCCGTTACTCGAGAACCGCTATGATTCGGTATGGAAAAGTTACCAAATTCTGATAGTTCATCACCTGGCCTATCACCCATTTGAGTTTGGACCATTGTTAATGGGACACCCTGTATAATGTTTCTTAAATTTATTAAAAAATAATGAAAAAAGCTTATCAAAAATTGCATTGAGTGCAAAGTAAAACCCCTTACAACACTTATTTAGAGCGTTAAAATTGGTAAAGTAAATACATACGAGCATTTATATTAGTTTTTTTTTATTTAATTTTAATTTAAAAAAAAACGTAATCGACATAGTGCCATAATCTGTAACTAACAATGTTCTTAAGGGAACATTAAAATAAGGTTTTAAAATATTGTCATCAAGGCCCATTTGCTAAAACGAAACTTAAACAAATAATTTCAACATAAGAACTTATCTTACAGTTTAAGCCGAAGACAATAATTGTTATAGTGACTACGGTATACTCATTTAAAGAAAAAATATGTAGTGTACGACCTATTTTGAAAGTATATAACTATATTTTGTTTTACAGATTCTTTCGCCCCAGCACCCGACGGAAGCGCAAATTTAAACGTATGGCGGTTGAGTACGAGACAACATCAAAAACTCCAACAGTTTCTGGTGCACTTCACACTGGTAACATCGAAAATTCTCCAGAATTTACACTTACGGGTACAGTAAAAAAGAGAGCTTTGCGTCATGCTATACAAGATAGCTATCGGGCGAATTTATTCTTCTGCGGAAAACGCAAACGATCTCATCGAGACCGTTGCCATGATCATGAGCATGGAAAAGCACACTCGTCAAGTGTACCACGACAGAGTCATATGTTTCCGGTAAAACATTCTCTTCAAGAACACAAATCGCGCACAAGAAGTTTTTCTACTACATCGAAAGTTGCATGTGACCGAATACTTCCCTTAAATAAAGGTCTTATCTCAAAAATTGAAAAGATATCCCAGCAACAGCAAAAAACTCAACAAGACTTACATGCTACTCCCCCCAAATGTGCATTTTTATTTACTCCGCTGTCGCCGGTATCAACGACCCCAGCCAGGAGTGGTGCAATAATAGCTGGAAAGCTAGAAACAGCTTCCTTCGATAGTTTTGCATCGATTACGGCAGCGGCCGCATCTGTGGCTACAAGCTCCACAGCATTGAATTGTGATAGTATGTCTAATCGCTTTATGCAGCAAACTATTCCAGAGCATTATGCATTAAAACAGGAACAAATGACAACAGTCAGAAAAGATTTTAAAAATGAAACGACTACGGGAGGTGGAACAAAAGGGCTTACAATGCCAGTTCAAGTTCCCGGTACATGCGGTCTCTCCTTTAGCCAGAGAAAGAAGAAATATTATCGTCTGCGCCGGGAGCAGATGAAAATGCAACTACAATTCGAAGACCCTAACTCAATGGAATGCGGCGAACTAAATGATTTCCTGAGTTCCAGTTCATTAAGCTCTTCGGAGTCTGAAACCGAAAGAACAAATGATTCAGACCGCGAAGGCGATGACGAATTAACGGATTGGCCAGGAAACGAAATGATTAATAATTTCGATTTAAAGAATGATTTCAAACGAAAGCTCACAAAGAAGAGTGGAAATTTGCAACAAATTAAATCGGATGAGAATGCTACGATTGGTGACGATGATACCCTGATGAGCGCCGACGAATTAGATACCCCTGTCAACAGTGTTCACCGTCACATGTCATCGGCTCCAATAGCGATAAATAAAGGACTGCAACTAAATGGTGGTGTTGGTAATTTGTTTAGTCAAAAAAGCTTTACATTGCGCGATGAAACCATGGACCAGTTTCGGTTTCCGATACGACAAATCGAAAGTGAAATGTCAGGCGAGACATCGAATCCTTTCTTGGCCTCGCCGCCTTGTAAGCCGGGTGAGATTCGTGAAATTCGAGCTGGGTGTAGAAGAATAAAAGGCGAACGGGCTGCCTTTTCCATCAAGACAAGTGTAAATGAGAGGTTAGCACGATTTCTACAAGACGCCAGGCAGTCGCATATTAGGCTTCCAGATATTGAATTTTATGAACACGAGAGTTTAATGAACCTAGCCAAATTGTACTCTTTGCAAATGTCTGTAGATAATGGATGCGCGGTTTTAACTAAAACAAGGTAAGTAAGTACATACATAAACTGAAATAAAAATTTAGCTCTAAATAAATTCGAAAACCCACTAAAACACTTTTTTTTTTTTTTGGTTAATACAATATAAATAGACCTTGAAATTTTCTGGCCACAAAGCTTCAGCTTATTATTTTAGAAACATGGAATTCTCTTGTCATACTTGTTTCAATAATACGAGTTGTTTCATTCGATATGTATAAAATTGTTATTAATGTTTCTACAATTTTATACATATGGAATGAAACAACTCGTATTATTGAAACAAGTATGACAAGAGAATTCCATGTTCATATGTACATATTATGTACATATTTTACATGTGCATGGCGACACTTTCCCAAATAGCACTACACAGCTCAAAAAATCAATAATATTGCTCCTGGTTAGATTTAACAATACTAATGGAAATATTTCCAGTTTCAACATTGATCTGGTATAAGCATAACTGTATAACAAAAGATGAATCTAACAGCTTCCAAAAAATGTGGACCTACGACCCTCTATTTTATTTCCTGCTTTAGTATTTTCTTCATTTACATATTTTTTTTAAGCAAAATAAACCAAAGGTGCTGAGGTTTCGCAAGAGAGATTTCTGTCTAGAATCGAAAAGCTATTTTGTTCCTAATTATTTGCTATCCCGTGACATGAAAATCTAGAACTCGTCATACTGTCCGTCCGTGTTAGTCTATGCACCTGAGTATCCCAAGCCTAAACACCTTGACAGTATTTTTACGAAATACGAATATTTGTTCATCTAAAACGATTTCGATTTGTTCGATAATTTTTTCTTGTAATAAGCTTGGTACCTGTAAAGTTTTAAATAATTGCATCAATACTGCGTTTCAGTTTGACAAACAAACATTTATATAACGAATATACATTGGTTCTAAACGTTTGTTGATGAAAATGTTATTATTATTCCGTTTTTTATCTTTCATGGATAAACTGATTTTATTAAGATTTTATTTGAACATATGTATGTAGTTCAGTTTTTATTTAAACTTATTTAAACAAGAAACAAAATTATTTTTTTAGTAATTTTAAATTATTTCAAACTTCCTCTATAACAACCTCATACCGTTTTTGATATCATAATGAAAATTATCATATTGTAATGTTTGCCAATATTATAATTTTGAACTTGAAGAGCGATCCAGTCGTGCATTTTATTTCATTAACAATTCAATCTAATATTTTATCTATCTGCAGAGCATAATCATTAGTACGAACGTTAGAAGTCATTTAACATAATTTTTCTTGCAGTAATACAACTCAATCAGTGCAGATCGATCATCATGGCCTTCAAAATTGTTTATTTTTGAGTGATTTCAAGAGACGTTGCTACGATGGACGTTTCGGAATGACTGATGCCGACGAAAACAGTACTATTGCTGAAGCGTCAATGAAATTCGCTAAAGCTGGCCAAAGTCCGCCACCAGAAATAAACAAAAGACTGCCAAACAGTTAGCCACTTAATATTTAATTTAAAAAAAATGCATATTTTAAGTTAATTTTACCAAATAACCGCCATTAACAAAGTATATTAAAAAAAAATATTTTCACAGATATATAAATAAAATATATATATATATATGTACATAAATATTTATATATATATAAAAATAAAAACACATAATTAGTAAGTTTTAGACATATGGGTTTGTTTAAATTTGTTAATCGTCAAATGCGAAAAAGAACCAGGTCTATAGCCGGGTCCACTATTATAATGAAATTGTATATTATAGCTAATATTTGCAACAGGGAATCAAAAAAGCTGGAATTAATCATGAATTCGACCTTGATATTTGATAACTTTGAAATGAGTACATTAGTTAGATAAAAAGAAAGGACCTTTTTTAAAGAAATACAAATCTGAAGGAATTAAGAGAATTATTTTTCATTTATTATTAAGAGAGGTTAAGGGAGGCCCATTCCAAATGAACTTTTTTTTTAAACGACCACCCTAATGTGCATACATCGCTTACTGTTCGTATTTACCGTTGACTACTTTTGGGAAAACGCAATAAAAGTTCTGAAACTTTTTGCTCTAAACCCTAAGTTATTTGTTTTAAATTACTGATATCCATTTACAAACAACATTTTTGTTAATTGAATCATTTTCAAGTCATTTCAATAATCCAATAAACAAGAACTGATTAACTTTTACTTTGTGTTAGGTTATTTAATACAATCATAATTAAGTAATTTAATCAATTTAAAAAAAAAAATTATGAAATGACAATTTTTTTTAAATTTTTATCAAGATTGCATCCTTAGGTTACTAGGCTTTTTCGTAACTCCAGTGTAACGGTGTGGTGACTTTCTGTCCGTTTTACAAAGCAATAGGTTCCAATATGCTTGTCGATATTCGGAAGACATTACAACATAAATAATTGGATTTATGCAAGTACTCAGGTAAATGAGTAGGTATCCACTTATATTAATCCAATGTATTTCTGTGACATCTTTCCATATTTTTGTAACAGTTATTGGCAAGTAGCAAATGATAAACGACAGAAAAATAACTGATATCATTTTAAGTAAGCGTTTGTCTTTCTTACTCATACGTCCAGGATAAAGCACTGACGTATTTGAAGTATTTATTGTCGAGTTATTGCGGTATCTTCGTTTAGTTACTTGACTAAATGATGTTTTAAGAGATTTTGCAGAAAATCGGTCTCTGAAAGTATAAAAAATGTATTCAATCGAATTAGGCTCGTTTCACATATATTCGGTTTCATTCGGTTCGGTGTGTATTCAATTCGATTTCGGTTTCCGTCTAGTTTTTATTTTTGCCGTTTTATCGTTTTACACATATCAGGCACAGCCGAATACAAACCAAATAGAGAACGAACCGAATGAAACCGAATGTGTGTGAAACGAGCGTTACTACTTCAAATAAAACGACAATTCTTGAATTAGTTTATTTATGTACTACTATACAACTACTATGAATGATGTGCTTGTTCATGTAGATGTGCGTAATGTTGTATGCATAAGTAGTTTCGAAAAAGAAGTAGATAATAATAAATTACCCTCTTTTATTTTTCTCGTCAGATATGTCGTTTGTTTTCAAAGGAACTTCTGTAACAAGAGCCTCTTCTAATTGTATAGGCGAAATTGGAATTCCCTACAAAAATAAAAGTGAATTATTTAATTAAATTTAATTAATTTACAACACTCATATTATTAGTACTATTAGCGATTTTTCTTTTGTACTATGCTATCACTGGTGGAACGAAGGAGTGATTACATAAGTTTAAATTCATCCATGATATATTTTTGTTGCATCTAACCATAAACTAAAGAAATTATTAAAAACGAAGTAATTTTGAAGCACGCAAGAAAAAGTTAAGAAATTGTCCAATTCTGCTACAAAGGAGAATGGGCAAAAATATATGGGACCTGGTCTACCTAGTGCCCAGAAACGAGCACTATGAAAATGATTAGGTACTATGGTGTGTATCAACATACGAGTTTGTCCTAAACAATGGGAGTTGGCTAAACCAAGCGAACAAAAAAATAAGAAAAACACTGCAAATTCGAATAAACAGACGAATTGTTTTATATTTTGTAATATACTGCCTTAACCCCATGGTTTACAGCTCTGTGTCCATATTAAAAAATGATGCTCTTGAACCAAGCTTTCTCATCTCAATTGTCGGCACTAGACGCACAATTGTCCCCATTCATTAAATCCGCTAAATTTTTAGAAGAATTTTTTTTTTAATTACAATTTTTTTACTGTTAAGGGAATTGTTCGCCAACCATGATATTATTCGCTATTATTGGCCATTGGTATAAAAGATCCTATATTTTGGGGTCTATTTACTCACTTAATGGAACACTATTGCAATTAATTTTTCTCTAATTGCAATCTTTGTTGCCATTTACTGCCTAAACCCCATGATTTACAGCTTTGTGTCCATACAAAAAAAATGATGTACTAGGACTGACATTTTCAACTCAATCATTTGTGGGTAATAGGTAGACCAAAATACCCATTCTCCTTTGGAATCAAATGCTCTAGAGAATTAGAAACGAAATTCTAAAATCCGACCCAAATTGGTCTTATAGTTATGGCAAGAAACATGATTTTAACTGCGTGCAGCGCGCAATGTTTGCACCTTTGCTGTAGTCGCAGCAGGACAAATCAGTTGGCGCTGATTCTTGTACACATACTTGGAACCCCTAACTATCACAAAATATCATTATAATGTTAATTTTTGTTTTTGTTAGCAATTCCGTAAATTGTTTACTTTGTAAGGTTATTATTTTATGAAGCGTTTTTGTGAACGAACATTTTTCGAATTTTTAAAATCGCTTCCAAGTTGAGTGCCAGTCTTATAGCAACAAAAATATGTATATCTTGGAAGAGTGTAAAACTTATGTGGTCACTCCTAGGATCCATCAGTGATAGCATAGTACAAAAGAAAAAATTGCATCGTTATAAAATAAATAACCAAAAACAACATACCAATAAATCCGACATTTTGAAACCTGGACTATATTTATAACACTCAAATATTTATACAACTGTTACTGGCTTCATAGTTAGGGCGTTAAGGCCATATTTTAGGTCAAACCTTGCACTTCATTCTGACGGGATGAGATTTGGTACACTAATAGTCCACATCCTACATTAACTTTTAAGAAGTGTTGCAACGGTGCCAACAATAGCAAACCAGAGATATAAGAGTTTTGTCAGAAAATAATGGTAATTATGTACAGCTTTATAAAATCATACGATTGGTATCGACGTAAAACTTCACACTACGGCATGTCCGAAGCCTACCTAAATCCATGAATTTGTTTTTTGCATAATCGCTTTCAAGTGGGGGAGAGGGGTATGTGGATGTATGGAGGCAACCCTTATATCTCCGGTCTGCCAGTGTTGCTACAGTGGCAACTGTTCTTAATGTTAAATATAGGATTTGGACTTTAAGTGTTCTAAAGCTCATCCCGTCAGGATGAAGTGCAAGGTTGATGCTCTTAACGCCCTAACTATTAGTAGCCGTGTTTTTTTTTGTACTCAATTATTTGTATTTTTTCAATAACAAATACTGGGTAGCAGTGGTAGTAGATAAGCTTGACATTTTAAATCTCAAAAATGAGCAGCTCTTTACTCATAGTTACTATGTTAAAATATTTTCTTTGCATACTTCGTTGACATATCCACTATACTCCTCGTCAAATTCTGCACATATTTCCATATTAATTTCTCCAACTTTAGAGATATCCCCAGGCTTGCCACTAGTTTGTGTTTCGTAATGTCCGGGAGGATAATCACTTTCTACACTAGAATCAATATACTTAAGATCATCGTTTCGTAGCTTTGACAAATACGGACGCATTTCCCAATGGCTTTGCAGTTGTTCCTTATCACAAGAAGAAATAATCGTATTAGGCTGTTGAGAATTTTCATTTTGTGCTGTGTTGTAGTTTGCCTCTTTAGATTGCTGATTCAAATGGTTTTGTTGTGGTATAGATTTTGATGAACTGGTACTAACTGGCTCACGGGATCGTAAAGCGGCCTTTCGGACGATGTAAAATATTCTCGCATAGCAGACTACAATGCTTAAACATGGCACCACAAATGCCAGTACAAATAAAACTTCTTTTGGGGAATTGCCGTTTTTATCTGGAAGTATTGAGCATGATCCAATTTTAGTATCGAGCCCAAATGAACCCCAAACACCACGAAATGTTGGAATGAGAATTAGGAATGCTCCAATCCAAGTGGCCGCAATCATAATGACCAAGTTTCGATTGCGGTAAACTCTGAAATTAGACAGAACAAACAATAGAAATAGGTAAGCAACCATTCTAAGCTAAAACAGCTCACACAATTTTAACAAATGTTCATTTCAGTGTCAGTGCGTGTGAAATTGAATTATTTTACTGAACGCATTTAAACAGCTTTTTGTTTGTGAATTTAGTCATGAAAAAAAATATTTCTTCGTTAGTATAAAACACCGAACCTATGTAAATATGCACTTAAAATTAAAAAAAATGAGCATTTGTTGTTCACCAAAAATAATGGGTGAATCTTAAAAACGGTGTGGGGTGCCGTATGTGGAACATTTTTTGTTCCATAGTAAATCATAGTAGTGGAATTATTTTGTAATGTTTTATATAGTTGGGCAGGCTAATGTTACTAATAGCCCTTCAAGACTACCCCACTTTGTATTAATACATGTCAAATTGAAAGTGGGAAAGAATTCCACGCGACTGCGAAATTTGTGGTAAAGAAATGGCTTTTCATATTTTGCTTCCACACTTGCTTGTATTAATACATTACCTTAACCTTAAAAAAAGTGTGATAGAATGCGGGATAGAATTAGAACCATTCCTAAAATTCTTCTTGTATTAACACATGTCAAATCGTGTGGGATAGAATGTCGGGTTGTGTAGGCTGTGCTGCCGTATTTTGTTTCCACACTATTCTACATGATTTGTTTCCCACTTTTTTGACATGTATTAATACACAGTAGGTTAGTGTGGAAGGCCTTTAAGTAATATTTTGATAATACATGTCTTCATGCATGTATGTATATAATTCTGCGAGATGACTCATACTCAAATATATGTATTTATGTAGGTTAGGTATCCAAACATGCATAAGTAAGAATATATAATCTTTTAGTTGTTACTTACCTTTGGTAAATTCTTGGATGTCCAATCATGATATATCGATTTATAGTAATTAGCAAAACTGTAAATAACGACACAGCTAATAGACCATAACGCATTAAGGGAAATAACTCGCAGAGCACGTCGCTATGATTCCAAGACTTATTTAAATACGTCGAAGCAGCCAATGGAAGATTGAAGCAACAGAAAAGTAAATCAGAAAAAGAGAGATTTATAATGCATATAGCTGTAGCATTCCGTGACTGAAAATAGAAGATAGACCAACAGGTTTTATATTTTATAAAGTTACGTGAATGTGGAAACTCTAGAATTTTATGTTAAAATTAATAATTTTTCAACAACATCAACAACATTATAGGCCAGTCAATAATTACAAAAAAAATGGCTTATATCGCAAAGCGCGATGTAGTTCTGCATATTTGATATGTTGTTGGGGCACGTATAGTAGTCCGTAGCTTAAATTGCAGCTTCGAAAAATTTGTGCTCGCTGCAGTAAAAATGCACCAGGGAAAAATTCGCCAAAATCAACCCATTTTTCTGATGTTTGCCCTTAACTTTAGAAATATGCAATTTAGGAAAAAAACCATTCTCTATAAATTTGTTTGTTATATCATTTTCTACAAGGCCACATTAGTTTTAAATTCATACATTTTATATTTTTGTTGCTATCTAACCATGAATAAAAAAATTCTGAAAAACTAAGTTATTTTGAAGCACTCAAAAAACAGGTAAAAAAGGCAAGACGAAATTCTAAAATTAGATCCAAATCGGTCTTATATAGTTTTGGCTGGAAACATGATGAAGATATAAATATTATCAGACGTATTTAATAGAATTCTCTAAACAGCTCTAAACGGGTGAATAGTTATGCAGTGTATAAGGATTTATGTAGCCTCTATACAACGTTGCATAAATAGTGATTTATAAAACATTTCCCCACCCAGTATAGTTATACAGGCTTTGTGTCAAATAAAGTACCAAAAAGTATAAATCTATAACGTTTTGCTTCGGAAACTGACAACGAGACTCAGCTGTTTGTGAAAAATCAAAAAAATAATTTTGTGGATGATAGGATTTTTTTCTTAATTTCTTTTGTTGTTATAGTTATCGAGTAGACCATAACGCATTAAGGGAAATAACTCGCAGAGCACGTCGCTATGATTCCAAGACTTATTTAAATACGTCGAAGCAGCCAATGGAAGATTGAAGCAACAGAAAAGTAAATCAGAAAAAGAGAGATTTATAATGCATATAGCTGTAGCATTCCGTGACTGAAAATAGAAGATAGACCAACAGGTTTTATATTTTATAAAGTTACGTGAATGTGGAAACTCTAGAATTTTATGTTAAAATTAATAATTTTTCAACAACATCAACAACATTATAGGCCAGTCAATAATTACAAAAAAAATGGCTTATATCGCAAAGCGCGATGTAGTTCTGCATATTTGATATGTTGTTGGGGCACGTATAGTAGTCCGTAGCTTAAATTGCAGCTTCGAAAAATTTGTGCTCGCTGCAGTAAAAATGCACCAGGGAAAAATTCGCCAAAATCAACCCATTTTTCTGATGTTTGCCCTTAACTTTAGAAATATGCAATTTAGGAAAAAAACCATTCTCTATAAATTTGTTTGTTATATCATTTTCTACAAGGCCACATTAGTTTTAAATTCATACATTTTATATTTTTGTTGCTATCTAACCATGAATAAAAAAATTCTGAAAAACTAAGTTATTTTGAAGCACTCAAAAAACAGGTAAAAAAGGCAAGACGAAATTCTAAAATTAGATCCAAATCGGTCTTATATAGTTTTGGCTGGAAACATGATGAAGATATAAATATTATCAGACGTATTTAATAGAATTCTCTAAACAGCTCTAAACGGGTGAATAGTTATGCAGTGTATAAGGATTTATGTAGCCTCTATACAACGTTGCATAAATAGTGATTTATAAAACATTTCCCCACCCAGTATAGTTATACAGGCTTTGTGTCAAATAAAGTACCAAAAAGTATAAATCTATAACGTTTTGCTTCGGAAACTGACAACGAGACTCAGCTGTTTGTGAAAAATCAAAAAAATAATTTTGTGGATGATAGGATTTTTTTCTTAATTTCTTTTGTTGTTATAGTTATCGAGTTGTTTTGTTTCTTTTTTTGTGTTTACAAATATAATAAAATGTATGCAAAAGAAAAGAATGTGTATTTGTTGATTTTTTTAATGAATTATTCCATTCATTCACAGCGTTATATTTCTGTTGAAAAAAATATAAGGGTGGCTCTTATTTGGCAATGCTTAAATCTAATTTTTATTCCTCCGTAAAGTGATCAACGTGATTTTGTGTAAAATTTTATTGAAACTGGTTAACGTTAACATATAAGCCATAGCAGATGAAGAGTTGTAAAATTTTGATAGAAGTTCTTCAAAATTTGTACGCATTTTATGCAGAATCTATAAAATAAAGAGTGTACAAAAGATATTCCTTGTATTTTTAAAACAATATCCCAATAAAATTAAGAATAAATATACAAAAACATACTTATCTATTGTTATATTGATTTATATTTAAATTATGTAAAAACATTGCACAAATAAGCACCCCCCTAATATCTATCTACATTATTGATGTCGTTGTAAGTCAAAGTGACATTTAGATACTAAACAGCATTTATGTAGGCTCTAAACAACCTCCAAATGCGTTTAGCTTATATTGCCTCTATACAACGTTGCATAAGTTTTATAAATCACATTTTTGCGTTCAGAGGCATTTTAAAGCGTGCATAGCTCTATGCAAGCGTTCAACAGTGTTTATAAATAACAAAATATAACTACTATTATTTTATGATAGTTAAGGGTTCCAAGTACAAGTACAAAAAATAAGTGTCCTACTTTGACCACATCAATGATGCAAACATTGCGCGTTGCACTTAGTTACCGTCATGCTTCTTGCAAAAATTAAGACCGATTTTGTTCGAATTTTATTAATTCGTCTTGTAATACTCCATCTAGATTATTTGATTCTAATTTTTTATCAGAATTGGAAAATTTTGAACCTGCTTTGTGATTGCTTCAAAATTACTTAGTTTTTCAGATTTCCTTTCGAAGCTGCAAAGTTAGCTACATACTACTCTAACATGCCCCAAAAACATATCAAAAATGCAGAACTACGTTTTGCGATTTTATTGTCGAATTTGACTGGCCAATAGGTCCAGCCAAGTAAAAGTCTGAAATGTATTGTTTTTTTTATAATTTGTTCCGGACTTTTTCCAGAGTGCACTTGTTTATTTTTATATTTAACCTAGGAAATTATTATTAACAAAGTGATAAACAATTTAAGTTGATATAAAAACAAACAAAGCCACGGTACTGTATTTACAAGTACCTACCTACATGTATACATAAAATCTCAGGATTGGCGTCGATGCAGAACTTCATTTTACGTCTACAGCATATTCAAATGCCCAGGCATTTGTGTTTGGTATAGCCCTTCTCAAAGAGATGAGGTGAGTTACTAGTTTTTAAATCTGAAATAATTATTTTGGTACAATCTAAGCATTGCGCAATACCCTGAGGTAATTTTAAGACTCGATTAAAAAGTAATCCCCGTGGGCGACGGGTTGAAGTGTAGGTATGTAAGGTTGATTACAACTCCAATACATTGAAAGACATGATAATTGTGAACATAATTTATAATTTCGTTAATTAAATGAAAATTATAATTCCCAGCATGCACAATGCTGTTTCATGTAATTCGGTCATGAATTACAAAGAAAAAATGATGGTTTTCTTACTGCGATACTAATAGTAATAATTAATAATTAAAAATAAATATTAAAAATAATAATTTATATATGTGTGTCAGTTCACAATATGCTTAAATAGATAAACTAAAAATGTTGATGATACAGTAGGTTTGCCGACACATGGGCATGCTACATACAGTTGACCATGTGAGAATCAGCAATTCGATATTTATGCAACAAACATCCAGCGATTTCCTTGCGACTTATTAAGTGTAATTCCGTGGCATAGTTGGTGGCTTCGTTTTCATCCATCACGGAATCGACGGATTGCTATGAATAAATTTCTTCGTCGCCGATTTGATTTTGAATGACGAAATTCAAATGATTGACATCCTTGTATTTCGCAGCCAAAATCGCTTGTGCAAGCGAAAATGGTCAACATGGTCAGCATAAATCTGAGCGATTTTCGGAAAAACATTCGTAATGAGCTCTTTCGGTGTTGCTGTAAAGAGACAAAAATTCGGTGGAAATTCAATCAGGCCAGTGACTAAGTCAACTGAAATTACGCCATTGCCCATCACCAACAAATTGCCTGGAGAACTACAGCGAACTGGTTATTTCGTTAAGAAACTCGCACATTTGTTTTCAATAACAATTTCTTCACCTATAGTACCATAAGGCCGATGCCTTCGGGCAAGTATTCAACTCATCATTGGAGTTGATCTTGGAATGACAGGTATAGCGTTTGACGTAAACCTCCTTACAGCAATTATTGCATCACCGAAACTTAGTCCTTTATCACTTTGTAAATCTTTTAACGTGCGATTCAGGGCTTACAATGCGGGTTTTTGTGCCATTGTGCACTCGTTCCAGAGTTCGCCATCGCAGAGTTCTTTGAAAAGTAGCAGGTAGGTTCTTTATCCACTTGAAGGTTCAATGGCAATTGCAATGATGAATTAGCTGTTCGTCCGCCCTACAACAATCTAGCCGCTATCCCAAATACTTTGAGAACAATGAAAGTTTAGACAAAATTAATTAAACTTTATTTTATCTGACCGGACGCAATAGGAAGTCCAATTCAATTTGAATGACGAAACGAAAAGGAGATTCCTCCCTTGGGCCAACATAAACCCATTAATTCAAAAATCGAGAAAATCGAACGATCCTTTCTGGTATTATGTACTTAAAACAGTATCTTCCCGGACCAGTTTTGCTGGAAATTTACCGGGATTTTCCTGCATTATCCTTCCCTCCTTGGGCTAATACAAATTCATCAAGCCCAGAATCGTGAAAATCGAAGTATCCGTTCTCGAGTTATGCACTAAAAACAGGATATTTCCGGATATTTTCCTGGACATTTTCCGGGATTTTCCTCCAGTATCCTATGTCCTTCCTTGGGCCAATACGAATTCATCAAACCCAAAATCATGAAAATCGAACGATCGGTTCTCGAGTTATGCGCGCACACACGGACGACATTTCTCTTTTATATATACAGTGCGGTTCACTTGTTTAGACGCATCAATTTTTTTTTTTAAGTTTATTTTTTTCTTTCGTATATGTATTAATTATCACACCATTGCATTTATGAGAAAGATTATTTAGTTCTCAATGAAAAAAGTCACAAATGCATGCTTGGTGAGAGACAGTTAACGGTTTTTACTATTTTTCTTCTGAGTCATGTAAAAACAACACAATTTTGTTGGTTCACATGTTTAGACGCATAGGTGAAAAAAGCCACCACTTAATACAGCCAGGAAGCAACAGCGCTTGGAATTCACGCGCATTCACTTGACTCAGAAGAAAAAGAGTAAAAAACCGTTAACTGTCTCTCACACAGCATGCATTTCTGATTTTTTTTCATTGAGAACTAAATAATCTTTCTCATAAATGCAATGGTGTGATAATAAATACATATACGAAAGAAAAAAATAAAATTAAAGAAAAAAATTGGTGCGTCTAAACAAGTGAACCGCACTGTATAGATCATATCAACATTAGACTGAGAGACTGATAGTTAGCAACATATCATGACCTCATCGGTACATGGATGAAACTTTGGTCACAGAAAGATTCAGGTCACTTTTCCACTCCGCCTTAGCGTCTTATTATAGGTCTCCAATTTTTAAAACATTAAAAATAAGGTCATAATAAATCGAACAAGAGCCTCTGAACCGGAGTGTTAGAGTGACATTTTTGTGTTTGAGGGCCCTCAATCTTTCTGTGTCCAAAGTTTCATCCATGTACCGATGAGGTCGAAAAATATGTTGCCAGCTGTTGGTCCTATATGTGGGAAAGTAGCATAATCCCGCAATAGAGATGGCCACGAGACGAGACTCGGCGAGAATTTTGTAAGGATTTCCATTTCAGTTATTTTTTTTGAAACATTGAGAATTTAATTTTTTTTTAAATAATAAGCCTTTAAAATTGTTTTTTTTTCTTTAATTGTATTTCTAATCATGAATCATATCATGGGCGCTATATACAGGGAATGATTCAAATGTGATAAATGTGGGGACATTTTTTTTTTCTAAAAAAAAATTATGAACAAAAATAACAGACATGCTTGAGCTTCTATTTATTCACGTCCCATTAAATTAAAACAAACAAAAATGGTATTATTTTTTAAATTAACAAACGAATTTTATTAACTTCACATTTCTTGTGAGGATTTAAAATTAAACAGAGAGGGGTCTACCAATAATCAAATTTAGTTACGACTTAAATATTTGAGGGAAATATACCATAATGTTATAGCCTATAAAAAATGAACCATACATGTTATGTTTCATATTTTAGAGTCCATACCTAATATTCATTATTTAGAATCCACCTTAATATTTAAGTCATACCATGGTTGGTTTATTAGTTAGAGCCCATACAATTATGGTCCATTTTACTTAAATATTTAAGTAGTTATTAATTTTGACTATTGGTAGGGCCCAGAGTGTACAGTGAAGTTGTAATGATGGCTTTAAAGTAGGTATTCAAAAATATAACTTTTATATGCTCTGTTCGCACTTTTGAGTAGAACAGTAAAATTGGCAGGAGAGTAAGTAATGTTGCATTTATTTCCTGAAAAAAAAAACGGTTTTGCATTGCAATGCATTTTCAAAATTTAATTCTATACTAATGGAATAACGAAATACGAAAACTAAACAAAAATCAAATTTAACACCGTCTCAAAAGATTTGAAAAGAAAATTGTGGATATTAGAAATGGGACCATTTGACTGGACGAACAACATTTTGAAGTTTTTTAACCTAAGAACTAATAATAAATACGAACACATCAAATATTATAAATAAATAATACATTAATAATACAACGTGCCCTACGAATTAAGGCCACATCGAACATGTGGCCTTATTTCAATTTCTTTTTTGAAATAAGACCCGTCGGGCGTCATTTTAACAAAAGGTTTTTCTGAAAACTTACAATCTTTTGTTAAATTTTAGAAATTAAATAATGAATCTAAAGGTCTTTTGAAATAAAAAACTATAAATACGCGCGATTTTTTTGATTATTTACAGAGCTTTGCTAACAAAATTTTTAAAAACTGAATTTTTGAAAAATGTTAATTTAAAAAAAAAATGATTTGCTGAAATTTTTTGAAAACTTGAATTTCAGAAAATTCTTTTTTTTTTTTAATTCACATTTTTCAAAAATTCTGTTAGGAAAGCCCTGTCAATAATCAAAAAAAATTCCTAAAAGAATATTGAAAGCATTTTTCAAAAATTCAGTTTTTCAAAATTCTGTAATTCAATTTTTTAATATTCTTTTAGCAAAGCTCAGTAAATAATCAAAAATATCGCGCGAGCTTTTTTAACAGAATTTTGAAAAAATGAATTTTTGTAAATCTGAATTAAAAAAAAAAAGATTTTCTGAAATTCAATTTTCCAAAATTCTGCTCTGAAAATAATCAAAAAAAAATCACTTGCGGCCTTATTTCCAAGTTTGAATGTGGCCTAA
The DNA here is from genome assembly GCA_949320155.1 of Melangyna quadrimaculata. Classification (NCBI taxonomy): domain Eukaryota; kingdom Metazoa; phylum Arthropoda; class Insecta; order Diptera; family Syrphidae; genus Melangyna; species Melangyna quadrimaculata. Next base: position 140,149,920 of record OX439484.1, on the reverse strand, counting down.
TTTCCAAGTAAGCTTGGAAATAAGGCCTGTCGGTCCTTATTTCAATTTTTGTATGGAAATAAGGCCACATTTTAAATGTGGCCCTAATTCGTAGGGCGTTATTTCACGTCACCTAATTATACAACATAAAAAGATTACCTTATTGCATTTCGAGAGTGCGAGGATGGTAATTAAATTGCCTGGAATTCCAATTAGGATGAAAATGAAGCACATTACTGACGCAAACGTTAACAACTCTTCTGAGTATCCATGAAAGAGTTCTCCATTCCCCATAGAGATGTGATGGACACCTGTAGAAAAATATTGTTATCTGATTTGTTAAGACTTGTAAAAGAATGCAATCTATTATATTACAAACGCATTCTTTAAAAAAACATTCATGCGAACATTCGGAACTGAAAACAAAATCAACGCAATCACTATTTATTTTGTTATGAAAAGATTGTATAAATAAAGTGGAGTCTGCAGTTCCGCAGTACAATAAGTTCCGTGGAAATTAAGCCCGGGTAGTCTTATTTCCCAGAATAAAAAAAAACTTCATGATTAATTTACTTTTTCAAATGGCAATAAGGTCCACCTACATATGTATGTATATTATCATGTTGCCTATGTACCTACACAACACACACCTTCGTTAAAAATAAAAATAAATTATCATTGTTTTTGATTATTCAATATTAAGTATTATGAACGGGGTTTAAACAAATTAGGAATAATAATTTTTGATTGAATAGGATACGTAGGTAGGTATACATTAATTGAAAATTTCATCCGATACACCTTTCAACAAAGTTTTTTAAACTACATATATAATTATGATTGTTAGACCTTAGGCCTTTCAAATCCAACTTAAATAAACCGGCAATAATTAAAATGCATTTACAAGCATTGAGAAGGAAGCGGAAAAGATGGGTTTAGCGGTGAATGAGGGCAAAACAAAGTATATTATGAAATCTAGAAAGGACGCTCAATACCGACGACACGTCTTGGACAGAACGTCACCATAGACAAGGTAGTTAAGGACTTTGTCTACCTGGGCTCAACTATTCATTCAAACAACGATACCAGCGCTGAGATTAAATGAAGGATAAGTCTTGCCAATCGCTGTTTCTAAGAAGGCTAAGAAGACAATTGAGAAGTAAAGCCCTCTCTCGAATAACTAAAGTGTCCCTGGACATGACACTCGTCATATGGGTCCTGGTGTATGGTGCAGAAGCATGGACCCTGAAAGCGGTGGATGAGTACGCTTTAGGAATATTCGAGAGAAAAATTCTTCGGGTGATCTGCGGTCCCGTATGCATAGACAGGGAATGGAGGAGACGGGCTGTACAGCGCCATCGACGTAGTCACAAAAGAAAAGAGGCAAAGACTGAGGTGGCTGGGTTATGTAGAGCGGATGGACAGCAATTCTCCGGCCCGAAAAGTCTTTGAATCCATCCCCGAGGAACGGTGCATTAAAGGAAGACTACAAAACCAGTGGCGCAGCTAGCTAGGGACTGAGCTGGCTGGAGAAGGCTTGTTGGTTGAGGCCCTGGTCCACACCGGACTGTAGCGCCACCATAATTTAGTAAGTAAGTTAAAAGGAATGAAAGAATTTTTGACGACGTTAACTGATTTCAATGAAATTTTGTACAATTTGTTTTATTATTATGAAATAAAATCTCAAAGAATTTAAAAACTGATCAATATACATATACGTTTGATTATGATCACACTTTAGGGGGCGAAAGATATTCGAATAATTCAAAAATGAGCCCCATCCTTAAGGAAATACCGCCAAAAAATGCCAAATGAAACATTTATACCAAATTTCATTAAAGTCCCATTATTTTAAAATGGTTTTGGGTAATGTATTACTTGTTGTACGTTAAAAAAAGTGATCATTCCATAAAAATCACATTACTTTCCACAGGATACATGTATCTTTTTGGCCCTTTACTCTTAAATGACGACATTTTCGGAAAATATTTTATACCTATTTTGCAGATTTTAATATTCCCTAGAGGAAACATTATCACACTTTTTTGCGTGTTACTCATCAATTGCAAGATATTGCTACTCCAAAAATGGACAACTTCGAATAAACAGGATTTTGTACGAAAATGTATGTACAACTTTATTTTCGATGTTTGACCATTTTTGAAGTCGCAATATCTTGCAAGTGATGCGTTATACGCAAAAAAGTGTGATAATGTTTCCTCTAGGGAATAATAAAATCTGCAAAATAGGTATAAAATATTTTCCGAAAATTTCGTCATTTAAGAGTAAAGAGCCAAAAACCGGTATTTTATACTTTTGGTGTTTTGATTTAAATAATGATGTCATACAAATTATGGCTTACAGAAAAAAAATGTTAAAGCATGCTTATATAATATTAAATAATGTACAAATTTTGCTTATATAATTTTTCTATTAAGCTTAGGGATTAAAAGATATATGCGAAAAACCGTTTTTTTTTGACATTTGACTCGTGTGGAAAAAATTTTCATATTTTTCAAAGAGAATATTATGATCTTTAAACTGAGCGTATTTTTTTTTTTCGACAACTTGTGCTTTTAAGAGTAAAAAGCAAAAACCAGAAATTTGAACTTTCTGTCAAACTTTTAAAAAAATTATGTCCTTAAAACGGTTGTTTTTAAGAAAAAAAATAATAATTTTTTCTTGTAGAGATTTACATAATGTACAAACTTTGCTTTGAGATGTTTTCAAAAATTTTAACCGTTAAGGAGTAATACGTGAAAAACGACCATTTTCGACATTTTACGTTTTTTGAAATGTCGATATCTTCTTAACGGTGGGTCGTAAGAAAAAAATAGTCATAACTTTTTTGTTGGCAAATAACAGAATCTTCAAGTTTTGTATGAAACACTTTTCGAAAGCATTTACCGTTACCGAGTTTTATGTGAAAAACTGATTTTTTCAACATTTAACCTAAGATAACTATTGACGCGTACACGATTTGGCAATAGACTTTCGCGACAGTATTTCTTATGCCAAAATAAAGACAATTGCATTTAAAAAACTTCACTTAGATTTATTTGGCAGATTGGCCATTTTTTTGTACATTTTGCCTGGGCTAGGCTACACCGGGGGGTAGGTGGAATATTTTTTTTTTATTAAAGAAAACATTTATTTATATTTATTTTTTTATTTTCTGGGTGTACGAATTTAAACAAATTGCCCTAGAATAATAAAATTTACAGTATCATCCTGCTGTGATTTTTATAAGAGTGGCTGAACATCAACCAAAACTAAAAGAAGGCTATGATAGCATCTAACTGAAGAGCCCACTGTCGTACCTCGGTGAAAGCATCTTGGAGTTGAGGTCACTATAGCTTTTAATTGAATTATGTTCAATTACTCCGCTTAAAATAGGAGTAATTTTATTTGATTAATTTCTTCATCTTCGTTATTGCAAAATTAGTATTCTCTGTTCACATCTTATAGCCGCTTAACTAAGGACTAGAGCAAACGGGTTTGTTTGAATTAGAGGTTGCTATGAATGTAACATAAGGATATCAGTTTTTTGGGGATGCGACGAAAGGCTAGTGTGTATAGAGTCTTAATCTATGCTTAGGCAAGATTTTCTGAATTATCTTTGTGAGTCTCTTACTCTTTTGGCTCGTCATAGAATGAAAAAAAAAAATACTAAAGATCTCATCTGTCTTAGATTCTAGGAAAATAGAAAATCGGAATGGGCAGAATTAATATAAGGTTAGTTCAAGTAAAGTTTTTGGATGTCATAGCATAAAATGTGTTATGATAGAATCATTTATTTTATAAAAATTGCATTTTTTTCTTTTCGAAATATTAAGTGCCTAAATACGTATGTAAAATATAATTAAATGATTTATTTGTCTATATTGTAAAGAAGATGGTTATATTGGTATTTAAATGTTCTACATTTAATTAGAAATAATATCTTATGAGTGTTTAATTAGTTTCTCTATATATCCTATTCGTCAATATATTCAACAAAATCTTATAGTAAAGTTAAGTTATACAAGGGTTTTTGGAACTTTCATTTATTTCATTTATTTTATAAATATTTGTAACATAAATTGCTTGCGTTTAATAATTTTGTAGGTATCTGCGGAATTTTACACTGTAATTTATTAAAAAAAAAAATAATAATTTCTCCTTATTCTGAAAGTGCTTTTAAATATCAATGTCTAACAAATTAAAGCGTCTAATGAAATAATTTATAACATACATACATTTCCGAATAAACTCCTTATACTTAAATGCTCGAAAATGTCACTCATCGAAGCAGAAAGAGGCTCGACCAAACACGTGTGTGTACAGCACTTATGAAAAATTCGCAAAAACTAAATATTAAACAAATCAACCACTAAGATGCTTTCCAAGAATGTACAAATAAAAAGCTACATATAATCTTGGGTAGGTATTTTCGCAGAAGATGGTAATTGAAAAACAAATCATTCTATGGAATTCAAACCTTTGAGGGTTTTACACTGATTATAGGTTTGATCAAAGACATTTTGACTAGATATAAATCTCACTTGAAACTTTGTTAGTGTTTAATATACATACTACAACAAAAAAGAAGCGATTATATATGTATCTAACATATATTTTAAATTTAATTATTTTTATAAACAATATAAAAAACAATTTAGATATCACTATATTGAGTCATTGACAAAACATGATGATTTTTCACATTAATTTACTCCTGTTGAATTACATACAAATGCCAATAACATTACAAAATAAATACTTAAAAATAGAACTATTTTTTATTTTGGATTATTCAGGATTGAATGTATTCTATACACAACAAACACATCTTTGCAAAGTACTTATTTTTGTTTGTATTTACAAAAAAAAAAAAATACTTTCTTACCCACCTCCCTGAAGAAATTAATTTTCGTTTCTTTTGTTTACAAAATAAGTACACACACATAAACAATATCAACTCTTCCTCCACAAGATATACACTTCACCTTTTCGTTTGATAAGCAAAAATAGCAAATCAAATAACTAATAAACTCTTAATGAACCAAAAAAGATTTTAAAAATCAATTAGTTACACTAATTAGTTCACATCACACATCGATCACGTTGATTTAAATAAAATTAAACATATAAATATGTAACTCGTATAAGTGATAAGATTAATAATTAATCTTGTTTAGCATGCCCTTAATGTTTAATTATATTTGTATTAAAATTTGATAATAATACTTTTCATTTGTTTATGTATGGCAACCCTTCTTATTTAAATTTGAGTTTTGGTGCATTTTATAATGTTTTTTTTTTTTACAAATTGTGAAACAATGAAGTGAAGAATCGACCGTTTGATACGTCTGCCGGGAGCCAAAATCACGTACTGAATGTAATTCAAAAGAAATCGATTCCCAATCCAATATTTTAGAATCTTTGTACCTACGTATTTATCGCGTTGTCGGTCGGTTGCGATGCTATGATACAAAAGCACAGATACAATAAGCTAACTGTAGAGAATTTTCGTGTTCAGTGTATATTTTTTAATTCACTTTTTTAAGTAAGTTATTGCTGAATAATTCCAAAGAAGAAAATGCCTAATCCTAATATCAATTTGAAATTCATTAGATGTGTATCCATTCATTTTCATACATTTTTCTGATACAATCTTGGTCATAATTACGATGTATATATATAATATGTTCAAGAATTTGAAAATTCACTCAAAAACTCAAAAAGAAAGTTGAGGAGAAAAAAGAAAGGAGTGTTAGAACTTTAAAAATAGATCCTTAATCCAAACGGCGAACATGTTGAGAGTTGTGTTGATGATGTGTAATGAAAACATAATTTTCAATTATTTTTGAGGTAGATTTTTCGTAAAAGGTAACAACTCTTTTCAATAAAATACAATAACTCAAAGACTACAATGATTTCCACCATCATATACGTGTCATTTTACTTATGTAGCAATTCTTTTTCGAAAAGTTTTTTTTCTAAAACTTAGAAAAGAAGACATTGGTTTTTGAAACCTAAGGGGCCAGTTTAAGCAATCAGTTAAAGGGAGATAGCCAAGAAAAAACCCAGAGTCGACGAAACAAAGTTGTGTGTGATTTGTAAAGACTTAATAAGTACTTCAAAAATATGTAATCGTTACATCGATAACCGATTGCAACCGAAGAAGTGCATTTTCTAACCAAAGAAAAGCGGAAAAAACTTCTCCTATTAGTAGTTTTGTTATTGTTTGGTTAAATATGTAGGTTGGTACCCTCATTTTCAAAAGCCATGATGCAATAGCTAATCATATGCTCGCCTCCTGATCTATTATTTCTAAACACAACAAAAATAAATAAAAATTTAATAGTAGTCGTATTAAGTGCTCGTTTTGTTCTACAAAACGGCTCATAGCTCCTACAATACCACATGGATTTTGGGGTTGCCCTTTTGGTGACGTCTTATTCTTATTGTAGCTAGCTCATTTATAAGCATTGTTCTGTACTGCTTCAAATGTTACACTTTCGTAAACAACAAATTATAAAAGCTTAACGAGCATTCATTATTTTTCGATATTATCTTTATTTTTTTCGCTTTATCTATTAGGACAAGTTCGTTTCGTGTAAAGCCTAGTACACTGCGATAATTTGGGAGAGCTTTAAATATATTTTTTATTGGGACTCATTTATTTTCAAAATGGCTCAATTTCTCAGCCGTTGCTAGGTCCTTGCGTCTGTACGTGCACTTTACTGTGAAGAGCATATAAATTTATCATATCGATTTCTTCAAATTTAAAAGGAACTAATAAAATATAGTGCACCCATTTAATGAGTTTTTTTTCTTCAAATTTCATTTAAAACAGCTCTAACGATTTTTATAACTTTTATTATCTGAACTGAAATGTCCAAAACAAACAAAAAGTCCCGCTGGCCGGGACAGTTTTTTTCCGGATTATGACTCAAACTCCCAAAAAAAAAAATTCCCAACGTAAATTCTTTCAAATACAGAACAATCGCTGCATTTATTGTGATTTAACATTAAGAAATTGATTTTAAAATTTCAATCAAACGAATGCTAACTTAACGAAGAATGTATTTTTACAACCTGAAAGTTGTCATTTAAATATGGAAAGTATTATTTGAATACAAATAATTATTTTCAAATTGTGTTTCCCAATTGTTTAGCTAAGAGAGTATTTTAAGTACTTCAAAAATATGTAATCGTTACATCGATAACCGATTGCAACCGAAGAAGTGCATTTTCTAACCAAAGAAAAGCGGAAAAAACTTCTCCTATTAGTAGTTTTGTTATTGTTTGGTTAAATATGTAGGTTGGTACCCTCATTTTCAAAAGCCATGATGCAATAGCTAATCATATGCTCGCCTCCTGATCTATTATTTCTAAACACAACAAAAATAAATAAAAATTTAATAGTAGTCGTATTAAGTGCTCGTTTTGTTCTACAAAACGGCTCATAGCTCCTACAATACCACATGGATTTTGGGGTTGCCCTTTTGGTGACGTCTTATTCTTATTGTAGCTAGCTCATTTATAAGCATTGTTCTGTACTGCTTCAAATGTTACACTTTCGTAAACAACAAATTATAAAAGCTTAACGAGCATTCATTATTTTTCGATATTATCTTTATTTTTTTCGCTTTATCTATTAGGACAAGTTCGTTTCGTGTAAAGCCTAGTACACTGCGATAATTTGGGAGAGCTTTAAATATATTTTTTATTGGGACTCATTTATTTTCAAAATGGCTCAATTTCTCAGCCGTTGCTAGGTCCTTGCGTCTGTACGTGCACTTTACTGTGAAGAGCATATAAATTTATCATATCGATTTCTTCAAATTTAAAAGGAACTAATAAAATATAGTGCACCCATTTAATGAGTTTTTTTTCTTCAAATTTCATTTAAAACAGCTCTAACGATTTTTATAACTTTTATTATCTGAACTGAAATGTCCAAAACAAACAAAAAGTCCCGCTGGCCGGGACAGTTTTTTTCCGGATTATGACTCAAACTCCCAAAAAAAAAAATTCCCAACGTAAATTCTTTCAAATACAGAACAATCGCTGCATTTATTGTGATTTAACATTAAGAAATTGATTTTAAAATTTCAATCAAACGAATGCTAACTTAACGAAGAATGTATTTTTACAACCTGAAAGTTGTCATTTAAATATGGAAAGTATTATTTGAATACAAATAATTATTTTCAAATTGTGTTTCCCAATTGTTTAGCTAAGAGAGTATTTTAAGTACTTCAAAAATATGTAATCGTTACATCGATAACCGATTGCAACCGAAGAAGTGCATTTTCTAACCAAAGAAAAGCGGAAAAAACTTCTCCTATTAGTAGTTTTGTTATTGTTTGGTTAAATATGTAGGTTGGTACCCTCATTTTCAAAAGCCATGATGCAATAGCTAATCATATGCTCGCCTCCTGATCTATTATTTCTAAACACAACAAAAATAAATAAAAATTAAATAGTAGTCGTATTAAGTGCTCGTTTTGTTCTACAAAACGGCTCATAGCTCCTACAATACCACATGGATTTTGGGGTTGCCCTTTTGGTGACGTCTTATTCTTATTGTAGCTAGCTCATTTATAAGCATTGTTCTGTACTGCTTCAAATGTTACACTTTCGTAAACAACAAATTATAAAAGCTTAACGAGCATTCATTATTTTTCGATATTATCTTTATTTTTTTCGCTTTATCTATTAGGACAAGTTCGTTTCGTGTAAAGCCTAGTACACTGCTGATCTGAAACGAAAAATCCAACACAAAAATTATATAACGAAATCATAAACGAAAAATTTCCTTTTGCTTTTCGTTCTGCTGTACGCTGTTCGACCAGAGAAATAGATGATTATACCAGATTATTTTAAGAAGTATCCACTCTTTTTTTCGCACAGAATTAATTGCCCGATAATTGTGTGCGAAAAAATGAAATTTGGTTTGTTCGTGTTTTTATTTGTTGTTTCTTTCATAACAGCATGGCTTTTTTACTTGTGATATACGTAGTATAGGGCAAGTTTAGGATTTGTAAAAAAAAAAAAAATCGGGATAATAATTTTTCCTAAAATTACGATGATCTTTATGAAGGTTTTTAACAGTAGCTTTTCCTTCAAATCGTTCCTAATAAAGCTTATTATAATTGATTAAAAAATGTTCTCACTTGGCAGTAGTATGGTAGAATATATACCAATATCTGTAAATTGTGCAATATAGGTTTAAGATATAAAACATGTAATATTTTCAGCTACAATAAATATATATATAAAACATTACGATGATAGAGAACGCGAAAAAAAGTGGGTCTCGCAAATTCTGTCTGTCTGTCGGTCTGTCCGTCTGTCTGTACCTCGACCTGCAGCCTAAACAGCAGAAGCGATTTTCTTCAAACTTTGGACTTAAGTTTTCTTATGGAATTCCCTAGAGGGGAAATCGAAATTTTAATACAACCAATATACAGAAATTGATTTATTTCAAAAACGGATCTAACGCTTTTGATAAAAAAAAATTACGAGCTACTAAAATAACTACAGTAAATATTTTGGTAAAAAAAAAAAATTGTAGCGGTTATTAACGTTACCTATCACAGAACCGATTTTTTGGTTTTCAAATTTCTCGTTAACTGGCTGCACCGATTTGAACTATTTTTTTTAAATACTAAAAGTTAGCATACCAAATTTAATTTTTTTTTAATTTTCAAGAATTTTTATATATACAAAATAATTAAAAAAAAACAGCTCTAACGATCTTTGAAATTTTTTTTTTTCATAAATTTGTATTTATCAAACAAATCAGATAGCATACTTTTTTTTAGCTCTATCTGTTTTAGCTATTAAAAAATAATTATATTAATATATAGTAATAATTTACATTTTAAATTGTTTTTAAAACTTTTTTAATATCATAATGTTATAGAACCACCAATGCACATTGTCAATTTTAAGCTACGTTTAAGTTGTTAGCTACGAGATCAAGTTTGTGCGATCCAGTCGTGCCCATTTTTTCGTTAAATTTTGTTTTATGTATTTTCAATGGGTGAAACTCTCCATAAATATTTTTACGCTGTATAGCATTTCCACGGGAAAATTTCACTTTGCATCAGCATGAGGATGATGGAGCCTGTACTACCACTGAGACTCATTTGAGTCAAAAGGGACTCATTTTTGTATGTAAACTAAGGGAATCATATTTTTAGATTTGACTCATTTTTTAAGAATACAAATAAACATTTTATATACAACGGTTGAGTCATTTTATAAGCTCAAGCACTTTAATTTCATGTTGCAGAATACAAAAAAAAAAGAATTTTCAAAACTTTGAATAGTGTCAACTACGGTTCTATTTGCTTTCCTGAACGCTTTCATTTGGAATATTTGTTTGTGCTATTTGTATTACATATAAACGATTTTTGTAAAATTAGTTAAATACCTTTTTTTGTGTTTTTGAAGTATTTTTTTTTATTATTAAAAAATTAAAAAAAAGTTGAATGCTCTCACAAACCAATGCGAAACATTCACTCTGAAGGGCGAATCATTCCCAATGATAACAAATCTGACTAATAAATAATGCTAAACAACAACAAAAACTGCCTCCGGTAAATGTTTGACGCCGTTTTCGCGATAATTTGGGAGAGCTTTAAATATATTTTTTATTGGGACTCATTTATTTTCAAAATGGCTCAATTTCTCAGCCGTTGCTAGGTCCTTGCGTCTGTACGTGCACTCTACTGGGAAGAGCATATAAATTTATCATATCGATTTCTTCAAATTTAAAAGGAACTAATAAAATATAGTGCACCCATTTAATGAGTTTTTTTTCTTCAAATTTCATTTGAAACAGCTCTAACGATTTTTATAACTTTTATTATCTGAACTGAAATGTCCAAAACAAACAAAAAGTCCCGCTGGCCGGGACAGTTTTTTTCCGGATTATGACTCAAACTCCCAAAAAAAAAATTCCCAACGTAAATTCTTTCAAATACAGAACAATCGCTGCATTTATTGTGATTTAACATTAAGAAATTGATTTTAAAATTTCAATCAAACGAATGCTAACTTAACGAAGAATGTATTTTTACAACCTGAAAGCTGTCATTTAAATATGGAAAGTATTATTTGAATACAAATAATTATTTTCAAAATGTGTTTCCCAATTGTTTAGCTAAGAGAGTATTTTTACAAATGGTTCTAAAATGGACGGATGTAAGAAATTAATGCTCCCCTGAATTTATTAGAGGCAAATTAGTTACATTACAGCCTTTAACTTTGACTTTGCCTGTTCAGAATTTAACAATTATGTACAAAATAATACTCAGATAATTAAATGTGCCAAAAACGTAATGGTCAAGAAATGTATTTACTTAGCTATTAATGGATGAAATTAATTATTTTAATACATATATAGGTAGTACATACATGCATTTTATGAATTTTCATTTTGTCCCGGGCTCCGGTTAAATTGTTGAAATCCCGGGATTTCTCATTATTATAGCCATTTGTCCCGCCTAGCTGTAAGAAAAATGTGGTAACGCTACATACCATCCATTAATAACAATGGCGCAAAATTTTAACCAGCCCATTATTAAGGATTTAGTATGATACTACTTAACATTTTACTAATTCTTTAACAGTTTACTAAAATTTTCTAAATTTTAAATACTTTTTAACTAGTATCAAACTAATTAACTAACGTCCAAAAAAGTGACAGCTCGTGCAAAAAATTCACAAACACCCCTGATTTTGACAATTTTAAACGTCAAAGTGTCATATGGATTTAGTACGATACTAAAAAGATAAAACAGCCAATTGGTGATTTTAACTTTAGAATCACTAAATCGACTAAAATTTTGCGCCAATGTGTTTGTTTCAAAAACTGACAGACGTCCTTCGTACCTCACAAAAATAATTCAGTTATGCTGATTTCAATGATGACATTCATTTTTCTGGATTGGCTCAGATAAGAAAGAATTTCGTCTTTGAAGTTTTTTTTGCCACAGCCTATGTTCTAAAAATTTCTACAAAATTTTCTTTAAAAAAGTTGTTGCGTAATCTAAAAGTATTTATCCGGGCTTTAGACAAGCGAGTAGAACTAGTAGCATTTGTATCATAGTGTTAGTTTTAAGGATGTATGTGTGACTAGTAGCTCTCTGCGCGTTTTGTCAATTAGTATGATTTTTTAAAAATATTTCATACAGAAAAATATACAAATTATGGGAACTATGGAAACAAAACAAATAAATGAAAACAATACACTACACTAGTAGGATAACTGGCAGGCTACTCGCAGGCAAAAATATTATACTATTTGGGCTACTAGTTGGCTCTCTCCTGTTCTGATAAACTAACACACATAAACGCTACTAGTTCTACTCGCTTGTCTAAACCCCGGGTTACTAATATTTCAGATAATTAATATTAATTTCAAAACTCAATGTAAATCTTTCAAATCCGTTTGTTAGTTTTCGATAAGTCATTAGTTTATTCTTTGTAGTCTTCGCCTGACTCTACATTATCACCAGTTAATTATTTGGGAATTTGTAAAACTAGTCGATAGCGAAAAATATTAAATAAACGATTTTCCAAAACTAATGAACAGATTTTAAAGAAAAAAATTGAGTTTTGAAGAAGAATATTAGTACTTTAAGATTGGACACTTTATTCTTATTTTTATTTTATTATTAAAAATATTGAAAAATAACCAAACAAAAACATATAATAAAGATGAAGAAATTTAAATATTAAAATTACTTCTGTTTAAAGTGGAGTGAATGCATATAATTCAATTATTATTCAATTTGTAAACTGAACAAAATGTGTGTCTTAGAAGGATTTGACAGACTAACTGAAGAGCCCACTGTCATATCTGGGCCAAACACATTAATTTCTGGAGTTGAGATACTATTTAATCCAAAAAAAAGAATGCTTTCAGCCCCTATTAGTTGTGACTTGTAAGGGTTGTTTTGTAAAACGTTTCACCAATTTCAATTTAAAAAAGAAAAGTTTAAAATTACATATTCAATTTAAAACTTTAGAAACAATACTAAAACTTTAGATATACGAACATAAAAAATGCTTTTTTTTATTATTTTTTTTTTATTTTTTTATTTTATTTTGATGATTTTCAAATTAGGAACTCATAAAATGAAAACTTTTTTACTTGCTCTATGAGACAAGTATTGGTTTCGTGTCGAAGTCCAAAAAAGTGATTTCCACAGACGTCCGTCAATGAAGAGTTTTAATAAAACTCTATACCTACGAGGTTAGGCAAGAAATGTTCGAATAACGGAAATAAAGTTTTGAAGTTGTTTTGAGCAAATTGCCGTTTCTTATTTGTTTTTTGATATTGAAGAATATCCCGCCATAGACTTTGTTGATTTTGTCATAATTTTCATGATTTTGCATCGGGCTTCTAAGTTAGTGTTATTGTTTGCATTTAAAATTTGTATGAATGTTTTTTTTTTGAGAACAAATAAAATAAAAAAAATTAATTGTTTTTAACGTTTTTTCCACATTTGTATGTATTAACTAAAAAAAAAATGCGAATCGAACTTGTTTTATTGTTTTCTCGTTAACGATATACAAATATTATTTCTATACACCGTCAATGCCATGCCCAAAGAACTAAATTAAAAAATACATTATGTATGGTGTATACATTCGTAAGCTTCTGAGTTCCTATTAAAATAATGTTTCACACGCCACCGTTCACCATTAAAAAGCTTTATAGAATGTTTTACATTATCGTACTATAGTTTTTTGACAAACTAAAAGTGCTTGATTTTTTATTTTTCTAGTGTTGTATGTTAGGTAAAAAATGTATTTGACAAAAATAAAAAAAATGATGTTAGTCTGAAATAATGAGCGCATCAATTTTTTTCTGTTCACGTTATATTTACGGCAGTTACTCTTGGCAACTACTGGCATACTCAGAAGTTATTTTTCATAAATCAAAATAATTATTTAAGTAAAACAAACATTTTTCATACGTTTGTTCGTACTTTTAAAATCGGTACAGAAGTTATTTAAACAAATTAAATTAATATTATACCAACACTTTATGATAGCAAGGGGTCTAAATATGTGTATAAAAATTAGGGCCAACTCATAGGGCTAATGTAGGCCACATAATTCTTGCGAATTTTTCGCGTTGTACTAAGTTAACATTAGCTTTGATGTCAAACTATCAGACCGATTTGGTTTTTCATTTTGTAATACTCAGCCAATTTCTTGACAAAGTTCTAAAATCAATTTAAAACTCGATCTAGTAACTCTCGGTTTATCTTTATCTTTTTAATATATTTAGAACTCGATAATTTCTTTACTTCTACTCATTTCCTTAAAACTCGTGTAAAATAATTATTGAGTTTTAAGGACTTTAGATCTTAGTTTAATGAAACACAGTTCTAATAGTACAAGAGCCGACAGCAAATTTTGGGAGTGGATGTATAACCAAAATTTGAGTATGGGGGTTTATAGGTGCATATTTTGTCATATCGAAATCGAAAGTCTGGCAGGTTTTTTGTTCAGCTTTTGGCGGGGGTGGGGGGTTAAAATATAGATTTTTTAAATTTCTTATCAGGGGTATTATCACTTCCACTAATTTTTTGAAAATACGTTATGATGCTCTGTCAATTTTCCTAAGTCCAAGCATTTAATCTTGGTGATCCGACTTATTAAACTCAAGATATAAGCTTTTTAAGCGAACCTTATCGGGTTTTTCATGGAGATTTATAAAACGGAAAAAATAAACAAAACAAAGTCTCCAAAGAAAGTCGATTGAGGTTCGTTTTAAAAGCTTATATCTTGAGTTCCACCTGTCGGATAACCAAGATTAAGGTGTCTGCACTTAGGGAAAATAACAGAGCATCATAATGTATTTTAAAAAAATAAGTGGACTGATAATACCCCTGATACGAAATCTAGAATATCCCTATTTTCAATCCCCCACCCCCGCCAAAAGCTGGACAAAAAACCTGCCAGATTTTTGATTTCGATATTATAAAATACGCACCTATAAACCCTCATACTAAGATTTTGGTTATACATCCACTCCCAATATTTGCTGTCGGCTCTTAGACTATAACGTATATTTCAATTTTTTCGTAGAACCCGGTAGCCATTTTGACATTTAATAAATAAATAAAAAAATATATTTCAGTTTTGTTTTGGCGGTAACCTACATTGGATCACAGCTTATTTGATATAGTGCCTTTTTAAAAAATTGAAGTTGCAATAACTTGTAAACTATTAAGTAATACAAAAATAAAAATAAATTGGGTGGCACAACGGCTCATGAAGAACCAGGGCCTAGTGACTAACAACTCGCAACCATTCCTGTGTGCACCTGTCGACAGGAATGGATGGGACCTACAATTTTATGCCGAATCCGAACGGCTAGACGAGAAGCACTTATTCGTGACAAGTGATACTCTTGGAGGATTTGTCAGTTCCTCGCAAGAGGCAGTAGCTCTGCAAAAAAATTTTTTTTTTTAGTTTTTAGGTGGACGAGGCTGGAAAGCGAACCCAGACCTCCAGCGTGACAGGCGAACGCAATAACCATTACGCTACGGGGTACTACACAAAATTTCAATTTTATTTTGAAGATAAACTTATGCACTTCAACACAGATCAACAATTTATTTAAATCAATTGGTACTTAACATTATAACAATACAAAATAAAAACACTACTTAATGATCAGCAGCATGATCAGTCTTAGAAATAACCAAATATTATTGGTTTCGTGCCATTTCAAATATTTTTGTGGTATTCTTTGGCCTTTTTAAGAGCCTTGAAACTTTTTGGCATGAATTTAACAAGCTTCTCGGTGATCTCTGGGGTGATTTTCAGCTATTCTTCCGAAAATGCATTTTCAGGTCATTTTTGCGTTTTCGAACATCAAAGCCCACCAGTTTTCGACCACTCTCATTCCAGGTGACTGTCCCGGAGGTTCCTCAAGTAAGCCCAATTTTTAATGAGCCAGGTATGCATAATTCCTGACTTGTTCTTTGAGTCATTGTCCTGGTAGAAACGGAAATTTTGATAAATATTTTTGATAATCATTTTTTTTTATGTCAGTGAGTTAAATATATTTAACTCACTGACATAAAAAAAAATTATCAGGTTATCTGTTTTGAGCTCAGCATTTAGCTTGAACCAAAAGTAAGACAACCCCACAGAGACAAAAATATTGAAATTAGATTCCTTTGGCTCTGACCGGTTGTCTTACGTCTGGACGAAGCCAAATACAGAGCTCACAACAGATAACCTGAAAGCAACAGTGAATCATTACGTGCAAAGTGTTATGGTATAGGCCTGTAAGTCTGCAGACGGCGATGGATATTTCGATTTTATGGAGGGAACGATGGACATGGACAATATTGTGGTGAATATGCCCAGTTATGCAAACAACGACACATTAGTACAACTTTGCGCGTCATCTTTGAATGAAATAAATAATTAAACTGGAATAATTGAACGAAACCTTTTTGGAAAAGCACCATCTAGCAGACCATAGAAAATTCTAGAACCCTTTATTTCGGACATAAATACAGGGCCACCAGTCCGAAAGCGGCAGTTTGATTTTAACAGTGAACGAATAGATGTCGGTGTGAAACATAAAGAGTTGCATACTTGTGCTTGGTTGTAGTAATAAAAAGTATTAGAAATAAAAAGCGTTTTATTTTTTAATTGCAGTTTCAGTTTGAATAAAGGAAATAAATTTTATTTGCGAACCCGTAGTAAAATATTACAATATTTAAAATGGCACGAATCGAATAATATTTGGGTATTTCTAAGACTGATCATGCTGTATCAAATTTTTGTTTCTATTGTTATAATGTTAAGTACCAATTTATTTAAATAAATTGTTTTGTGTTGAAGTGCGAAGTTTATCTTCAAAATGAAATTGAAATTTTGTGGATAGCCTTTCTGGTTTACAAGTTATTGCAACTTCAATTTTAAATTAGGGACTGTATCAAATAAGCACATATTTTGGCATTAATTTTTTCGTTCTGTTTTTAATTTCAAATAAATTGTCATTTTCGTTTTAACTTTGTGCCAATTTTGTTTCTGAAAATATATACATAGTGGCTTTAAGATCTTGAAATCCCTTAATATGAATATACATATGAAAGGGTCCAGGGAAAAACGGCTTAAGTCCACTCATATTGATTCCGAGAAAAAAGATAATACATAAAAGTTTACTTTCTAAAGAAATGCTACATTCTAAGGAAAATTAAAAAAGGTTGAAAATATTTTTTCCAATAAAATGTACTTACATATTTATACAACACAAACTGATTTTAATTTTATGAATTTTATACTAATAAAATGATATGCGTTAAGGGAGACTTCCATCTACGGCCTGAAGATATTTTTTGAAAATGTCTGTCGAAGGAACTAAACATGATAATTAAAAACGGGTTTTTGCTTTTTGTTCATACATCCTTCGATTTTAAAAAAAAATTATATTTGAAAGCAAAAAAAATATTAAGAAACACGGTGTTCGACTGTTCCATGTAATTCAATTTGTTTTGGCATCGCTACGAAATAAGTGTTTAAAACATCGGGTAAGTTTTTATTTTGAACTATTACTACGTAGATGTGCTACAAGGCCTGGAAACAAACTTTTTTAAAAAATTGTTTTGTTAAAGTTTTGTAGCCAAAACAGAACTTTTGAAAAAAAATGTTTTTTACAAATAGTGTCATTTCGAGAGGTATCCAAAATTTTTATGGAAATTTTATTATTCCATCAAATAGTACTCAGAGAAACCTACAAGATGTCATCATTTGTTTCATTTTTCAAAAAAATGGACTTAAGCCGTTTTTTCCCTGGACCCTTCATATGTAAGTGTGAATGTTTTTTTTTTGTAAGTGCTAATTTTTTTATGTAGAGATACATCCAATTGCCATAGGTTATCTCGAAACAAGAAAATGCTACACAAAAACACGGCTTTGCAACATTGTTATCTTTCGGGTTTCTTTCATATGAAAGAAACTGAAACATAGCATTTTGCGTTCTGGTTGAGATACCATCAGCTGTTTTTGCGTACCTACAAACGTACAATGGTCAAATATGAATATATTGTAATATTTTACTAAGGGTTCGCAAATAAAACTTATTTCCTATATTCAAACTGAAACAATAATTACTTCACAAAATAAAACGCTTCTATTTCAAATACTTTTATTTCTAACACTTTTATTATAATCAAGCACAAGTATGCAACTCTTTATTCACACTGACATTTATTCATTCACTTTCAAAATCAAACTGCCGCTTTCAGACTGGTGGCCCTGTATTTATATCCGAAATAAAGGGTTCTAGAATTTTCTAGGGTCTGCTAGATGGTGCTTTCCAAAAAGGTTTCGTCAATTATTCCAGTACGAACGAGGCTGGACACCAACCGTGATGGATTTAATTATTTATTTCATTCATAGATGGCGCGCCATGTTGTACTAATGTGTCGTTGTTTACATAACTGGGCATATTCACCACATTGCCCCCCTTTAGGATTGATCATCCTGATTTAATCCATTATTCCCACCGTTATAACGATGTAAAAGGTCGCAGTGTACTACTAAAGACTGTACACATGAGAGCGACTAACGACCAACGAATGAATGAACAAATGGGGTTTAAAACATTAATAAACCTAAATTCTTTACAAAATGGAAGAATTATAATTGAGGATTTTTTTAAGATACTAAAGTTTTCATTTTAATTGCTAAAACAAAATAATTTTTAGAAAACAATTTGTTCGTCGCGAATAGCCGCAATTCGTTACGACCAATTTATTTTCTCAAATTTCTCATATTTAAGTAAATAAAAGCTCAGATTTTATAATTTTAAAATTAATCTTGAATCGAATTCTACCATTTTTACAAGATTTTGTGAAATATTAAGGTTTATTAATTTTTTAATTCCCTTTTGTTTGTTTATTCATCGGTCGTTGGTCGCTCCCATGTGAATGGTCCTTTACTCCTCTCTGAATGCGGTAAACCACATCATTGATACGCTTCACAACGGTACATGGGCCTTCCCAGTTTTGTTGAAGTTTTGGTGACAGTCCCTTTTGTCGGTGAGGATTGTAAAACCACACCAGGTCTCCTTCATGGAGTCCCATCGTTGTTGCACGGGCGTCGTACCGTGTTTTCATCCTATCACTACCGGTTTTTATGTTTTACCTTGTCCGTTGATGAATGTCAATGAGTCTTTCTTTGAGGTTATCCACATATTCATCTGACCTTTCCGGTTCCATGGTATGGCATCCAAATTTGACTTCACTGGGCAGCAGTATTGTTTTGCCAAACAGGATCTCCGATGGTGTATGTCCTGTTGAACTATGAACCGCACTACGATAGGCCATCAAGAACAATGGAATATGACGGTCCCAGTCTCGTTGGTAGTCACCTACAACCTTGGACAGATGTTCTTTAAGAGTCCTGTTGAATCGTTCTACCATCCCATCAGATTGTGGATGAAGCGGTGTTGTCTTTGTCTTCTTGATGCCAAGGAAAGAGCAAACCTCCTGAAAGATGTTAGATTCGAAGTTCCTTCCTTGGTCAGAATGCAGTTCCAAAGGTACGCCGAACCTGCTCACCCAATTGAAGATAATCTGATCAACAACTGTTTTAGTTTCTTGATTTGGGATGGCAAATGCCTCAGGCCACTTGCTGAAGTAATCCATGACTACAAGGATGTATCGGTTTCCACTGTTGGTCTCCGGAAATGGACCTGCGACATCTACTGCTATTCTTTCGAAAGGTGTGCCCACATTGTATTGTTGCATTTTACTTTGAAGCTTTCTACCTGGTCCCTTGGTAGCAGCACAAGTATCACATTTTCGGCACCACTTTTCGACATCATCTCTTGCATGTAGCCAGTAGAACCGCTGTCGTATCTTCTCCAGCGTTTTATTGACTCCCAAATGACCTCCAGATGCTCCATCATGCATCTCTCGAAGAACGTCATTAACCTTTGACCTAGGCACTATCAACTGCATCAGATAAGACTTGCCATCTGCACATTCCCATTTGCGCCTTAGTACTCCTTCTTGCACATGAAGTGAGTCCCACTGTGCCCAATATGCTTTGAGAACTGGATTCTAGCGCAGATGTCACCCCGTTCTGGTTTTCCTTCGTATTCCTTCCATGCAAGAATGGGTTCTTTATCCGAGTCTTCTTGTTGGGTCTCAGTTCTTCATTGCTCCAACCGTAAATGGGATCGGCTCTTATTCGTTGGATGGCAACCGCTTCCTTTACAGTCCTGTTTACACGGTCGTCGAGACAATGCATGTGCGTTTGAGTGCAGCTTTCCTCTTCGATGTTGAATTTCGTAGTCGTATGTCTGCAGTCTCTCGATCCATCTTGCTACTTGACCTTCTGGACGTTCAGAAGCCAATTAAGCGCACCATGATCTGTTCGAAGGAGGAACTTCTGTCCATAGATGTACTTATGGAAGTGCTTTGCTGCCAAAATCAAAGCTAGAAGTTCCCTTCTGGTCACGCAATAATTGCGCTCTGGCTTCTGTAGTAGGCGACGACTTTTTCTTCTCCTTCATGGACTTGCGACAGTACAGCTCCAATTCCGACGTTACTGGCATCGGCATCGATGATGAAAGGTTTTCCAGGAGTCGGATAGGTCAGCACAGGAGCATTACACAAACGAAGCTTGATTTCCTGAAAACTTTTCTCGCACTCACCTGACCATTTGAGCGGCTTCCCCTTTTCAGTAAGTTGATGCAAGCTCTTAGTCCTTCACAAAGCGCCGATAATATGTGGCTAGACCAAGAAAGCTACGGATCTGATGTTTATCCTGTGGTGTTGACCAATTCTTCACAGTGTCAACTTTTTCCGGATCAGTCTTTGCTTAATTTGATTTAATTTTAAGTGTGCTTCTCAAAGCCTTTGGAATACAGCCTTAAGGTTTTCACAATGTTCGTCAAAAGTTTTTCCATAAACGATGACATCGTCCAAATATACAAGGCATGATTTCCAAGTAAGTCCTTGAAGAACACACTCCACAGACGCTCAAATGTTGCCGAAGCGTTGCACAGTCCGAATGGCATTACTTTAAACTGCCACAGACCATTTCCAGTTGAGAAAGCTGTCTTCTTTCGATCTTCTGGATGGATTTCTACCTGCCAGTAGCCACTCTTCAAGTCTAACGTCGAAGACCATTGAGCTCCTTTCATTGCATCCAATGTATCGCTGATTCTGGGCAGAGGGTAGCTGTCTTTCTTTGTTACATCGTTCAGCCTACGGAAGTCCACACAAAATCGGCTGCTTCCATCTTTCTTTTTGACATGAACCACTGGTGACGCCCAAGAGCTTTTGGAATTTTCGATTAGCCCATATTTCTTCATTGTCGATATCATTTCTTCAACTTCGGCTTGTTTGGCTAATGGGAGACGTCTTGCTGGTTGTCGAATCGGTCTCGCATCACCTGTGTCGATTCGATGCTGTACCACTTGTGTTCAACCATACTGCCCACTCGGTGAAGAAAATATATCAGCGTACTCATGAAGAAGGCTTCCAGCAACACTAAGCTGATAATGACTTAGATTGGATGGCTTGAGAATTTTGGCTTTCATGGAGCTGAATTTTCCTGGGTCCATCGGTTCTTCTGCGTTCATTTCTCTGATTTTAGTTATCGCGGTCACAGATTCGCATTTTCCAATTACTTCTTTCTTGAGCTCGACCTCGTACGGTTTGATGTTCAGAATGGTTCCACAAGAGTCTTCCCTAAGATGATGTTTTGGTAAGATTGCTCAGACTCTGGTTCCACCATGAGGTATCGATGGCTACCTAGATCGCCCTCTATTTTCGTTCAAACAAACACTTCTGAAGAGGCAGGCAAGCATATGTCTTCTTTGATGACAGTTCTTAGAGTTGATGAGTTTTCGTTGCCATAAACCATAGGAATCTCTACATTTTGGGACTTCAACACTTGCTTACCGATATACAGAATCACTCCGTGCTCTTTCATGAAGTTGATTCCAATTATGCACTCATCACATATGTCTGCTACCAAAAATAGATGCGAAAACTCTAATTCTGCCAAACGGATTTTAAGACGAACTTCTCCATATACTCTTGCTGCCTCACCTGTCGCAGTTTTAAGACGGTAGCTATTGGTGTTATGTAGCCACGTCATTCTTGACCAAGTCTCTCCGCACAATGGAGGCTGTGGCACCGGTGTCAATTGTAGCCACGTGTTTCTTGCCATTTAATGTTGCATCCACTGCCAGACTCTTATTGTTTCGTTTAGTCTGCGAGACTTGGATTGTGGTTCTGGGCCCATCGATACCAGGGCGAGCAGGAGGGATGATGTTATTGCTTACCTGTTCGCGGGTATTATTTCTGTTTCCACAGTGTTGACAGGCGACTCTTCTTGGTGGCAATCTGCACTGGCGCTGAAGATGTCCGGTTCTGTTGCAATTCCAGCATCGAGCAGGTCCTTCTCGCTGACTTCTATGGAATTCAGCTTTCTGGCAAGAACATTCCTCAACTTCAAGTTCTCTTACCCGATGAACTCCAAAGGAAGCCTGTTCTGATGCTTCCATAGTCAGAGCGAACGCGTGCGTTTTCCAGCAGTTCGAATTGCTCGCTGGAGGTTGGTGTCGGAAAAAGCACGGACGAAAGCCTCCGTTGCTAGCTGGTTGATAATTTCATCTCCTGTAGTCGGGTATGCTAGGTGTGCCAACCGTTCGATGTCTGCTTGAAGTTGTTGCAGACTTTCACCTCTTTTCTGGACTCTGGTATTGAGCTGGACGCGGAAGACTTATTGCATATGGCTATCGCCGAAGCGTTTGTCAATAGCCTGAACAAGAGCACTGAAGTTGCCGTTCTGGTCTGCTGGTATGGTTTGCAAAAGTTCAGCAGCAGAACCTCTAAGGGCAAGCGTCAGGGCAATAAACTTGTCTTCGTCATCCCAGCCATTTGTTGTTGCGGCTGCCTCAAACTGCTTCTTGTAGATTGACCAAGAAGACTGTCCATCAAAGGTTGGTGGATACATTTCTTTCTTCTTAGGAAAATCGCAACTGCCATCTCTTACCTTCATTTTCCTAACCTTATCTAATTCATTGGCAAAGTTCTGCATTTTGTCTTCAAATTTCTCGAACTGTTTTTCGACGTTTTCAACACGTTCATCAAGAGCCATGAATTTATTTTCAAATGAATTTAGCTTACTTTCGATTAGATTTTTCTGGTCGTCTAGAAGGTTCCTTTGCTCGTTGCGTTGTTCCTCTAGAAGATTCTTTTGCTTACTACGTTGTTCTTCAAATCGTACAAGCAGATTCGTTTGTTTATTCTTCTGCTCAATTCGTTGTTCCTCTAGAAGATTCTTTTGCTCTTTTCGTTGGTCTTCAAACTGGGCGAGCAGCTGAGCCATCATACTAGAAATTTCTAAGCTTGTACTTACTTGCTCTTCCGGCATTTCAATTTCAAATAGAAACGTGTCTGGATTTTCATCGTGTTGCCTTAAATCTTCCTGCAGACGGATAATGAGGTCATTTTTCGTTCCAGCAGTAGGAAGAACTCGTCTGTTTAGTTCTGCTTTAAGTTCAACACAATTCAATGCATTCTCAATTTTACCCATTTTTTTGTTTTTTCTATTTTGTTCTTATATTTTTTTGTGTGTCACTTTTCTTAAACACCTTTCTTATATGTTCACTAATCCACAAACTTTATCAATTTTTTACCATCAATAATTATCTGAATTCACAGATTAAATCCACTTTATTCCACTTTTCCTGACACCTATGTAATATTTTATTAAGGGTCCGCAAATAAAACTTATTTCCTTTATTCAAACTGAAACAACAATTACTTCACAAAATAAAACGCTTTTATTTCAAATACTTTTATTTCTAATACTTTTATTATATTCAAGCACAAGTATGCAACTCTTTATAAACACTGACATTTATTCATTCACTTTCAAAATCAAACTGCCGCTTTCGGACTGGTGGCCCTGTATTTATATCCGAAATAAATGATTCTAGAATTTTTTAGGGTCTGCTAGATGGAGCTTTCCAAAAAGGTTTCGTCAATTATTCCAGTACGAACGAGGCTGGACACCAACCGTGGTGGATTTAATTATTTATTTCATTCATAGATGGCGCGCCAAGTTGTACTAATGTGTCGTTGTTTACATAACTAGGCATATTCACCACAATATATACCAACCTCTAATCCAAATTACAATCTAAAAGTATACAATAATTGTTTTCCCAAAATTTCACCTAACTGATTTCTTTGGAATTTATAAACATTCCACCGTCTTTGGATATAATACATAAATATGACCTATCTATATATCAAAGCCGAACTACAACCCAAACGGATGAATGCATTCTTCTAAAATCTCACGTAATTTAGTGCATTATAACGGCACTTGCGTTCTTGCCAAATTAATCCGAAATTTCATTCAACTGCATTCCTTTTTAAAAGCAAACCTAAATTTCTATCAATATCAATTTTTTGAAGAAATGAAAACTCGGTTAAGAGTTCTAAGTTCCTAGATCCTCAAATTTGAGATTCCAAATAAATCGAAGTTCTATCTCAAACTGAGGTCTAAATCAGAGTTCTAAAGCTTTAAAACTCAGTGAAGAAATGAGTTAGAAATCAATCAAGTTTGTTTTCGCCAAAAAGGATTATAATGTTTATTTCAAAAACGGGTCCGAGAATTTTGTTGAAAAAAAATTAAATAATGAAAAACTACTTTTTACAGTACAGCTATTTTTTGGTTTTTGATTTTCTAGAAAACAGTTAAGTTGAAAATTTTAATTTTTTGTATGGTAAAACTTCTAAAATGTATAAACATTATTGTGAACCAAAATTAAAAAAAAAAATTATTTGAAAATTTAAAAAAAATTTTTTTTTTTTTTTGAAAACGACTTGGTCAATATTTTCAAAAATAGGTGTGAAATAGATTTTTTATTATTTTGTAGAATACTTGAAAAAATTATGTTTCTTAATTCAAAAGTATTTTGGTGAAAACAAATTTTACCAATAACGGTTAAAAACGATACCTGTCATTGAACCAATTTTTTTGTTTTAAAATTTCTCGTTGACGGCTGCATCGATTAGAACCAACATTTTTATACAAAAGCTCTCGCACAAATCAAATTATTTTGCGTATACATATTTTCAAAAAAGTAATTTCTGGATTTTTAATATTGAAATTTTTTTTTTGAAAATTCAGTATCTTGAAATCGGGCTAGTGAATAGTTTTTTTATTTTGTGTAAAAATATATTTTATTAAATACTAAATGCTGGCATACCAGATTTTATTTTTGAAAATGAGCGAAAAAATTTAAATATAAGAAATTAATTTTTGAGAAAACCGCTCGAACGATTTCAATTTTTTTGTTCATAAATTCATAATTATCAATCAAATCAGATGGCATACTTGATTTTGATCTCTTGCTTTTAAAGCCATTAAAATAATAAATTAAAAGTAATTATAGTATAATTTTATTTTTCTTTTAATGATATTATAATATTTTAGAACCAATACCTACATAATGGACTTGTACATCATACATATCTAGCTATGTTAAAGTTTTTAGCTACGAGAGCAAGTGAGTGCGATCCAGTCGTGCCCATTTTTTTCTCCACATTTTCATCCTTCAAATAGTATACATTTTTGAGCTGGAGGCTGGAGCAGAATGCTTCATTTCGATCTAAGTTTGCCTGGATTAATAAGTGAAAACTATGATTCGTATAATCATTGTCATTAGGTTCATAACCAAAAATTCGGATTTTTTAATTTTAATTTTTACTGTAAACTTAATAATATGTATTTTAAAATAAAAAGATCTTATATTATTCAACAATTTCTTAAGATATTTGTTTTTGAAATGACTTTGGTATTATTAACTGGAATGTCGTTGATATTTCGCTTGTATCCGTGTTTGTAATGCGGGTGTTTCTCGATTTTCGAAAGATCCGGCTGGATCTGATTGCTCATGCTCATGTCGAACGATTCCCACGAGTTCGAGGGGGAGGGTTTCGGGAAAATCTGTTCCAATTTTTCCGTTCCCACTACGTCTTCCTCCACTTCTTCCTCCACTACTACGTCCTCCTCCTCTTCTTCCTTCTCTACTTCGTCCTCCTGCTCTTTGTACTCCTTCACTTTGTCCTCCTCCACTTCGTCCTCCTCCAGTATGACATTCCCCCCCGAGAAGGGGATTCGAGAACCTTGAAAATGAGTGTCTTGGGGTTTGGTAAACAGTTGCGGTTGCTGCATTTGTTGTGACGGCAACTGTTGTGGAATTTCTGCAAGGGGATGGCTCAATACAGCAGGGCTGATCTGGTTGATCACTGGATGATGGTTGTTGTTTGGTGTTGAAGCTAAGGGATTTGGAAAATTGCATTCCGTTGGTGTTTTGATAGTTGGCGAAATAGGGTCGGAATTTTTGGTCATACTCATCGTCTTGCTGTTGATTATGGAAGGTTTGTTTGTCAAGTTCGACTGAGGCTGCAACGTTTGAAGCGATAGCTCGAGCACAACTGGCGACTGATTGCTGCTGTAGCTGTTGCTGCTTGTTTGTTGATCGATCACGGACACTTGTGACACAATTGTACGGCTGTGATTGTAACTGCACCTTATGTCTTTCCATTTCTCTAAAACAAATAAGTAATTATCTAAATAAATGTTAAACACAAATGATGAATATTTTTTATAAATACCTCCGGCACTACTGCCAACATTTGTAAATGGAAGGAGTCTCGATGGTTGACACATTAGAACTGTTTTGTATGCTTTTCGATATTGCTTATTCATTATAACGTAAATTATCGGATTGATACAAGATGACATATACAGCATTATGTAGCCTAAAATGTGTAGTCCCGGTGAGTTTACATCCTTGTCAGCAATTTTGACAACCGTGATTGGTAGGTAACAGACAATAAATGACAGAAATATGGCTAATACCATTTTTGTGATACGCCATTCGTTGCGTTTTGCTTTGACATCACGTTGGTCTTTGACTCTAATGATTTTCTGTGAGATTCCGGTCTTGGTTATTTCTGCACCGCTAGTGGTACTAAATGAACTTGATGACGCCGGTGAGGGCATTCTGTTGGACGTTCCATTGGAACCTGCACCTGATGGCATTTCCCTGAGATTATTTGGAATGGAATTCTGTTTGTTTGCGTGCTGACGTAAACGGACTTCTGACATGTGAACTACCCAAAATATTTTCGTATAACACCCAATGATTATTATGCATGGAATTACAAATGCAATCATGAACAAGGCAGTCTTGCTGCTGTTTCCATTTTGATCGGTCATGATGGAGCAAGTTCCGAGTTTTGCATCGTACCCAAATGTCCCCCAAACACCAAACAATGTTGGAAGCTGCATTCCATAAGCGAAAAGCCAGCAAAATGCAATCATTACACCAATCCAGTGTCGTTTGTAGATTTTCGCATATGTGCTGTGGTGTGCTATCATAATATATCTAAGCTCAAATTTAATTTCAGCTTAATAAGTGAAATTGGAATTTAGAAATAAAAAATTACCTATTAATGGTTATCATAGCAATACACAGAAGTGAAACACCAATGTTTCCATACTGAATGAAGGGAATCAGTTTGCAAAGGAAGTCGCCATGGGTCCAAGTTCCCTGAATGAAGCGAAAAGCGCTGAATGGTAAGACTACCGCACAGAACAGACAGTCAGCTAGACAAAGACTGAAATATATGGATTAAGTAAGCCACTTTATGATTTTATAAATAATTTTTATTTTGAACCTGATAATGAAAGCAGCTGCCACATTTCGCACCTTTGGACATTTAAGGAGCGCCAGAATTGTAAGGAGATTACCAAAAATACCAACCAGCATTATAATGATGGTCGTAACAGCAGCAAAGGTAAGCAGGGAGCGGGAAAATCTAAAATATAAGAAAAGTACTTGCGATTAAATTTAACATTGTTTTGGAAATACCACTTCTTCTTCTTTATCAAATGAAAAAATATTCTGTACCGATAATTAACTATAATAATAATTTTAAAGTGTTGATTTATTGAATGAATGAACAGAAAATTGAGGGTTGATTTTTCGATCATTACTTAAGCTATCAGTGGAATAAATACTATAGGAAAAGGAACAAATTTTTGTAAAATCGGTAATTTTATTTTATTTTAAACAAATTGAAACAATCTGGTAATATTACGTTTCTGTAATTTAGAAAAAAATCTTTATAAGGAATACAATATATATACATAAATACAATTCATGACTGGATCGCACGAACTTGCTGTTGTAGTTAATATATAGAATCAGAATGTATATAGACGTATAGACAATGCATGTTAATGGTTCACTAATTAAATTTTAAAAACGAATTAAAACAACATTTTGGAATTTTAAGATTTAAATTTTATGTACAAGACTGCTCTTAAAACATGGATTTTAAAAACAAATGTTCAAAAACATGAAAAAAAATTTTTTAACTGCTTAAAATCCTAAGTTTGAACTAAAAGAAAAAGATACCAATTGATTTCTTGAACTAATGTGAGTTTAAGGAAAAAAAATCCTTTAATCGTTGGTTAGAGCGTTTAAATATTTTGTATCTTTGTATGTATAACATTTTTAAAACATTTGTTAGAACAAAATTTGAAACGCGAAAGTACTTATCTATACAAGTATGGCCAGTGGCCGAATATTCAGCCATCGAAACAAATACAAAATTCATGGATACGTCATAGATGATATTTTTACTACTTTATACATATAAGATCCATGACAATTTTGAACATTTAAGAAAAGCAAAACTAATTAAATAATAAAATTTACGGATTCGTACATTCCTTTAGCATTCGTTCAAATTTTGTCTTGAACTTGAAAAAAAAAATTTCTTATTTTTTAAATATTTTGTTCAATAACTATTCAATAGTAAACCTTAATTCATATATGAATCACATATTAAACTACTTTTTTTTCTAAGTTAAACCAAATTTGTTCTACTTAAATTATAAATTATATTTCTAAATTTAAATTCGAAATTACGTACACCCTGGCGTATACGTACTTTTTTAAATTTAGAAAATAAAGCTGAGTACCCAACTTTATAGCTTTGAAAAATTAATTTTTTTGGCGATTACCAACATACCATAAATACAGCAACCATTGGTCTTTTTAATGCTTAAAAAGAGTTGCGTGAGCGAGACAGAGGACACATAACAGGAGTCAAGATCCTCGGAAAAAAAACGTAGAACGTTTAAATAAGTTATAAAAACATAAAATGTCAGACTTTTATCAATGTTGTTGGAAAAACTATAAGCTTTACCGGTGAATTCTAAAATGAACTTATTTTGGAGTTTAACAATAACATATTTAGCAGGTCTCGATCAATTTTCAAATAAGGTTTATAATAATAAACATCCTGAATCACTACTTGCCCTATTTATAAATATTATTCTTTTAGAAGTGTTGATGTTTGCTTTCAGAAATGATATGAAAGTTTAGCAAAAATGTACATTAATAGTAAAATTAGTTCGCGATTGTTTTAACAGTGATTCTGAATGTTTACTTTTATGAAGTCGGGGGTAATATTGCAACATAACGTGTATCTAGTGGCCCTGGGAAATACAGAAATACAAATTGGTTTATATTGAGAAATACGATAACGAATAAACTTTAATTTCACACAAACTCACTTTTTTTCAAATGTATGTACGTCGTACATACAAAATATTTTTTTTTTTTTTTATTTTAAAGCTTAAGGCCAGTTTGTTCACAGTGGGTTAAATTTAGTATGTGACTTTCATAGGCTTTAATTAACTAACGCTAATCAACCAAAATTGGCTGATTAGTCAAATCCATGATTAGCAACTCATACTTTGAATTTTTTAAACAAAATTTAATCAACAAACACATTTGAGGATTTCCCAGCTCCACTAATAATGGATTAAAGATAATCAACTGTGAACAAACTGGCCCTTAGTCTACTATACTTCAACATTTATGCATTTCCTATGGAAGTTAATTTTGGCCAAAAATATATATAAAAATGTTACTTTTTGTGCTTTACGGTAAGATATGTACATGAAACCATTTTTTAAAAATCATTTAAAAAAAATGAAAATTTTGATATGAATTATGATTTAAACTTTTTAAGGGCCTCTGCATCAGTGTTACGACATGTTTAATTTTTAATGAGTCCAGGAAGCTGAAAAAATGAGTTATTTTGAAAATAAATGAGTCCCAATAAAAAAATTGTCCAATGTGTATGATAAGACTTTTTTCATTTTTTAATAATAAAAATAATTACTTTGAAATCATAAAACAATATATTTAATTCATAAATATTATAAAACTAACTTATTTACCATAAATTTTTTTTAGCAAACGAAATAAAAGCGCTTGGACTTAAAAATTGGCTTAACCGTATTATATAAAGGGCCTTACCAATAATCATATTCAGTAAGGACTTAAATATTCCAGTAAATTAACCTTATTTGTATTGATCACAAACAATGTACTATTGATGAAATGTTTAATTTTTTGAAGTCAATCCCATATTTGATTCACTATTTAGAGTTAACATTAATATTAAGGTCGTACCATGTACAGTTAATCAGTTACTATTATGGTTCATTTTACAGAAATATTTAAGTCGTCACTAAATTTGATTATTGGTAAGGCCCCGCCCAAAGTGTTTATTTTTACTCTTAAAAAAGTGAACCAAATCTAAAAAAGATGAGTTCCTGAGGCAAGTTTAAAAAAATGAGTCCCTTTTGCCTCATTCGTCCCAGTGGTAACACTGGTCTGCATACAAAAATTATTTAAATAGGTTTATCCAACAACGTCGAAATCAAAAGTCGAAAATATAAAAAGTGGTTCTACGGAAAAAAAAATATTTTCCAATTTAAAAGTAGAAAGTATGTACTAATTAGGTATCACACAAATCTTTCTATCAAAATTCTTGGAGCTGTTTTTGAAAAAAAAAAATAAGGTTTTTACTTACGTTTTTTAACATTTTAATTTAATGGTTAAAATTACTTTAGAACGAGTTTTAAAAAAAATTGCTGCCATTTTCCAATTTTTTTTTTTTATTTTGGTTCATCATACAAAAAATGAAACAAAATTGCTGCCATTTTCCAATTTTTTTTTTTTTTTATTTTGGTTCGTCAAAAATATTGAATCTTTTTCAACCAAAATAACCAAATTGAGGAAAAAAATACGAAAAAGTAGTCTTTCTTTATTGTAATTATTCGATTTGTTTTTTACAAAATCCTCGAAGCCTCTTCTGAGAAATATAATAATTCCCTTTTTGGCTAAAAAATTGTATGGCAGGAACCGTTATTTTTGGTCCTAAATAAAATAAAAACAAGTGTAGGCGTATTACTCAAAAAACAGTAGGTGCCTAGGTACCGAGTTTGAAGAAAATGCATTCAGCCTTTTAGGCTATAGGTGCGCGGACGAAATCGTCGTCATGTAGGAATCATGTTAGGGAAAATTAATATCTCGAGTTCAATTTTTTTACGAATCCACAACTTGCCATATCGAACCTACATATATTTCGCAAGTAAAAGTTGATTATTTGAAGGTCGGGCCTTTTAACATAATTTTAAAATCTGGTACCTACATACTTATACACAGGTGGTCAAAAAAATAGGTAGTATTTTGATTTTATATTAACTCAATTTTTGTATTATGTTGAAGGTGGGAAAAATGACATAACATTCTGTAGAGTGAAGAAACGAAAATTAATTTGTGATCCTCGGATTCTGGGCGTTATGTGAGGTGACCGAAAGGAAAGGAATGCCACCCCCTATACCAAGAAAATCATCAAACATGGTGGCGGATGGGGAAATATTTTGGTATGGGGATATGTTTTTCTGGTATTGTGTGGTCCATATATTGCGGATATACTATAACACCATGATAAAGTATGAATACAGGGACATTTTGGCAAAAGTCGTGCCTTCATTTTCAGGGGACAACATACTCCCTCGATGGCACTTTTAGCAGGAACACGATCCGAAACATACCGGTTTCGTGACCAAAAAGTATCTGTCATCCATTGCAAAGAAATCACCAGATCTCAATCCCATTGAGAACTTTTGGGATGAACTTAAGAACTAATCTGGTTAATAAAACTTTTGACTTATTTTCAACACTTTCTTGTAACCATATATGTATATGTAAATGTGCATGTCAATGTTTTATTAGCCTTGGTAAAAATATAATCACAATTGCGCGAAAAGAAAAATAAAAACAGTTAAAACTGGTAGCTACTCACGTACTCACTGTACGTTGAAGTTTCCAATAAATCCATTAAATTGATTTGAACGATTGATCTTTTCTGAAGTTGTGTTTATTCTAACTTGTATGTCGCAACAACTTTTAATCGGAATACGGATCCACTATATCATTAGTCTAAGAGGAAACTCGGAGCCGCATTAGTTATAAAAGCAAAATTACAATCAAGGCTATTGTATTTGTCTGTTGTATCCTTATTCGAGGTTTGTATATAGATATAACTTGAATTTGATAAGATGCAAGTGCTATACTAGACACTGCCTTTCCACTGAATAGCGTTCTTCTTTAAACAGCGTTTCCTCATGGATGATAAGAATAAAGAGATAACCTTTTTTGACATCTTAGAAGTATAGTGTATAGAGCCAACAAGACAGCGTTCCCATAACTAATCATAAATTGCACAGATATTTTTATTTTAGAAAGCAAAACTGCTATATCATTATCGATATCATTATCAATGTTAGCGAATTTAAATTTTCTTCAAAATTTTGTATAAAAATCGTCGTCGATGTGTATAATAATAGGGATTTTGGTTGGTAAAAAAATTTACTTTTAATTTGAATCTACAGAATTTTTGTTTGCATTCCATTGGACGAAATTATTAGAAAATAATTTATACTTAAAAATCGAAGCAGTTTATAAAATTTATTGGTAAATTCATCAAGCTCATTTTGCTCTTCAAGATTGGTGAATATTTTTTTAAAGTTATACGCAACAAATTAAATAAAATTATACGTAACAAATTAATTTAAAAAAACAATAAAATTTCGTTCCATTCACCACGAAAATAATCAAATTTTCTAATGAATTCTAATTTTTCAAATAAATTAATGGTTTTTTGTTTTACAGCGTGAAATTGACCACATGGAAATTAAGGATTTATCATTAAAAGAATAAATTGTGCAAATCTTATAATTTCGTTTAATACGGGAACTCTAAATTATTTCATAATATGTATGCCTATACCTAAAGTAGTTTCATGTTATACAAAGAGTTCCCTATTCGCAAAAAGTTGATAAGAAATTAATGTTTGTATTTTAATATATGTATATGTACAAACGTATATAGTATTTTTTGTATGTTTGTATAAATGTATAGTTGCGGATCGAAATAGGATTTTTTTTTGTATACCAGTCTGAAAATATCACAAAATTGTATTGTAAATTCTATTAAAGACACCTTTTCATTAAAAAGAAAGGAG
Source organism: Melangyna quadrimaculata (assembly GCA_949320155.1). NCBI lineage: Eukaryota > Metazoa > Arthropoda > Insecta > Diptera > Syrphidae > Melangyna > Melangyna quadrimaculata. The sequence goes on along the minus strand of OX439484.1, from coordinate 140,116,453 downwards.
GGTTTAGTTTATTACTATAATATGAACATGCACCATAGTCTATTCTATAGGTACCTACATACATAGGTAACGAAAAAAAAAAAAACTGAAATTTGCAATATTTTGTTTCGTAAATAGTAGGTACCTATTTAGGTAATTAGATTCCTTTATTTATCAAAGTACAACATAATACCGACATATATGAGCATTAGGGTGTCCATTATTTGCCAAAATCATTTTATGAATATGACGCCCTTTAAATCGAATGTTTAGATCTCAGAAAAAGTTTCTGCTTCAAAAAATGTTTGTCTGGGGTCATTAACCCGTGCCTCTAAAGCTTAACTTTTTCGATTTTCTGCAGTGGACTTTTTTTAAATTTTATTTTTCCCCTCGACTTCTTAAAAAGTTAAAAAGTAAAAATATGTTATATTTTTAAAAACCGAAATAAATAAGGAACTCTTCTTTTAAGATACATTTTTGAACGTGGAATTGTTATTTAAAAACAGACAACATAAAAAAATTAAAAATAACTGCCGTACTTTGTGAAAGAAATAAAATAAAGAAAAGGGTACAAACAAATATTTAATAGAAGAGCCAATTTTTCAATCATTAGTTAAAGTATCAGTGGAATAAATACTATAGCATCACGAACAAATTCTTGTTTTATTCGACGAATAAACACTATTTGAGGTTTAACTGCCTATTGAAAACTTAGCCCTTAAAAGTCGAAAAATATAATTTTAGTTTAAACATACAATTTTGGATGCAGTTTTTAAAGGTAAGATACTGTTATTCAATGAAATTTGACAAAAAAACTTCATAAAATATTGCAAAAGGGTAAAAGTAAAAAAATATGTAATAGTTTTAAAAATCGAGAAAAAAATACAAAATTTTATTTAACGATACATTTTTGAATGCAGTTATTTAAAGATATTACCATTTAATAACAACCAATATAGATATGGATAAACCTTCTACTTCAAGTGAAAAGATATAGGGCAAAAAACACTAAAGTAAGAATATTTATAAATTTCAAAAATCCGTTAAACAAATTTGAAGTCGTATTTATCCTAGAGTAGAATCTAAGCTATATTCGACTCAAAATTCGTTTATTACTTAGGGCCAATAATTTATTTCGATTTTTGAAATTTATAAATATTCTTACTAAATTATATTAATATCCCATTATTTTAAAATGGTTTTGGGTAATATTTTACTTGTTGTACTTAAAAAAAAGTCATAATTCTATAAAAAGGCATTTAACTTTCTACGGGATACATGTATCTTTTTAGTTTTTTCTCTTTAGAATCAGCAATGAAAAGCACCATAAAAACATGTGTCATATGATTAGATTGTATTTTAACAAATTTGTTCAGCTTGATAAACTTCCACCTGCTCCCCCTCTCCACCTCTTTAAATGATTCTATACATAAAACCAATTCGTGGATTTTGGGGGAGTTTGAATATGTTGTTGAGGTTAAAATTCTGCGTCGACACCAGCAATAAAATTTCATTAATTAATTTGTTCCCACTTGCCCATATTAAATTTTCTATCTTTCCTATTTTCAACATACATTTTCAAATGTGGGTTTTTAAAGGACTTATTCTTAGGCTGTGTGTCCATTGCGTTAAAACTCTGGTTAAATTTGATCCCAGTTAAATTTGATCCGTTTTTTTAGGGTGAATAAAATTGAAGGGTTTTGCTGTGTCAATTGCATTAAATGGAATTTTCTAAAACAAACATTTCCCATTGACGTTCCTTGCGTTAGGAACCTATCCCAGACGGTGTCAACATATCCAAAAATGTTCAGATACCTTGATTTATTGTTGCAATAGCTTTTTTCCGAAATAATTACAACACAAATCTATCCAAATCACTTTGGATACGATCTTGAACGCGGAAATTGCATTTTGAACATAGTCATGAACCTAGTATACCTGGACTGGTAGTCGATCGTCATTCTCATACAAAAGTTGCATTGAGGATGGTTTCACCGATTAAAAGCGAGAACAGTGCCTATTGTACCGCGCCGAATGTTTCGCATTGGTTTGGGAGAGCCTTCAAGGTGAAACATTCGGTTGTCAAAATTTATTTGCATGGAGATAAATGAGACTGCCCAAGCCAACGGCAAATGTTTCTCCACCACGCCGAATGTTTCGCGTTGGTTTGGAAGAGCCTTAAGCGGGGTACACATTATCAAACCTGTTTGACAAATCTGTTCAGGTTTTTCCGTGTTTTCTCTATGTTTGACAAACACGTTTTTTGTTCCACAATTGTTTTGATACTGTTGAGTGTTTGACATTAAACAGGTTTGTCAAACAGGTTTGATAATGTGTAACCCACTTTAAATCATGGTTATTGAAACTGGAAAATGGTCAAATGTATTTATTGTTGATCAAATTTTTTCGAAAAATCCATGAGTTCCTAATCATGGATATCGCTAATAAGCCAATTTGGTTGATAAGCGTTAGTTAATTATATAAAATAAAATCGGGTGGCACAACGGCTCATGAAGAACCAGGGTCTAGTCACTAACAACTCGCAACCATTCCTGTGTGCGCCTTTCGACAGGAATGGAAGGGACCTACAATTTTATGCCGAATCCGAACGGCTAGACGAGATGCACTTATTCGTGACAAGTGATACTCTTGGAGGTTTTGTCAATTCCTCTCAAGAGGCAGTAGCCCTGAAAAAAAAACTTTTTTGTTAATTATAACACATACTAAATTTAACCAAATGTTAACAAGCTAAGTCGTTTTCAAATTGCCGCTAGTGTATCGATTTTTTTTTTTTAATAAAGGGAACCAGTTTGATGTTGGCTCCTAGCAGTCCAGGTATAATAGGTCGATGGTGTTAGTAATGTGCAAGAAGTTAATATTTGAACGAGCTCAGTAACGTCAGTAATGTCAAAATTTAGCCATGGGATCAAATTTAACGCACTTTTAACGCAATTGGCACACAGCCTTAGAATTAAAACAAAATTTCGAAATAACTTTAGTAGGTTATAGAAAAAGTAAGGCCTTTGAGGCACGGGTAAAATTACCCCATGCAATTTTTTTGTTTTGATGCAGAACCTTTTTTTTACCTTTGGATTTTGGGGTGAAAAATTCAAAAAAAAAAAAATAGTTTGGAAGATAACGGACACTCTAATATGATAATGTTTATATTATTATGTTAGCTCTTGCAAAAATACTTTTGTTGTTCTCAAGGTCAAAACATGGATTGTCTTTTTTTATTAAAAATTTTAGAGTTTTAAATTACGCCAAGTCATTTATTCCCATTTTATTCCCATGCATTGCACGAGCATGAATTGAATTGCAGATAAGGTACAAAAAAAAATTAAAAATAAGAAGATTATAAGAAATTTGTCGCTCATTTATTGTATATACTATAACCAAGGCCATATTTTGATGCGTTCATCAATCACTGAAGCTAGGAAATCAAAGACAAGGAAATGTGAGATTCGGAAAGTAGAAACAGCCTCAAATTAAAGAAAAAGTTCCGAGAACTAACTTTTTTAAAGCTAGCTTCATAAAAACCCTGATTCCTTCGCCTTGGTTTGCAATTTTCACTTTCAGATCTTCAGTCTCTAACCAAATTTACACCAGTTCTAATGTGCCTGAGGGCAGTCATTTAAGCCCCGAACTATTTGCCTTGTTTATAAAGGACGTTATATTTATGATTATAAAGACGCTAAACTTTCTATTCATGCAGGTCATACAAATTATTAATACAAATATTTAAATTATTATTAAATTATTCCTTCCTTAGTTTCATTCTTTTTAAATAGAAATAGTGCAACAAAAAGTTTGTTGAACTTTGTCTCTAAACGTTTTAGGCAGTACATTTCTTTCACAATAGATTAACCTACATTCTCATCTTAGATCGTAAAACATATAACCTTTGAAAGGAATCTGTTACTTTGGCCTCATCCACACTTGATCTATTAACTGTGACAGAGCTCAACTTTCGTTCCCTCATTTATGAAATTATTAATACATTAAGGCTTGGTTTTATCAAACGTTGGTCTTAAGGAATTCCCTAACCCGTATGATACAAATTCCCTTTACATTACATATTAAAGACCCCTACTTGAATACGCAAATCAAGTTTGGTTACGGTATCATAATTATAGCACCCATTTCTTTAACTGAAGATGTGGAGTTAAGGTTTGGTCTCCCTTGGAGGGTCACTATACCCCCTCCTCCGATAAGGATCGACTTAAGTTAATTAACCTACACAGTCTTGTGAAAAATCGTGAAGTCGCTGACTTTTCATTCATTAATGCACTCACTCATAACTGACTCCATTGGTTCTCCCTCAATACTTTCCTTGGAAATTGATTTCACTTAATATTTATCTATATCTTGTGATGACGACATCAAACATCGAGTAAGCATAGGGTGGATGAAGTGGCGGTAAAACTCCGTCATCTTCTGTGATCGAAAAATGCCCCCGCTAAGCTGAAAGGAAAGCTCTACACAACAGTTGTTCGTCCAGCGCTTACATACGGTTCATAGTGTTGGACAATGTACAAGAAGTATGAGAGTAAACTGACGGCAGCTGAACTGAAGATGCTTCGCATGACAGCAGGAGTGACAAAGCGTGATCGAATAAGAAGCAAGAGAATCCGAGGAAGCCTACACGTCAAAAATACCATCTTGGATAAAATACAGCACGACCAACTGCTAGTACTCATGTACAAAGAAGATGCCATGAGAACCCAGTTCAAAAGGCAATAGCACAAGACGAAGAAAGACAGGCGGAAAAACTCCTGGATGAAACAAATTGCAAACTTTTTACAGAATCAAACTCAGGCGATTTTTAACCCCCTCTAACTTCAGTACCAATAAAGTCAGAAACTTCAAACTCGCAGCATTTGCTAAACTCACCAGGTTTAGACAACTCACCAAATTTCAATTGCTTAGCATCAGTGGTTCCCGAGATATAAGACTGCAAAAATCAAAAAAAATCAAAATTATGGAGCACTTCCCGACATCGTAGAATCTTGAAATTTGGCACAACGGTAGGCCGTGTGGTGTATACAAATGAAAAAAGCCGATATTAAAGATTTTCCATTCAGCGGGCGTGGTACCCGCCCATTTTCATAGAATTGTTATAAATCACTTGGAGCACTTCTGATTGTCGTAGATTGATGAAATTTAGTACAATGGTAGGGCTTAAAGTGCAAGCAAAGAAAAAATTTAAAAATTTGAGATTTTTCATTCAGGGGGCGTGGTGGCCGCCCATTTTCATAGAATTGATATAAATTATTTGAAGCACTGCTGGCTGTCGTGGAATGATGAAATTTGGTCCAGCGGTAGGGCTTAAAGTGCAGGCAAACGGAACATTTTAAAATTTGAGATTTGACATTCAGGGGACGTGGCCTCGGCCCATTTGAATAAGAATTGAAAAATTTGAATAAGAATTGATATCAATTATGAGGAGCACTTCTGATTGTCGTAGAATGATCAAATTTGGTAGAACGGTTGGAATAGAAGTGCAAGCAAATGAAATTTTTTTAAATTTGCGATTTTACATGCAGAGGGCGTTGCATCTGCCCATTTTCGCAGAATTGATATCAATTAAATGGAGCACTTCGGGTTGTCGTAAAATGATGAAATTTGGTAAGCGGTAGAACTTGACATGGAAGTAAAGGGAAAATTAAAACTTTGAGATTTTACATTCAGTAAGCATGGCAACCACCCATTTTCACAGAATTTATATTAAATATATTGATAGCCTTTCTGAATTGTGCAGGATTATGAAATTTGGTAAAGTGGTTAGTTTTCAGGTGTTTGCAAAGGAAAAGTTGAAATCATGAACTTTTTCATGTAGGGGCGTTTCATCCACCCACTTTTTCCTGATAAAATGAATCTTTGCAAAAACCAAAAACATAAATGTTGAAAAACGAGCCAAGTTCTTCTATACGCAAAAACCATTCCGTAACATGACAGCCGTAAAAAGTAGTGAGATCTAAAAGTACGCCAAGTTCTAAGTTTATTAATATCAAATATTTTAAGTAGAGTAATATGGAAGAACCTCAAAATTATCACAGAAATCTGTTATTTAATGATTACCGACTTAAATTGAGTTTACTTGACAATTTTTTTTTATTACCTAATTACTCAATTTTAAAGTGAAAACTTGACTAGTAAACCATCTCAATTTAAGTCAGTTATCATTAAATAACATATTTTTCTGATAATGTTGAGGTTCTTCCATATTACTCTACTTAAAATATTTGATATTTCACATTAATAAACTTAGAATTTTGTTACGCAAAAGTTTTTGTATATAGAAGAAATTGGGTCCTTTTTTAACATTTATGTTTTGGTGTTATATGGAACAATATAAAACCGGGAGGCCTGTCGATGCCTGAGGTTAACCCGGCGAACCCCACAAGTGGAACCTTAGGTGACGCAGTTGAGTGGGAGAGTTGTGGTCCCCTTCGAGATCAAAAAAATCACCGGTAAAATGAAGAGGAAGAAGAAGATTTACCTATGTATATTTCGTCTTCTTCAAGAAGATTACAGCCTTACTGAGCAAATAAACGTATGTACATATATATGTGTATTCAAAATTTATTTGTTTTTGAATGTCCGACTTACCAGTACATCGCCACCAGTTGAAGTTTTTGGAACAATCTTATATCTACGGAAATTCAAAAATTTCGAAATGCTGGATGGAACAAAAACCTTAGTGAAAATGATAAACCTTTTTGGAACATTGCCAAAATTATAAAAAATAAAACCAGGCTGATTCCCACACTGAAAAAATCTATGATGTTCTATATACAGAAAGTGAAAAAGCTTATGCTTTTGCTATAGAGTTTAAAAAAGAACCATGAAGTATCTCAAAATCTAAGTGCCGCAAACACTATAAACATAACAGAGACTGCTTGTAATAGAATTGCATCTTCCATAACTGAAACGTCGCAAGATGATTTAATATCTAGGGCTAGCCACGGTCACGCATGACGAGACTGAGATGAGACGGGACGAGAATGGCTTTTAAGCAACCGAGACGAGACCGTATATTTGGACCGAAATTTACAGAGAGTCTAATAATATAATAAAAAAATCCAATTTCGGTTAATTTTATTTTTATTTATTTTATTATATTTATTTTCTTCTGCACGTATTCAAACTGTAATCGTTCCAATAATCAACCGGTTGTCCGGAAATCGTATTTTTCAGAGACGAGACCGAGACGAGACTTAATTATACGAGACCGATACGAGACCGAGGCGAGACTGAAAATTTTCGATTTTAAAGAGACCGAGACGAGACTTACAAAAGTCTCGCGATATTACGCAGCAATAATTAAGGAAATACGACTGAGGAAACTGATGGGTTTGGTAAAATCAAAAATATATACCTTAAACATTAGCCAAAATTAGGAAAAAAGTATCTTACGCTCTTAATCAAGAAAATCACAGAAATCTTGAAAATGGCAAAAGTCATACCAATACTAAAAGCCGGTAAAGATAGGGAAAATCCTGGTAGCTATACGCCAATAAGCCTACCCAGTAGCTTGAGTAAGGTATACGAAAAAGTAATCAAGAATAAACTTAATATCATCATTGAGGAAAAACATAACTTTCCCGACCAGCAATTTGAATTTAGGAGTCACCATAGTACTTTACATCAAGTGCATAGGATATCCAATATAATCAGAACCAATCGTTCTGAAGGTATGTCTACAGGTATGGTTCTGTTAGATATTGAAAAAGCTTTCGATTCCGTTTGACATAAAGCTCTTATTTATAAAATGGTAACATTCGGAATACCCATTTTTCTCATTAAAATAGTCCAAAGTTTTTTGTCTGGAAGATGTTTCAAGGTATACGTTAACAAAAGTAACTCCCAGTTATTGAATGTCAATTATGGTGTCCCTCAAGGTTCAGTCCTTAGTCCTGTCTTGTATAATATTCACACTTCTGATTTTCATCAGCTTCCATATTGTGAAACAGGAATGTATGGAGATGAGACCTGCATACTTTCATCTCAACATTTAGACCAATCTTCAAAAAAATTTTAACGAAGTATTTTCACAGATGGAAGATAAAACTAAATGCTGGAAAGATGAAATCGATATTTTTCACAAGAAAAAGAAAGCGATTGTATCTTCCCAGTAACGAGCTGAAAGTCAATGGAATTTCTATAAAATGGGAATCTAGTGTGCAATACCTGGGAATCAACCTTGACAAACGACTTATTTTTAATGAGCACATTAATAAAACAATAAAAAAGTTAATATCGTAATGGGTCACAAGGACACCAAATAAAAAAAGTATATTAATTATGTTTGACATACATATGCGCAAAGAATTATATTTTTATATACTCTTTTTTAATTAATCTTTTTTTCTTTGGATCCATTTTTCTTCAATTGTATCCATATGTTTAGCCAAAAGATCAAATAAAAAAATTGTGAACTGTAATTAGAAATTATTTGTGTTATATTTTGAAGAACAATAAATAAAAAAACACTAGTAAATTTCTAGAAAATGTTTTTTAATTAAATGTATAAAAGTATATTCATTTTTTATTTGCTCTAGACTTAAACTTAAGCCCGTGAGAAATAGCAGCGTTTGAGATTGAAAATTCAGTTTGCGAAAGCAGAAAATTGTGAAGTTAATAACTCAAAGATAAAATATTCGGGTTGGAGTCGAAATATTGTACGGTCAGGATTCTGTTTTTCTGTATTTAAAACTGGCTCCAGGAAATAAGCCCCCAAAAGAAAAAACGAAATAAGGCCTCAAATTGGGATATTTTTTCATAGTAAAATTATGCCCCAATGAAATAAGGCCCCACTGAAATGAAAAAATGGCCCAACAATAAATGAAATAAGGCCCCAACTTGGTTTGACTTTTTTTTAGAAAAATTAAATAAAACCCATATTTTTCTTTTTTCATATTGAACTTTTTTTAAATCCTTAGTGGGCTTCAGGTCTATGTTGAATTTTTTTTTAAAATAAGACGACGTTTTGAACGTGGTTACGTTCTTCTTCAGGTCTATATTTTCTATTATTATAAAAAATCTTAAGCCATGGTAATCCTCTTTTATTTATCTATAAGTTTGTTTTTTGTTGTATCAATTATTATTCTTTTAATATTAGCCGTTTTTTTTTTTTGAGAAAGTGACAGCAACTCAGTAATAAAACTCTGTGTAATAGATTTGTTTGTTATTGTTTTGCGTGAACAAAATTTGCTGAGTTGCTACTCACTCTCTCAAAAAACACGACTTTTATTAAATGTTTTGAAAAAGACGTTTTCATAAATCGAAATCAGAATAATATTCTGTTACGTTCCTCTTCAGGTCTATTTAAAATCTTAAGGAATGGTAATCCTCTTTACTATTTATTAAGATTTTTTATAGAAAATAGACCTGAAGAAGAACGTAACCACGTTCGAAACGTCGCGTCGTCTTATTAAAAAAAAAACAATTTTCAACATAGACCTAAAGCCCACTTAGGATTTAAATATTATTTAAAAAAAGGTCACGAAAAAGGAATAAATATTGAACTTTATTTTAGAATATGAAATAATACTCCAAACTGTTAAAAAAAAATACTTGAATTGTATCGCGCGATTTTTCGGAGCTATTCTGGGTCTGGCCATATTTCATTTTTCATTATTTACATGAAAATGCTAAAATAATATTGTCTTTCACAAAAAAAATTGGTGAAAATCCGCTGTTAAACAAATACTTGAATTGTATAGCCCAATTTTTTGAAGCTACTCTTTTACATATACATACTTATTGGTCCAATCAAATTAGCAAAAATATCTACAAAAATTCGGGAGGAGAATTTTATTGTTTTATTTTAAAGAGTACCTTTTGGAGATTCTAAAACAACATTTTTCCAATAAAAAACCCTCTGCGTCGTCCGCCATTTTGAAATTTTTTGGATAAATATATGGGTTTTTTTTTCAATGAAAAGATCGTGCTGGGAGTAAAACAATAGCTGCGACTGCAGCACGATCTTTACATTGAAATGCGTTAGTAAGTAACAGAATAGTTGAAAAAAATTACGCGATACAATTCAAGTTTAACAGTTTGCGGTCAGGGTTGCCATATCTTGAACTAGTTCGATAGCCCAATTTGAAATTTTTTGTAGCCCAAAATCGGAGCCAAAAAAGTATCCCAAATAGTAGCCCAATACCAACAAAAAAAATTATCTTAACTTCAATAACAATTTATTTTAATTTGTTCTCATAAAAATAGAAACTCTGGGAACAACAGAGAAACTGAATGAAATTAAAGTAAAGGCTGTTGCGGTTGATTTGAAATGTCAAAACAAACGAGTGTATTCAGTGAATAAAAAGTAGGCCAAATTGAGATTATCAAGATTATCACAAATCTCCTTGAAATCTCGAAGATTAACTATACAAATTTTAATCTCCTCAAATGAAGATATCAAATAAAACTCATTCAAATCTTGGAAACATTAGTTTGTCAAATTTACCAAACTAATTTTTCGGAGAATGATTTTGGAACTGACCCATTTAAATGCCATTTTCGTTTATTGACAGATGAAAATGTAAACAAAATCTATCTATTTGACTTCCACTTCATATCAAAAATGGGCACGACTGGATCGCACAAACTTGCTCTCGTAGCTTACAACTAGAACGTAGCTTAAAATTGACAATGTGCATATATAGTGGTTCTAACCTAACATTATGATATCATTAAAAAAAAAGCTTAAAAAACTATTTAAAATTCAAATTATTGCTATAAATAAATATTTTTTTTTTTTAATAGCTAAAACAGACAGAGAGAGAAAAAAAAGTATGCCATCTGATTTGTTTAATAAATATGAATTTATGAAAAAAAATTTCGAGCGGTTTTTTTTTTCAAATAATTTTGTATATATTAAAATTCTTGAAAATCTAAAAAACTTAAATTTGGTATTCCAACTTTTAGTATTTAATAAGCCGTTTTCAAGATATTGAATTTTAAAAAAAAAAATTCTATATTCTAAATTCTATATTTTTTTCCAAAATCCAAAAATTATTTTTTTGAAAAATTTTATATCCAAAATTGTTATAATTATTAAGGACCTCTTATGTACAGAATTTGGTTAAAATCGGTTAACCGGTTAACGAGAAATTTAAAACCCAAAAAATCGGTTCTATGACAGGTACCGTTAATTTAACTGTAGTAATTTTAGTAGCTCGTAATTTTTTTCCAAAATCGTTAGAGCCGTTTTGGAAATAAATTAATTTTTGTATATTAATTATATGGCATGTACCGTTATTTTTTGAGCTAAAAAAAATTTCAATTTCCCCTCTAGGGAATCACATAAGAAGCTTAAGTCGCTTCAGCCGTTAAGGCTGCAGGTCGAGGTACATATAGACAGACAGACGGACACACAGACAGAACTGCGAGACCCACTTTTTTCGCGTTCTCTATAATCGTAATGTTAGGGAAAATTGTTATCTCGAAATTTTTTTTTTTTGCACGAATCCTAAACTTGTCTATACTACGTATATCGCAAGTAAAAAATGAAACACCATTTAAATATTTTGTTGTAATCCTCTTTTTGATATTTTTGTGCACCAAATAAATCTCTTTACCTAAATCTCGGTTTAGTGTCAGGTGAAATCGTAGTATTAAGGGTATATTTAGGGGGAGAAAAGTGGTTTATTTATATTATTTGGGCGATTTATAGCCCAATTACGATTGGGCTGTCATACTGAAATTGTTGTCGGCAATTTTGGAAAAATAAAGCCCAATTTCCGATAAATAGCCCAATCGGGCAAGCCTGTTTACGGTACTTTACCAGCTCTGGGTCCCCGATTAGCGGATTTTCACAATTTTCTTTGTGAAAAAAAAGACAATGGGGCATATTCATAGTCGCAGATAAACCCAGGTTTAACTAAACTGCAGTTTAAGACAATTTTGGCTCAATGAATACTGACCGATTTTAATTACAAATAATTGTTGTTTATATATTCTTATAAGATACTTGATTTGGTATACTACACAAATAGCTTCAAATATTTTGAAATGATAAACATAAAAAATAGAATCAACGTCCGAAAATTCAACCAAACCTATGTTTAACTTAGACCCAGGTCTAAAATAACTATGAATATGCCCCAATGGTATTTAGCATTTGTATGTAAATTTGAAAAATGAAATCAGAACCCAAATTGTTTGAAAAAAAAAAATGAAATAATGCCCCAAATTGTTTAAAGAAAAATTAAATTAAGCTCCAAAACTAGTGTTGGGGTCTTATTTCATTGGAGCCTTATTTCATAATGAAATTATACCCAAAAAAATTAAATAACGCCCCAAAAAAATGAAATAACACCCCAAAATTTGAGAAATTTCGTTGTTGTTGTTTTGTGTGCTTTTTTTGGGGGGCCTTATCTCTTGTAATTTTGTCGATATTTATTTTTCAATGTTGGCTTTTAAAGGAACAATTATTGTAAAATAAGAAACAACGAAACAAAATTGGAAATAATTGCAGTAACAAAGAGCAAAAACAATTTGTATGGAAAAAGTACGGCTTTAGAGGCACCGATTCATGACTCCACCCAAACATTTTTGTATGTAGACCCTTTGTCTGTGGCCTTAACTTACAATTTTTGGGGTGTAGCCTTCTTCTTCTTCTTCTTCTTCTTCTTCTTCTTTTTCTTCTTCTTCATTAATCGGTGATTGTCATGATCTCGAAAGGGACCACAACTCTCACTCAACTGCTTAACCTTGACCTTAGAAAACGTCGACAGGCCTGCCTTTCATCCGCGCTAGTGTTGGAACGTCTTAATTATTGAGGTATTAAAATAATTCTTAGGTACATATATGTATATTGTTGACATGTGGACTAGAACTACTGAAAATAATCGACGTACGCACTCAAGATTTATTTTTTGTGTATATTTTGTGCGCACAAAGTAGTTAAGGCGTTAAGGGCACATTTTAGGTAAAACCTTGCACTTCATTCTGACGGGATGAGGTTTGGTACACTAAAAGTCCACGTCAATTTTAAGAAGTGTTGCCACGGTGGCAACACTGGCAGATAGTACTGGCTACGAGACGAGAAAAGTCTCGGTCTCCATCTCGAGACGAGACTGACTTTTAAGCAACCAAGACGAGACCGAGACGAGACTGATTATTTGTACCGAAATTTACAGAGAGTCTAATAAATTAAAAAATCCAATTTCAGTTGAATTTTTATTTTCTTCTGCACGTATTCAAACTTTAATCGAAAATATTTCGTTCAAATAATCAACATGTTGGCCGGTAATGGTATTTTTCGGAGACGAGACAAGACTTAATTATACGAGACCGACACGAGACCGAGACGTGACTGAAAATTTTTCGATTTTAATGAGACCGAGACGAGACTTGCAAAAGTCTCGCACAGTCTGGTCGCGTGGCCAGCCCTACTGGCAGATCGACCATATGAGGGTTGCCTCCTTACCAGGTTTAGGTTATAACAACCAAATTCCACATAAATTCCTATAAATCGAGCACTAGACATCGGACGATGATGCGGAATGTCTCGTTGGATTTGAAGTACTTGAAGCCATAGGACCATATCTGAAGTTTTTGGCACCTTTCCCACCCTTGCGTACTGGGGGCTCAAAATACCCTCGGTGGATAGTCCAAGCGTGGGGAAGCGCAAAACAAAATAAAATGGTCCTATGGTTTCAAAAATTATGAATCTAACGAGATATTTCGCGTCATCATTTGATATCTGGTTCTCGATTTATATGCCAATTAATGTAGAATTTCGTTGTTATGGCCTGTTAAAGAGGTGACCCTCATATCGTCGATCTTCCAGTGTTGCCACCGTGGCAACACTTCTAAAAAGTTTAGTTATAATAATGACTATTAGTGTACCAAAGCTCATCCCGTCAGGATGAAGTGAAAGGTTGATGGCCCTAACGCCATAACTAAAGAAGATGAATGAATGAATATAATTTTGAGGGATATTGCACTGTGATCTTGAGATCTATTGTGCCCCCACCCTAGAGCTGGATGAGGCCTGCTCATCTTACAGCTCTTCCTCCAAATGTATTCCTCTCAAGAATTGGAGTATTTGGAGTATTTTAAGAGATAGTAAGTCGCTCTCTTCTACCTGGTAGCGTCCCAGGTACTTCTTTCTTTGATGTATGAGTGTGCTACATCGATCTAGAATGTGGTCCTGCGTTTCCTCATCTGTGTCACAGAACCTGCATGTGGCACTACAAGTAAACTTAGGTGTCTTTTTAGTTTGCAGTGTCCAGTGAGGAGACCCGTTATAATTCTTAGGTTGTTTCTACTTAAGCTGATACAGTCTGTAAAACGTTGGTGGTTATAATTCCCAAGTAATAGTTTAGCCTGTCCTAGCTTTGGGAGTTCTTTCCAAGTTTTGGATCTTATTGCCTCCTCTTCTTTTTTGATTTTGTTTCTTATCACGTTTTCTCCTATCCCGCAATAAGGTTCAGGTCCCGTTAAGGGAGTCGTTGCTCCTATTTTTGCTAGGGAGTCTGCCTCTTCGTTGCCCTGAACACCTAAGTGGCCAGGTACCCAATGGAGTGTGACAGTGTTATTTTTGCCGAGTTCTTTTAGCCTTCCTAAGCTAAAGAAGAGAAGAAGTACAATTATTAAAATATTCATGTTGACTCCGCTCAAGGGATATTTAGGTTTTAGGGAGCCAATTTTCTTAAATCAAAATCAACAACTTATATGTTATATCAGTTACTATTTCAGCTTTCTGTAAGCACTCCTTTAAAATATAATCATTAAAAACCCAATCTGAAAACCATACAAGCTTACAGTTCAATTCACACACAGAACCATGGCGTGTGATGGCGCCAGTGAGTCAGTGATAAGCGTAATTATTTAATTTAAATGGTATTTTAAAATTCATAATGTCGAATTGAAATTAATAAAAAAAGATTATAATATTAGAGATTTTATTTCATTGGAAGATAAATGATATTGCTGAATTTCAATATGTGAGATCTTGATTATAGAGATGATGCCAAATTCTAAAATAATGTATCATACTTTCATAATATAATTATTTCTATTGCAAACTCACCTATTAATATCATCTTCAATAAATGCGTCACTAGGTGATGCCGGTAATATAGCCTCCGTTGTTGAAGTGGTCCATACCTGAGACGAGGCCTCAAAATCAGCTTGCATATGGGAGGTTACGTTCATTCTACAAGTGGAAACAAAAATTGCAATTTAAATCATGAATCTTCCTAACAACAGAAAAAAAAAAATATATGTGTGTATCGAATTAAGAATAATTTAATAAATTTTACAAATAAATTCCTGAATTAATCTATGACCAGAGTTCAACCCAACTTCCCAAAAAACAAAGTCTAAGTCACCCATAACCATCATCATCACCTAGACCTATATACTTATATGGGACACAATATTCTCTGGCTCTGGTAATATGTACTATCGTATTGATAGCACAGTCAATATTCACCCCTTATCCTAAATAACACAAGAAGACACTTATGTATGCGTTTACTCTATGAGCTATAGATACTTTAAATTAGTGTTAATTAACCCGTTTAAAAGGGGTCACTTTCAATCAACAGGCATTTGAGAGACGGGGTCTATTTGGCTGGAAATGCTGGTTGTTTTATCGGAGACTTTTAAGAAAAGTCAAGGGGCCTTTTCCAAACCTCTCACCTACACATAAAGCTGATTGTGTTTCTTTTTCCAGTCAGCTAATTAAATTCACTTTGATCTTTTAACCATCCAGTGTCACAATAAAACAGAGTGTGGGTGATGAAAATAAAAACAAGTAAATACTGACATACTTGCAAAATTATAAAGAGTCTAACTTTAAACTAAAATAAAATAATAAAAAAAACAAGGAGCTACATTAATTAAATCAATTAAAGCTCAAGTCCTAAGGGTGTGAGCAGAGAGTGATATAAATTGTATGAAAAATAAGAGGAAGTGCCAATAATGAGCTCGAGACAATAACGATGACTCCTTTCACCGAATTGTTGCATTTGCTTACTCACACAAAATACAAAACTCCTTTAAATGCGTGATAATCAGCATTGGGAAATAATATTTTTGTGTTAGTCGTTCAGGAGGCCTTAAACTCTCAAATTGAAGTTATGTGAGTTAAATGAAGAAAATCAAGAACAGAAAAGCACAAGAGTGTGAAAAATGAAAAATAAGAGGGAACAGAAAAGTATAAAGTAGATTTGTGTATACTATTTCTATTGCATATACGTATCACCTGTGAAATTTCAAATTCAAACAGCTAAAATTATAGTTATGGTTTTATGTGCACTATTTCTATTATTTTACTTTTTTTGTATTCCAAAAATCTAAAACACGTACCGTAAATTGGGGTTACTTTGCGCCCTCTGGGGTAACTTTGCGCCACTGATGAAAAGAGTATGTTTTTTGATTCAGATATCCTCCGTTCTACAAATCGAAAGCACCGTAATTTACACAATGGCTTACCGCCTACTGGTAAAAAGCAGTTGAGCTTTGAAGTTCGGAAGGTTATTTTGTGTTTTTTGTTTTTTATCTGAAAGATTTGGTCAGTGTCAAGAGTGCCGTGAGCTTTGAACAAGTTTTTTAGTTTTATTAATGTTTTGTTAATATTTTAATCAATTTTCATTTTTACCGATCTCTATGTTTTTAAAATGTCTACATTCGTTTTTTGTGTTGTTTAAAATTGTTGTTTATTTTGTTGGTCTTGAATTTTACGTTTTCTTAATGCAAACAAAAAAAAATTGTTTTGTTCTTTATTGAAAAAAAAAAGGATTTGGATTTTTGCTCACACATATGTTCCTTAGATACACTGCGCGTCATAAGGTTAGAAGCAGTCACTTTTGAGAAGTGAATTTGAAATTTCTTGTGTTATACGCCAAAGAGCTCGAAATTTTGTTTAATGGGCCATAGTAAAACCTATGCTTATACTTCAAGAACAAAAATTAACGGCAGCCAAGAGAATAAATGTTAGCTGAGTCACTTTTTTAAAGTAATTTTATCGTTTCATAAGGTTAGAAGCACATACAAAATTTGGAGAAAAACTATGGTTTAATTTTTTAAAATTTTTGTTTGCGACAAATTTATTTACTTTATAGTGTGTGCTGCCATCAGCTTAAAACAAACATTCTAAAATTCAATGTTTAAGAGAGTTGTACAGTGATTTCAGATAGTCAAGTGAAATTTTACTCAAGGCCAACTTAACCGTGTGAATCAGACATCGCATTGCTTCGCTTTTTCAAATACTTTTCATGTGAGTCATCCCAATAACCTTCTTACCTTATGAAATGATTAAATTACTTAAAAAAATCGACTCAGCCAACATTTATGCTCTTAGCTGCCGTTATTTTTTGTTCTTAAAGTGCAAGCATATGTTTTGCTATGGCACATTAAACATTCTCTATTGTGTTATACAAAATTTTGATCTCTTTGGCGTATAACACGAGATATTTCAAATTCATTTCTCAAAAATTACTGCTTCTAACCTTATGATGCGCGTGTATACATACATATGTATTTTTATAAAATACAATAATATTTTTGCTTCACCTCTGCAGATATTATAGGAATTATAAGTTTCAGAAGGAGCAAAGTAACCCCGTCGAGTCCCTTTGACAACTTTACCCACTTTTCGAAACACAAAAAAAGAACATTTAAACTGTCATTTATATATAATATTTCACTTTTTATGTAATATTTTATATCTTGTTCATAATTATAAATTTTTTATTTTTTAAGAAGTTTTATAAAATTAGTCCGAAAAGTGGAGCAAAGCAACCCCACTCTACGGTACTAAAAATTGCAGCTAATTATTATCCAAACAGCTCAGCCGACCCTTTGACACTTCCCACTCAAATGCTCTAATGTTCCGAACAAAATTCATGCGAAACAAAGTGAAAAAACTTGAACTGTTTAGGGCAAGTTTTTTTTTTGGTAAATTTTTGAATATATTGCGCGCACTAAGGGGGCTTTGACTACCCTTAAAATGAAAATAGAAACAGGGAAAGATTTGAGTGGAGATACCGATAACCGATGCACATTAGTTTTGAACTTCTGAATATTAAAATTCGAGGGGTGCGGAAAAATAAAGAATCCCTGTACTTGGTATTACGTCATGGAACATGGAAATTTTTAGCCGCGAAAATGACACTCATTTGGTTTTTAAAAGAATCGAGATATCGCTTTTTAATATTGTCATAAGAACTGGTTTTTACGCTACATTTTTTATTACTAAATAATTTGTTTTCTGTGGTTACGTTACCTATAGTTGTAGATCAGGGTTATGATATGACCGGAAATTATCTTTGTTGATAAATTCAGGGTGAGACATCCGCTGAGAGATATGCAACTTGCCCCAGTGATCGAAATTCGACCAACACAAGGGAAGGAAGAGGGTATACCTCCCCTAAATGTTCAGACTTTTAAGACTTTTAAGAAATGAGGAAAGATGACTAGATTAATAACTCAAAATCTTCATAAAATCGTAACGTAACAATAAGCATATTTAAGTCCACTAACATTAATCATTTCTGATACTGCATTGGTCTCAATTTCAACAGCAATTTTTGGACAAAAAAAAAAATATAAAATATTGAGGAA
Source organism: Melangyna quadrimaculata (assembly GCA_949320155.1). Taxonomy (NCBI): domain Eukaryota; kingdom Metazoa; phylum Arthropoda; class Insecta; order Diptera; family Syrphidae; genus Melangyna; species Melangyna quadrimaculata. The sequence continues at coordinate 140,097,886 of OX439484.1, read as the reverse complement.
ACAAGAACTCTAATTGTGTTAATCAATTTTTGAAGGAAGAAAATTTATCAAACCTTTGAAACGTGATAAACGTGTTTAAATTGGACTTAATCCAGCACCTTTTTTGACTTTAATAAGCATCATATTCCCACTTGGTGATCAGAAGAGATTGCTCACATAACCGTCTCTTTTTCACCATTAACTCAAATAAGTCGGAGGAGTCAGTACAATGCCAATGCCTGCACACTGGCTAATTATGTCACCAAACTTTTTGTTTATATACCTACATATATGTTTATTATCTTATTCTAAACTCTTAACTATTATATAAAAACGAAAGAATTATTTTGTTCCTTCGGGGATAACTCATAAAGTAATTAACTGATATACATACATACGTGAAACAAGTTTTATAATTTTCTTTATGTCTATGAGACGGTTTAAGGATATTTTTTATTTCTTAATTTGTTTAAATTTTCAGAATATTATAGTTTTTTAATTATTTGTCACCTTTTTTCTAAGAGTTAGTCCCAAACATTCACTCATACACTTAAAACGGTTAGATATTTTAAAATAATAAGAATTTTTTGATAAACATTATTACGAAATTTTTAAGACCTATGTACATATATCTTTTCTTAGTTATACATACAAACTGAGCAATAAATATATAAACTTTTGAAAACTATCAATTTTTTTAAATTATTTTTATCCAGGAATGCTATTCAAGAGCAATCAACGGGTAGCTGCTTTGGTTTTTTGTTATTTTCGTTTGTTCTTTTCTCCCGCAAACTGAATTCATGCCAAAATGGAAATGTAAAAAAATAGTATAGCTATGTAGCTCCACATTGTAAAGCTACGATTGTAGCAAGAAAGTGTGGGTGTTTGAATTAGGTAGGTGCGTATGTTATGTAGAAAGAAACGAGTGACATTATGTGATCAAATTGTTTGTGTATTGTGTACCTCTTATTATCGGCAATCACTGAGATCTTAAAATGACATAGTCATTTTGAATGATATAGTCGTGTGTTTTAAAAGAAAGAGGTACAATTAATATTAAATTAATTGAATGGTGTTTGGCGAATATTTTAGTAAGTAACATTTTATGAATAAATTCAAACGAATTCAGTCTTAAAAAAACGCTTCACATATTTACAAAATGGCTACACTGCAAAAACATTGTGTATCCGGAAGCTTAAAAAAAATACATATGTAGGTAGGGAGGTTTGCAAATTTAAACAAGCTCCTTTATTATTATGTTATATTATTTTTTAAAGTTTGCGAAGCAACGCGAGTACGGGTCGGCTAGTATATGATATATATAGGTACCTTAAAGGGAAATAGGGTTTCGATTTTTTGTAAAGAACATTTTTAAGGTTATTTTTCTCACTCTCGTTAATGACTTGACAGTTTTTTTTAGTAAAATATTTTTAAGTGCATAGGTACTTCAAATAAAACTGAATTTAAAAATAGCAGAAAAAATAAATCTTAAGTTTCTTGTACTGTTAGCACTAAAAACTTTTGATAAACATATTAAAAAATAGAATAATCTCTCTATTTAAAAATCTCTCTATTTAAAATATGCAACTTAGGAAAAAACCATCCACTATTAACTTGTTTGTTATAAAATTTTCTACAAGATCACAAAAGTTCTAAATTCATGCATGTTATATTTGTGTTGCTATCTAACCATTTACAATTAACAATACAAAAAAATCTGAAAATTAAATAATTTTGAAGCACTCACAAAATTGATCAAAAATTGTCCAATTCTGGTAAAAATTTGGAATCAAATAGTCTAGAGTATTATTAGACGAAATTCGAAAATTTGATCCAAATCGGTCAAATAGTTTTGGCAAGAAAAACTATGTTAGCTAAGTGCAAAATGCAATGTTTGCATCATTGCTGTCGTCAAAGTAGGACACTTTAGTTGGCACTGATTTTTGTACACGTACTTGGAACCCTTAATTATCATAAAATATAGTTATAGTATTTAAATCTTTTTTAAGTAAATTTGGTACTGAATTTAAAAGTTTCGAAAATGTTCACGAAATAACATATTTACATGCCAAGTGAACAATTTTCGGAACTTTTAAAATCAAAATGATACCAATGTGCATCGGTATCTTCTATTTTCCTAATGCCCGCACTGTGTTTTAAATATTAAGGGTAGTAACAACCTCTTGAGTGCGCGTCAATACACTTTGGCGTACTCCCCGTAATTGTTAGGACACTGTGGCGTATACGTACTATTTGTATTATATTTTATTTTTAAGAGTTTTTGTGACGAGGTTTATTTTATTTTGCCCAATAAACGTTTTAAAGATTAGTTGAAATGTGTGTTGTATTGATTAAGTAATATTTTAATTACAGCTTTTTTCTGACTTCAACGCTGAATAGCAACAAAACTATAAAACCAGAAAGATTTATAAAAGTCATCTTGTGCAGAATTGTATAACAAACAAATTTTGCCTCAATGTTTTTTTCTTCTAAGATGCATGTTTCCAAAGTTATATAGGAAAATAACAAAAAGCAGGGAGAGAATAATGCACTTTCTTGCACGTTTTAATTTTTCCTGCAAATACCACACCATTTTGAGTGGCAGCAACCTCATATACTCTTTGTTTATATTATTTCTGATCGAATACCACAAAAATCTAAGATATTATATGTTTCATGAACATAGAAAAGTTCAATAAAATTATTTTCGGCAAGACGTCCGTCCGTCGTCACGTCTGTGCGTCCTGATGATGTACATCACATCGAGCAAGTGCCGAAACGGTTGGTCAGATTTGCTTTAAATTTAATGTGAAGCATTTTTATGTATCTATAACGAATAGATACAATACAACGTTTTTGACTTTATCAAGGACGCTAACGATTTTGATTCTACTTTGGACATGCAATCTCTAGAACAGTTTTAGCAATAATACGAGGTTTTAACAGTTTTAATAATAATACGAGATTCTTGAAGAAAAATGGAAGAACGGAAATAAAGTTTTGGTGTTATTATCCCAAACTATTACCTATTTTTAGGAATATCTCGTCATTATGGCTTTTGGCTTTGGTCCATTTTGGCATAATTTTGCAATTCGGTACTACTAAATTACTTAACAAATATTGCATTTAAAATGTGTATGAATATTTTGATGAAAAAATAACAATATTGAAAAAATATTTTTTTTTATTTTTAACATTTTTTTTTCAAAATTGCTATTAAAAAAAAAATATTAAGGGTATTCATGCAATGTCGTAAGTTAACAAATTGTGTAGAATGATAAGTTTACACAAAAGTTTGCATGAACGACCTTTTTAATCATTTGGTGAAATGCTGTGTAATTGAATCAGTTGTTCGTTTATTTGGCAGATTTGGTATCTGACAGATTAGACGTGTTTAGATTCCGAAATTAAATGATTTTTAAATGAAGAACCTCTCCCGAACCAAAGCGAAATCGGAGCCAAACGTATCGGAACAATCACAAAATGTAAGATACACGCGATGGAACTACAAAAGTCGTAGGCTCACGGTAGAGGTCGGACAAAAATGAGCGAATACAAACAAATTATATGGTTCGCCCATAATGTCGGTTTTCTTGATTTGCGTAAACTACTGCTTTCGGTAGTGAAGATAACCCCCGAGTGCACCCCACCGCAGAGAAGCTCAATTCTGATTTCGATTGCTCAGAAAGCTTCTTTTCATTGGTTTATGACATCTGCTTTTGACAGCTTCCAACTTTTAAGGAACACCCAAACCAATGCGAATCATTCGGCGTTGACGAAAAAGAAAACAACAATAGCACCACGTTGTTGATGTAGTTTCGTCATCGTCAACGTCAACGAATGGTTCGCATTGGGGACCTTTATAATTTTACCTTAACAGTTTACGAAAAGTAGCTTTTTTTACTTTTATCTCCAACTAATCGCCATTCGATAGTTACAGAACTCGGTCAGAATTTTCTTTAGTTCTCTGAGTGATATATCATATTTACGAACACGCCTAATTCTAAAAGTCACAATGACGTTTGGATAAGTTTAGCCAAATAAATTTGGTTAATTTTCCCCATCAAAATCCTTCTATAATTTCAACCAAATTGTGTAAACCATTTCCCAAACAAAATTTGACAGTTTAAAAACCAAATGGTAAATTTAGCCAAATCGTAAACTTATCTACTGTTTTACGTCGTTGCATGTATACCCTTATTATTTTTTTGTTAACGATTTGAAAATATAATCGATCCATTTATATATACACCGTACATTTAGTACAAAACAGTCATGCATTTTAGTTTTTGTATTATACGAGTATAAGTAAAGCATGAATTTTAATGTGGTTCCATTATTTATTATTACTATCTTATTTAAAACAAAATTTTGCTTGCACCTAAGTCTGTAATGGGTCCAACCAAATTAATGGTAATGTGTGATGTCGTCAGTGCATAATGTTTTTATTCTAGGAACCTAAAGATCTGACTCATGAGAAATTTACATAAGGTAAAATTGCCTTAGGATTTCTTGTTCGAATTTAAGATAATCGGGCATTATATTATTTTTATATTTTTTCTTTTTTTTTGTATAAGGATGATCGGGACCGGACTATTGGAACGTTCTTGGTTCCAACCAAGTATTGACTACTGATTTTTGTAATAGGAGAGTCTACCTTTTAACTTTCATTTATACAAAAGCCATAGGATAAGGTTAAGTAAGTCAAAAATATTCGACCGGAATGCCCTATTTTTACCATCAAAAACCGGAAGTCTTGTAAATATCTAGACTGAAGTCGGTTTGTGTCCACTTTGTCAAAACACATCACAAAGATGAGATAGGTTATCTTACGATCGATCGCCTCCCTCAATAAAAGCTTATTATCTTATTCCAGTTTATGAAATTTACGCGGAAGATTGATTGAATTGATAAGAAATTTTTTAATTATAGCCGGTTCCTCAAATTGAAATACTTAACAATGAAAAATGCTCTCACCTTGCCTAAAGCCGCTTAAAAATACCTACCAAATAAATTTAGACAACAAATTCTAAAAGTGCTCATTATAAGCTAGTTAAACAACAATACGATAGAAGTTTGCAAACAAACAAAGGCATCAGTGTCATGTAGGATTCTTTAAACAAACAGGTTGCAATTCAGGTTTTTGCAATACCTGGGAATGCCACTGCACTTTGAATTAATTAACCTACCTTGTGATTTGTGAATGCCTTAATGTCTAGAGTTAAAGCCAATCCATAAACCTTTCAAACTATTACATTTTTTATCTCATTGCTACGAACTACGAGTAAGTTGTGTGAAACTTTCTAACCATCATTATTCTCACTTAAAATTATAAACCCGCACCAATAACATAAGCATTACTCACTTTGCACCTCCAAACAATATCCATAAACCAAAAAAAAAACAAATAACTCTGTTCAAGATAACACTTCTTTGCGTGTATTACACCTTCCAGGTGAGTCGTGGATTGGTGGTCGTTGTCGTAGTCTCTAGCAGCGCGGTGAGTAATCCAAAAAAATGTATCATATACTTTCAGCTGTTGCTGTATCGAGTTTATTGAGCGGATTGCTTATTCATGATTTTATTCCGATGAAATAGATGTGCACATGAATATTATTCTCCTACTGCACTGTCACTTTCACATAGATACTTTTAATAGTGTATTAAAATTGCAATTAACAATCAACTATTCACTGTTTACGGCATTTCAATTCAAAACAAAATAGAAAACCAATTAAATTGTATTCACTGGAAATAACTTTCATATACATTTTTACTGAGTTTTAAAAGGAAAAAATAAAATACACACAAAAATAAAAATCTCCAGCTCAAGACTTCCATACTTCAAAACAATATTGATTATAGTAAACTAAACTATTGACTGTTCAAAAACGACCATCGATCATCCCGAGATCGTCGCACGGTGACGGGTATCAATGTATCTTTTACTAGATAAGACGCTGTATTTTAAAACTAATGGGCTGAATGCACTTGCGTTCTTTATGGGACGGATTTTTTTTTTTTCAATTTATTAAACACAGCGAAGAGCAATCATGCTTCCAATCGTGTAACCTACGAGTTACTAAACTAACTTTAAAGTAGTGCACAACCACCGATCGAGACCATAATTTTATTTGTCAGATAATAATTTTATTTTATTGTGTTGTTGGTGTGTGCGGTGTGGTGTGTGCTTTTGATGAGAGAGGGCCCTCACGCTCAGAGAATAAATCGATTCCGACACGACGTCGTATATCGGACGCGGACGGATGCATAGATGGAACTCAAGCTTGACACGATCTACTGATCGTTTAGTGTCGCTCAATACAATGACGATGAACAACTGATTAAGACAGACAAAATTTACTCTTATTGGGTGCTAGTCCAGCCAGAGTCTAGCCGCTGTAGTTGGTTTGGTGGTGGCTTTATGAGTTGGTATGGTAAGGCCTAATAGAGCAGAATAAGATATTGCACATTCAATCGAACATATAGGCACAATGAACAGTAGCTCAAATGCACAAATATTTCGAGTTTTTCGAATTTTCAACGTTGAGGTAAGTTTTGATTTGGTGCCATAGTTTTCGCCTTAACCCGGTTGGAAAAATGCCAAGTTTCTGCATAATTTGGACAAGTAAGTTTTCAGTAGGGAAAATCTAGACGAGGAAAACTTGTCAGATACTTGGCAAGCCCTTGCTGGAAAACTTGGTTAACATGTTTCGGTACCCCATCCAGCAATGTCACTTGTAAGAAAAAAACGAAAATGTTATAAGCACCATGCAATTTCAGTATCATACAACACGATTTTCTCTCTTTCCTTTGTCTTCTTTTTCATATCACACTTTTTTCTATGAGTGTGAGACATCTGTATATTATTTGTAAGTATTTGTTATGCAATAACAACGACACTGAATTTTTGTATAGCGAGTTAGCCCAGTGGGTAGTGGATTGGACTGAGAAGCAGAAGATCGTGGAATCAAGTTCCCCACAAAAGCCAACTTTCATAATCGCCAAGGCCCTTGTGCTAGCCTTTCCTATCCCTGGCTAATCTCTTGCCAGCATCTATGTTAAACTCTCTAGTGCCTTGTCGGAAACTAGATTGTTTTTATATGCGGGAAGTTCTTAATTTTCTAAATAATAATTATTGATTAAGTTGTTGTTGTTGTTGTTCAAAAATTCAATAATTATTGATATTTGTACTCGTAATTGTTATTTTTGAATTATTCAAGGGTGCAAAGAAATAACTCCACAGGAATCTGCTCCACATTTTATAAGTCGAGTTGATTCCCACCCAGAGAGAGAATATTTTAAACCTGTAATGAAAACATAGACTGCTTTCACACAAGGAAACTGCGTTGACAGAAACTAGGTAGTTTGTAGGCGAGATTTTTTTTCTTTCCCCTACGCCCTTCTCGCCTACAAACTCCCAGTTGCCGGCAACTCAGTTTCCTTGTGTGAAAGGGGTCATAGTTAAAAAAAAAAAAACTAGACGACTAGAATGCGTAAAATTGTCGGAAGAGTATTCTAAAAAAAATTTTAGAAGTCATATTAATTTCATTTAAAAAATTGTGCTGCTGATATATTACATAATTTATCGAACCAGTGCAAATTTGCGGTAGCGAACTTGCTTAGCTTTCGATTCCATTTTCTTTTGTTTTTGCTTATTTGATTTTATTGAAACCCAAATTTATATTTTCTTGACAAATGACAAACAACTGATTTGGTATGACAGCTAAAATGGTATAGATTTCCCCATTTTGGTACTTTTTTTGACATAAGTACTGTATAATTATAATTTATAGGAAAAAGTTTTATAAATACGAATTTATGCAACGTTACATATAGCTTACATAAAAGTTATTCACTAATTAAGATTGTGATGTGGTGAATTTTAGTATATACATATATAGAAAATTTATATTTTGCAGTTATGTAGCATATGCAAAAAAAATGTGCTGGTCTAACCAATTAGGACAAGTACTACAACAGTCACCTGAACAGCACATTTCAATGACTTTAACCAATTTCTAACCAATATTCGATAATTATTGTGATTAGGTATATTATAGTATGAAATAAAGACTAAGAAAAAATAAGTTAGATCATAAAATATTTATGTTTATTCTTCTTTACATTTCTTCATCTACAATGAAGTAGCCCGAAGCGTAATGGTTAGTGCGTTCGACTGTCACGCTGGAGGTGTGGGATCGTTTCCCAGCCTCGTCCACCTAAAAACTAAAAAGTTTTTTTTTCAGGGCTACTGCCTCTTGCGAGGAATTGACAAATCCTCCAAGAGTATCACTTGTCACGAATAAGTGCTTCTCGTCTAGCCGTTCGGATTCGGCATAAAATTGTAGGTCCCATCCATTCCTGTCGACAGGCGCACACAGGAATGGTTGCGAGTTGTAAGTCACTAGGCCCTGGTTCTTTATAAGCCGTTGTGCCACCCAATTTATTTTTAATTTATTTTTAGTCCTTTTACCATACCATGATATATACAAAAAACAATTATCATAGGTATTGAAATTCACCAAATCAAAAACTTTGTTAGCGAATATCTTTTTTCACACTGCCTTACATCTTCTTTTTTCGATTGCGGTAACGCTCATCGTCAAAGGGAAAGCGTTTCGAGAAGTTGCCAAATGCTGGCTTGATTTGTATTTGCAATTAAAATTGCACGATATATATTTTTATATCCGGCTCGAAGGACCAAAATGTTGAGTTGAAAGAGTAGACTGCATTCGTGGTTAAAACATCTTTAATAATACTAACAAATAATTGAGAAATAATTAAAAAGTAATATGATTTGAATAGAAAACAAAAGATGAATGAAAAAATTATAAATAAAAACAATATGACAAAATTGATTGATTTTTCATTCATTTAATTTAAATAGTAAAATGCTATTTTTGTTCTTTCTTCAAATTCATAGAACAAAAATAGCAATTCACTATTTAAATTAAATGTCTGATAAAATAGAATTCCTCACATACAATTATTTACCATGTTAATTTTTAGGAGTTTAAACTATCCAGTGACAGTAAAAAAATAATCGCATTAAGGCTGAATGAATTTTGATATAATCAATCTTTAGTTGGAAACAGGGCGACTAAGTGGGAGGGGAAATAATCTGAAAAAATTAGGGGATTTTTTTTACTATTTAGAAACAATTGACGGGTGGAGAAGAGTGTTTTTTTTTAGGTGCCTAAGGTCCAGTCTAATATATATATATAAATATAAAATATACAAAAGGAACGTGGAAATCATTTAAAACAAAGTATTTGTAATGAAATAAAATTAAATTATCTTTCCAATGAATGTAATAAACAAAAAAAAATTGCTTCCAAATTGAATAATTCAATAAAGTGCACAAAATTAAAAACTAAAACATACATAGTACAAAAAAAACAGATGATAAATTATTTTGTACATTAGTAGCGACTCACCAATCATACAAACTTGCAAAAACTTTTTATTTCCAAAAGGAATTAAAATATATTAATAGTTATCCACACACACAAATAGTCCACAGACCTATCAACAAAGGTTTTGTCTAGAGTTAGGCAGTGTAGTTCATTTGAGTGAGCGATCAATTTAGTTCGATTCACGCTACTGAACTAGTTCATTTTAGTTCAATTTAGTTTAATAGTCCATTTATCGGAAGATAAAAAACAAAAATTCACTTAAATATTATGTTAATTATTTTTCTGAACTTTCTTGAATTCATTTTTATTCCTTGTTTTGCTTTATTAAGTTCAATAAAAATCCTTTTTTTTTGTTAATAATAGAATTTTTGTTTTTCATCAAATTAAATTTTTTAAATAAAATTAATTTCATTGTAGTCAATTTTTGTTATACTGTATGTTTTATTTTTAAAGAAATAGTATCTTATTTTATTGAAATGTTGTTTACAATGCAAATGTATGTTAATTTATAGACCGTGAAGATGAGGATTTTCCTCGAAATATATTGGTAAAATTAACATAAAAATAGAATTTTTATTGAAATTAAAGTAGTACAAGGAATATACAAATTAAGAAATAAATTTTTAAATAAATAAAAAAAGCACATAAAAAAACTTCCGAACACTTCAGTGCCCCTTCGACCATTAATAGTTTCGGCTTAAGCCAGACGCTTTCAAGTTTTTACTGGCCACGTTCAGCATCAGCTTCAGGATAGTTTACCTAGGATTCTGAACACAATTTTTGTAGTTAAAGTGCTAAGAACAGGCAATTTGTGTGGTGATGACCTATGACTTATATGCGCCGCAGAAGACTGACAAATTGATGACAGCTACGCTGACACGAGCGGTGACATGAACTTTAAAGTCAAAGTTGGCCTTCATCAAAATCAAAAATTTTGGATTTTATAGAAAACAAAATCTATAAAAATCGGATTTTTAAAAGGTTTTTTAATCCATCATCATCGTAACCATCATCCAATAGAATTTGACAAATAATGGCTTGACAGATAGGCAACAAACTATATTTTGGTGTAAAAAGGATATTCGCCCCAAATGTCAACCAAAAGCTCTAATACTACGTTTTCATTAGATCTGAAATGAGGTAATTTCAAAATAAGCTCATCTGGAACGGTATTTCCTATACAAATTTGACGTTCCAAATGAGCTAATTTCGAAATAACTTCATTTCTGCTCTAATGAAAACGAAGTATAAAATTACCTTTTTCCAGAACAAAAATTTAAATCTCAACAAATTCGAATTTTCAATAGATATTTCATAAGCCAGTACCGGCTCGTGTGGCCTCGGGGTTAGGGCTTTTTCATAAACGTGAAATGCTTGAGAAGACTATTTTAATGCCATAGTTTGGTTTTTGGCGTGAATTTCAAACCGCTTTTATTTTTCATTTCAGAGGTGAGTACCAGGCTATAGTGGTCATACGTTAAGAAATAAAAATTATGAAATGAAATTAATTTTGAACCGGTTCACATTTTGGGTACTCAGCTCTCGATATGAATTTCATCGTTTTTAAACAAATGTCACTTTTATATAGAAATTTTATTTTCACTTGAACTGAGTACTAGGCTTCAGTTTGCAAATTTTTAATACCCACTTTGAATAAAAAAAAATTTCATTTATCTGATAGTTTAACAGAATCTTGAAATGCTTCAGAAGACTATTTTAATTCAATAGTTTGGTTTTTGGCTTGTCAGTAACACTTAATATTCAAAAATAAACAAACGTAAGATATAAAATAATTTTGTTTGCTTTTTTATTCAATTATAAAAACTTTTATTTTAATTTATTGACAAATGTCACACTTTTCCACAAATCTATTATTTTTTCCTACTGGTCGTACGCTAGGAAATGAAAATTATAAAATGAAATTAATTTTGAACCGGTTCATATTTCACTCTCACATTTGGGTACTCAGCTCTCGTTATTTTTTCCATCGCTGTGAAATATGTATCACTTTTATATGGAAATTTCATTTTCACTTGAAGTGAGTACTATGCTTATTGTATTATTATTTTTTAAAAAACTCTTAGAATGTAACACAAATTTCTCTTTGGTTCTTTGAAGATGATTCAGTGCATAGTGCTATTTTTCATGCCATGCCAAAAGCTGGAGAGATCATGATTCCTAGTCAACTTTTCCCTGTATTCAAACTTGCGAGAAAAGCCCAGCCCTATATAGTCAGGCTTCTGAAGGACATTCAATTTAAGAAAAGACGGCAAAGGAGAATCTATTAAATGGTCAAGAATTGCAGAGTTAAAGCTTTTAAAAGAAAAACCATAACAAATATTTTTCAAGTACAGTCATTTAGAAGAATATCGTTCATTGACATTAAAGCGGGATTGAAAAGATGTCACTCTACACAAACTAAAGCCAACACTGGAAGATCTGATGTCTCTTGGGAGTTACCTGTAATAAGGAGCTATGAACACAAAGAATTTTATTATTCTTTGAAACCAGAAGAGTAGAAAACTAATATTGTTTTAAAAAATAATAATAAGACAAATTGTTTTTTATAAAAACTAAATATTTAAATGAAAATAAGACTAAATTAAAATAATTTTTAAAGTTTTAATCTGAAAAAGAATATTGAAAAATGATAAAAATTTTCTCACGAAGAGACGTAACTCATTCATCGATTTTTTTAAAATTGTTTTAAGTAAAGTATTAACTCTGGAACGCATACCATTTAAAACGGTAGTAAATTGTTTCAATTTTACAAATAAAAATACAAACATAACGCCTGTAAAGGGATATCCAAAACTCCAAAACTTAAAATTGCTCTCCTGTTAAATGGTAAAAAGGCAGATACGTCTGTTTGTGAGATAAGGGACGATATGTACGAGTATTATTTTAAAGTAAGACATTGAAAAAAAAATGCGGAAAAAAATTATTTTTTTTTTAAGAACTAAAACTTGTTAGTTTGAAAGCTAAACAGATAAAATGGCATTTGAATTCATGCATCAATATGGATTTACGCAAACAAAACAAATAAAATTGTTGTTTGTACCTAATATTGTTATTTATAATATTAAAAAAAACATTCTTAGAAAAAATAAATGGAATGCCAATTTTAAGTTATTATTAAAATGCAGATAAAAATTGAATTTAAAAAAAATTTAATTGTTTTTTTTTTCTAACAACAAATGGTTAAATATCTTCTTTCTAAATATTATCACAATTTCATTTTTGAAAACGATCTTATTATGATTTTTCCTATAGAATAGTATGTAAGAGTCAACCGCGTGTAAAAAACAGTTTTTTTGATTTTATGGATATAAGATATGATTTTTATACAACTTGAGCCACTGTTGTGTGCTGTCAGCAAATATACTAACAACTTCAACCAATATCAATCTAAATAAATAGATTCACTCTACACTGACTTTGCCGGCAATGCTCTCTGTCTAAAAGAGTCGTTAGCGTTATGGGTATTGAAGCTTCAAGTATTGTGCGGTTCATCGCATCTCAACGTCGTCGTCAAATTGTTGATTACTGCCCTTTCTACATTCCCACCGCAGCCATGCAAAGAAATATTATATTTAAATGAGTGTAATAATTGACAAACTATTGGGGCAGGGTTACCAGCGTGAATAATTTGAATCAGATGAGTTGACATTTTATGGACTTCAAGAAAATAGGTATCAGGTTTAAAAAATGTGCTCAAAATAATATTCATACATATGTATGTTAGAAAGGGAGAAAAGTAGTAAATTTAAAAAAAAATTAAGAATTTGTGGATTTTTTTTGACGTTCTCGTAAATTTGGAGGAGTCAGTCCACTGTGAACACCGTCCAACTGACTCCTTCGACTTTTTTGACTTTACAAAAGAAAACGTCAACAAAAATCTACATACCTTTAAAAAATAAAATTTTCTTGAATTTGTTTTTTTGACGTTTTCTTTTGTAAAATCACAAAAAGACGAAGGAGTCAGTCGAATGTGAACAACGTCAAATGGCTCTACTGAAAAGCTTCAGATTATGACATGTCAGTAAGTCAGTTTGCTTTTGAGAATTTGACCAACTGTGTCTAAAAAAATGTCAATATGCTCTTCATTAATTAAAATATTTTTGTTGTATGACAGTAATATAAAGAAAAGATATAGATTGGTGGATGTAGAAGTTTCAATGATAAAAACAACGTACCAGGTGATTTTGGAAAGCTTTACTCGACACGGTGACACGATCTTCATCCAGGGCCTTTCTGATATCTTCTACCACGAATATTTTAGAAAAGAAAGAGAGAACTGAAATTGGCCTATTTTCATTACCATTGGGACTTTTGGGAACAGGGATTACCTTAGCCAACTTCCACTGGCTAGGAAAAACATTTGTCATAAGGATAGTGTTAAATGTATGCGTAATTAAAGGTGGGATAACTGGAAGAATAGCCTTAACAATCATAGGATGAAGTTTATCTATCCCTACAGCATTCGATTTAATAGAAATAATACTCTCGATTACATCAGTACTATCAACTCGTGAAAACTGGAAAAGTCGTTGCTGCAAATTTAACGATTCAATATCTAAGTTGAGTATATAATGGAACCGTTTGAAGAAACATCAGGCAGAAAAGGTAACGATAGTGTAGTGTAAATAATGATTGATTAGATTTATATAAACATCATCTTAAACTCATAATTCTGTTTTACAGCTCATAATTCTCGCAAGTTCTTCCACAGTTGTCGCCCACTCAAAGACAGACTTAAGCTATACAAGAGAGTTTTAGCTACCTGAGTTTTGGAAACAACCTTGTTCCGCAGTTCGCGATACATATTGTGAAGCACATCTAACTAAAGCGTCTCCATCAAATAATATAGGCTAGATTTCGTTGATTCAGAAGCTGACGAATTTCTTCAGTCAACCAGGATCGGTGATGGTGGTACACATTTTTAGTGACAATAGGGACATGGTGATTAAAAAGGTTGACGATATTGTTGTTAATGAATTCGATTTGCTCAGTTGAAGATGTTATGCCGTAGACTCTCACCCATTCAAAACTTCGAGTACCTATTTTGATCAGGTGCAGCATAGTCAATATGATTGAAATCTCTGTAAGGAGCATAATCTACACCAAAATATAAAGTTAAATATATAAGATCATGCCTAGAAAAAACCGGGGCAGAGAGCTGATCATAATATAAAACGCTGTTTGAGGCGCGAACAAAGGACGCATCCAGAAGTGTGTTTGTATGCGTAGATTAAAATGCTCGTCACATGAAATATATATTTACATTTTCCATTTTTTTGACATTTGGAATGCCAGCTTTTTTTTCGTAGTATTAATTCTCATATTCGAAGTTTGCTTAGAATATAGAACAGATTGAAAAATTGACATTCAAGCTGAAATGTTATATTCTTTGCAAGTTTCAATCAGTAACGCTTATATTTTTCTGCCTTACGAGTATAAAAAGTTCCAAAAAGTATTTAAAGTATTTAATTTTTAAAATGCCTCCCAATTCCAACGATCCAAATTGCCCGTGTAAAATGGCATACTAGTATACAATCTTACCCATGCAAGTAAACCAACCAGGCAAGTTAACCAAAAACCATTTTCAATTAAAATTAAACATTATTTAAAACAAATCAAAGTTCAAAGTAAAATAAACATAAACAATACTCAACAAAAAAAATAAAATCAACAATTCATTTAAAACAACTTCAACCTATATAAGTTAAATAAACATTAACAAACTTAAACACCGAACATTGAACGTTTTGGATGTATTTATGGCTTTTGATAATACGTCCTCAGTCCAGGACTGCCTCTCTAAAGTTCCTTCATATTTTCCAACCATTTTCACTCTAAGGAAAATGAAAATGTAAGGGTAAGTATAAAATGGCACACTATGCCATTTTAGGCGAGAGCTAAGTAGGCCGTTTTCCCCGTATAGGATTTTTTCATTTAAGTTTTAATTCCAAACAGACAGAAATAGTTATAGGCCAACTTATTTCAGTAAATTGAAAAGAAATACTTGATACTTACATGCATTAACTGCTTTCTCCAAAATTCACTATTTTGTATAGTTTTTTGTCAACAAATTTTTCTTAAAATTTTATTGTTTCTACTCTTGGAGATGGCTAGAGACATTTTGGTCTGTCAAAGGGGAACGGAAGGCGCATCATCCGAATTTGCGCCTTCCACTCAGACAGTAACAGTAATGCAATAGCTGCTCTCACATTTCTTTTGTCGGCCAATCCAAACGACGAATAATAATTTCTAGAAAATAGAGCTTAACATGTCTAGGCTGCATTCGGATGCGCAGCAACCAAATGCCTTGCTCTTGGATATACTGCGTAAGACCTCTTACTCGTTGTTCTAACATTTGACTTAAAGCTCTATTCAAATAGTCTTGCAGAACTTTCTTAGGTTCCGAAGCCATTGGGAACCGTTCTGACCTGCGTCATCGACCAAAAAAGCATGTTTGAGCCTTACATTCGTGTAAAGAGGGCAATCTTAGATATGTCATTTGATACTCCATTCTTAGAAATCTCTAGTAAACTAGATATATTTAGACCAAAATGCAATAGAAAAAGTCCATTTTCTCACCGAAACAGCCTAAATAAGCTTGTCCTACCTCCGCCACCGGTTTCCTTAACGATTTGACTAAAAGTATCGGTTGGTTTCCTCTTTTTAAAAACCTGCGATGAAATAAGTAATCTCTTATTGTTGCCTGCTGAACTTGTATAATGGGCCTAGTAAAATAACCGCGGGCTATCTTGACCTGGTTTGTATTGTGTCACTCGACATTTTGAAATAAGGATAACGCATAAGATAGTTTTTGAAAATGCCATCTCCCCAAAATATGCATTTGAAAAATTCATTTTCAAATGTCTTCATATCTCTTTTCCTTAATGCACTGCAACGAAATGCCCATACTGAAAGTTACTCCCTTGTAGCAGACCTTTCATTTGACACTAATTTCATTCGTGGCCGCTCGCACCCAAAAATGCCCATTCTTCTTTCAAATAATATCTTGAAGTTGCTTACATTTCGTATATGTCGGTGCTGCCAGATAAACTAAAGAATTGTGTTCACAAAACCTTCTTATTCTGTTCGATTCTACGATTTTACCCTGGTGGGCCATTTTAGGCCACCTTCCCCTACATTTATTATTGCGCGATTGTCAATTATTGATTCATAGTTGATAAATCGCCGGCTGAATACTTAAGTGTCCCATATACAAAAAAAAATGTGTGAGTACCGGGACTCAAGGGCTGATGTGTAAACATCAGTGTAGTATATAGTTTATACTATAGCTTACAGTATATAGTAAACTGATGAGGTTGCCAAAGGCGCCCGTCGAATATGTTATGTTATTTCATGTGATTCAGGGCTGAGCGTAAATATGTATTTAATTTTGTTTCTAACCTCACCCTCCACTTTCAAAAAAGGAACTTTTAGAGAATGTGACAACTCTTAAAATCATACCCAATTTAGACCTTAAAATTATAACAGTCGCACCATGCCTTAAAAAACTGCATTTTCCACAATTATATGATGATGATGATTTTCCCGACACTATTTAATGCACAAACCGTTGGCTTGGTTGGTGTCGTTGGTGCATTAGTAAACCCAACCACATTACCGACATTTACCACATTATCTCATTTTACTCTATTCAATGCACGAACCATTCGCATCCATTAGTTAAAAATCTAAATAAACAAGATGGTGGCGTATCCGTAATTTTGTCTTTCCTCTTTCAAGTTTACCCATACCGAGAGTTTGTTTTTTTATATACCTAGCGCTAAGATGTTTACACATCAAAAATTATTCCTCAGAAAACGAATTTTAAGATTTGAAAAATAATTCCGTTATTTTTTACTTGACAATTACGACTTTTGAATTTTTATATATATACATTGAAAATTCCTTTTTTGGATTTTGAAGTCCTGATGTCAAACAACGTTACGGTTAATTAGAAAAAAGATAAAGTTTGAAAAAAGTCAGAAATGGATATAGAACCCTCTTCCATACGAATGCGAAATCTATGAAAACCAAACTTTAAATTTCCTATGGATATAGGACTTTTATGCACTGGACATTCGGAAATCAACGAAAGCAAAAATAGTAAAAAAAAATCTAAATTTCTAGCATTATTAATTTTCATAATTTTACTTTAAGTGATAAAAACATAAAACAAAAAGTAATACTAATTTAGTGGCTATGCCTTTCTTTAAACTAGATTGGATTATTTTTAAGTCGATAAGAAACGTATAAAAATGATAAAGCATTTTAACACTTAATTATGAAAAATACTGAACATGAACTTTGGTCCATAAAATTTCCTAGAAAAGAACATTCAATTTTATTCGGAGTTGGTTTTAAAAATACTTCAACATTCGTAAGAGTAAGTTTTAGTATTTTTTTCACACTTCTTTTTAAATTAAATTTCTTTTTTACCTTTTTTTATTTTTATCTATTTTAGTAAAAATTAAAAAAAAAATGTTTAATTATCATCGATAAAAACTTTGTTTAGAATACATTAAACCCAGATTTTTAGTTTGTCAACCTGAAGATATACAGGGTGTCCAGTAAATAATGGATAACCTTGGAATGCCTCATAGTAGACTTTATGACCGTCCTGAAAACTAATAAAAAAAAAAGTCTATACCAACTACAAGAAAACATATGTGCATTTTTTTGTTCAGTGCATTATTTTTTGCGATACTTTACGTTTTTGAATACCACGACTACAAGTGAATGAATTCTACCGTTTTTTTTTCGTAGCAATATTTAAAACTATTTGTGCCAAAACATAAGAAGACAAAAATTATGAAAACTGTTGGAATTCTTAGAGAAAAAAATTATTGAACTTTGATTTTTGATGCAAAATTTGAAAGAAAATTATTTTTGAAAAAGTTAAATCATTTCTGGTATGAAAAAAGGCATAAATACCTAAGTGGTCAACTATTTTTAAAATATGCGTGTCGAATGCGGATTTTAAAATGTTATAGTTTATTATTGTATCTAGAACCAATAGCAAGTTATTTGTAAAAATCTGAAATACTAGAGCCAATTTTGCTAAAACAAAAAAATTTAAAATTAGCACAGTAAACGTGAAAATAATACTATGCGTTGAACATGGTAGATTTTTGATTGATTGTCTGTCTTTATAATGTTGTCCTACTGATAAATCCAAGCTTTTAAATTCTAGGGCCGAATGCAACATTACCAAAAATGTTAACAAAGTGCAAAAAAAAACTGCTACATTTTCGAGCTTGTTTTGAATTATACCTCTTCAATTGGCCTTTTAAAAAACCATCAAATATTTTGGTAGAGGTTATTAACAAATAATTTTCTTATAAGAAAGAGGTGCATTAAATTAATCGAATACAGCAAGCCGATCAGCTTCTCAGAGTAGGTATGCAATCTTGTGCAAGCCGCTGCATTACAAATATGCCAGATATACAGGCAGGTGGACATGAGGTCTGGGGCCAATTTTATGGCCACCCCATTCACCAGACCTAAATCAACTTGATTTTTTTATTGGGCTGCATTAAGAAAATCGTGTACAGCAAGCCCATCAGGTCCTGCATTAGAAGATTCTGAGCAAAAATTAACAAGATTATTATAAGAATTTCATTTGTTCGGAGGTGCAGAGCCTGTATTTAAATGGGTGGAAAACAGTTTGAGCATTTGCTTTAAATTAAAAAATAAAATATCTATTTTTGTTTTTGTTTTCTAACTAAGTGATCAAGCGATTGAAAGTTGGCTCAAATCTCAAAAGACTATTTGTTTGAAGAAAATAACAAATAAACTAAAAGCAACTGCGAAAATATTTTATGGTTTTTTTTTTATTAGTTTTCAGGACGGTCATAAAGTCTACTATGAGGTTTTCCAAGGTTATCCATTATTCACTGGACAACCTGTATTAATAGTCTTATTTAAAATAATTTTGTTTCCTCATTTCTACCTCGTTTTTATTTCTTTTCACACTATTTAAAAAAAATCGATTTTACTTATTCAGCCCTGAAAAAAAATCCTAGCCAGAATTTGAAACGTCGGCAAATAATCAATAAATATTGAATTAAATCAAAAACAACATTTTCGGGTTCTTAATTAAAGATTTTATATTGATTAATGATCAGCGAAAATGTTACTTCTATTTATACTTTTCCAACTGACTGCAGAGTTGATGGTAAAACAAATAATAATGTTTATATTCTGAATTACATAAAATCTAATTTTTAATAAAATAAAAGATTATTTGTCAACAAAAATCAGTTAAAACTTTTGAAAATAAAAAAAAAAAACTTAAAAACATAAAATGAATAAAATAAATTGTTTTACAAACAATATGGTTAACAAAGTATTTAACTACCTTTTTGTTAACTGTTCGATTTTAATGAAATCCAATACTGGTTGGTTCATCATTTTTGTATGTTCACCTCTCCCCCTGAAAGTGGCACAAGTCTCCCATTCGTAGTTTTTAACAAAACAAAAATAATATATTCTGTAAGGAAAAAGGTAGCACCACTTTGTACTTATATTAACAAAAACAAATATTGAATAAGACTAAAAATTTACCTATTGCTAAATTTGCAGACCAATTCGCGAAAAATGACTATGCATTCACGAACCATAATAAAATATTGATCCTGAATTATTTTTTTTGAGTATTGTATAGGATATTCTTTAATGCTCTCCCAAACAAACCTCTACAGCGCTCATTGACAACCAAATTTCCAATGATAGTTTTAACTGGTGCTTTAAACTTGATATTTGCGACCTTAAGTTTTTGGCCATTCATATTTCTTAAAAGCCAAAAATAATAGGGGGATCCCAACTGAAACTGGCGAGATGGTTTTCGACTAACTGCTGTTTTTTTAATATTTAAAAAACCCTACTTCATTCGAAACTGTTTTTCACCCACTCCATCCAGAATTGAGAGGGCTTTTTATTCGGTGAGTTAAAGAGTGAAAAATCCATGCTTTTGCTAGTTTCTCGAAAACCATCTCTTTTTTCGTAAAAATGTCTGCAAAAATTGTATCGCAATAGATTTTGCGAAAAATATAAACCAACATAATGTATGTAGTTTTCAGAAGAAAACTTTCTTTAGTATGTATGTAGGTCTGAAAGATGGTAACCTTGTTTGGGTGGCGTTAGGCGAATATACTTGAAATAGATCAAATAAATTAATGCGTTTTTCTGACAGGAAATCTGCATTATAAGAACAGACGCATAGATACCTACTTATAAAAGACAAAAACTGCTTTATCATGATAAGAATTATTTGCCTCCTTTCAGAAGATGAATTAAATATTAATTTTTTTAAATGCGAAGCTTTGTCAAACAACTTCCTTTAATTTGCATTATGCATTATAAATTTGAAAGTGAGTTTGAATACAAAGGTGGGTATAAAAATCACAATGTGGTTCAGAATTATAAGCTTAAAAAAGGATTAAGTGAAGTGTACATAACTATGAAAACTTTTGAAATTTATTTTAATGCATTTTATAAAATTAAAACAAGAAATTTGTTCGCATTACTCCGACTATGTTATGTGGTATCTGATATGTATGATATGATATTTTTGCTAATATACTGATGAAAGGTATGTTGAGATTGAAATATTCGCTGAGTTACATCAAAGGACAGCTTGATGATGAATTAACTCGTTTTTGTGGCATTGCACATCAATCTTTAAGACCCCTAGCCTGGACTTGTCTCCCTGACTCTATTTGCCCGACTTCCAAACACTATTTAAGGCTCGATAAATACAAAATTCAAAAAATGGTCACTATTGCGGATGAGAACGATCGAAAATTTGTTTGTAAATAGGGAATTACAAAGAAAACAGAACCCGCGCAGAAAAACATTCTAGTTTTCGACATGGCACTAGAGAGTTTTAAATAGGTTCTGACAAGGCCCTAGCATGGCTGAGTAATGGCCAAAACTAGGGCCTTGTCGATTATGAACCCTTTTGCCTCGTCAGAAAAAGCACTCTAGGCCTTTTGCTAGAAACATTAAAAAGGGTATTTTAGTATCGGTTGTAATCCGATAGTAAAATAACTCAGATCAAAAATAAAAACCTGAATAATAAAAATAATAGCGCAAATTTTTATGAATTTAATACAATATTAAAACAAATTTTGTATGATACTGGGCATTTTTGTATAAATACTCTTATTATCATATTATTTGATTTAGTATCGTGTACAAAAATGCGCTTAATCTAAACTAACTACATCCCCTCACAAAAACAACCGGATATGAACCACTTGAGATGAACCATCTGGTATTATGTAAATATAGTTTAACCCTTTCGGTACGGATGTGGTACAAGTCCATATAAATGTTCTTTGTCTTGTACCACATCCGTACCGAAAGGGTTAAGACAGTTAATTATAATTTTTGATTAATTTTAATGAAACGTTCAAAAGAAATATGTGTGTACAATGTAATAACGAATTAGAAATTCATTAAATAAATGTTTTTTTCTTATTATATACAAATAATATATCATATTTTAGTTTTTAGTTTAGTGCAGTGTACAGATATTCTTATCTTACTATTTATATAAATTATTTATATAAATAAAAGCGTATTTTGTTCAAACAATTTTATAAACAAATTATGAGCTACTGGTTTTCTTGTAAAAAATGCAAGTTTGCTTCAAGTTTTTGTCTGAGTCGGATGTGTTGTTTTTCACAAAAAAATAAATAGTGGAAGTGAATTAAAATATAAAAAGAATCTGGGTACGACCCACACTAGTAACTTATACCATTGGTGCCTTTGACAAACATTTCAGCTATTTATAATAGTACAGTTTTGATTTTTTTTTTTCGGGAATAGCTTATACAATTCTGAGAATCTTACTTATCTTACTTTTTTCCTAACTTCTCTCGGTATGGAGGTATTAATTATTAAAGCCAATTATTTCAAAACAGAATACCTTTTAAAAAAAATGGTTGCAAAGAATATAAAAAGACAAATTAAGTGTCAGATGCAAAATTTTGATTTTGAAACGATTTTGAGTGTAAGAATTTTTCGAATTAATACATTTTTGAAAAGTCGTTTTTGGCAAACATTTTGATTTTAATCTTTTCAAAGGCTGGTTTTAAAAATTGTAAATTTACACAACATAAATATGGTATTAGTATCCCACATATGTATATATCTCATTACATATACAATTTTGAAGTCGATATAGTCTAGGAACTATATCCCTTCACGTAGGCACTTGAATGTCACCTCAGTTTGAGGGTGTTTTTTTGTATGTTTTTGGGGGTGGGGAATCCGAATCCGGAGTTAGTTTTTGTAAAATCCGGTGCGAAGTCATTGGCGCAAAATTTTAGTCGATTTAGTACGATGTTAAATCATTTTTAGTATAATACTAGATTAAAAAGTGTATTTTGCTAATTTTAAACGAGTTTAGCATCATACCATCTTCTAACATTTTACTAAAGTTAAAATCACCAAATGGCTATTTTAACTTTTTAGTATCGTACTAAATCCACATGACACTTTGACGTTTAAAATTGTCAAAATCAGGGGTGTTTGTGAATTTTTTGCACGAGCTGTCACTTTTTTGGACGTGTTCAGCTGAATTTTATGAAGGAAATTCGTTTAGTATGATACTAGTTAAAAAGTATTTAAAATTTAGAAAATTTTAGTAAACTGTTAAGGAATTAGTAAAATGTTAAGTAGTATCATACTAAATCCTTAATAATAGGCTGTTTAAAATTTTGCGCCATTGTTATTAACAAATTTTGATGCATTTTTGTAATGCAATTAACGTTATTAATGTTAGACAACATTTTTCAGGTAAATGTTGTTCCTTAACGAATAAATTTGATTTTTATTCATGTAAATCGGTTTATAATTGCCAATTGTTTCTTAGTAGGAAGTGCGAGTGCTCAATTGAGGCAGCGCGAGCCAGAAGAACGTGTTTTTTGGGTAAACGGTCAGAGTTATCGTGAAAATTGTCATAAAAGAAATTATTTTCTACATTCTGACAAACATTTTTGTTTGTATTTTGTCTCAATTGAATTATTAAATTCGGAGATATACAGATAAACCTTGACTCAGGGTAAGATTTTTCACATTCACATGTTTAAAGAAGACCAATTTACTCAAATTTGCGAACGATAAAGCATAAAACAAGTATTTTTAATTTATACTCCTAATTTGTACGATTAAAACACTTTTTAAATTTTTAATTAACGGTATAAATCAGATTTTGGGGGACTTTGGATATGTTGTTGAGGATAAAATTCTGCGTCGATACCAGAAATAAAATTTCATGAATTAATTTGTCCCTGGTCCGATCCTATCTTTCTTAGACTAATTGTGTAATAATGTGTAAATTAAAATTTGTCTGAAGTGAATATCTTATTCCGTTCTCGAGATATTCCAGATAAATGCCATTTTATATCTCCTTTTTAAATTGCTGTAGTAAGAAAACGGTTTATTGAATTTGTTAGAAAACCTTTTTAGCACGGTATGACAATATTATCTGTAAAATAAAATTTATCCGAGGTCGATATCTTCATTCATTCTCGAGACATGGTGGACGAAAAAATTACCCCGAACGTACGTGCATACACATTTACAGACATCTTGCTTACATTAATAATTTTTATTGCATTACAAAAATGCATCTAAATTTGTTACTAACAATGACTTCGCACCAGATCTTGAAATAACGCAGACGAAAATTATTTTTCAACTGTTTTTCTTAGTTTAAAAAAAAATATAAAAAAAAGATATCTATCAATTATTTAATGCGTAATTATGTGTAGAATTAAAGTAGTCTGAAGTCGATATCTTTTTTCGTTCTGGAGATATTCGAGACGAATGGCGTTTTACAGCTCCTTTTTAAATTGATGTAGTAAAAAAACGGTTGATTGAATTTGTTATAGAAAACCATTTCAGCACGTTATATCTATATTAATTTTCGAGATAAGGTGCATAAAAAAAGTACCCTTAACGTACGTATGTCCATATATACACATATACCAGGGACGGCGAGCCTTTTTTGGGACTCGTGCCATATTTTTAAAATAAAAACATAATTTAAAATAATTTTGTCGTGCCAAGATACAGTGTTGATCTATTTGTCTAGTGGCTACTATAGGAAACAAGTGATTAATTTTACAGTGTGCAAAATTTTATTTGTAAACTTAAAATAGATCAAGATTTCTTTTTTTTCCCCACCGCTTGAAATTGGGTTTTGTTGACCCTAAAATCACTAGCACATTTTTTTCAGGATTTTAAAATGATGTTCACAGGTCGTGAGCATAAGATTTCTACAAAAATAGAATATTTTCTATTATAAATATTATCTTTCCTTTCCTTCTATTCCTTCCAACTAGTGCCGTGCATTTGCATTTCAAAGACCTGAGGTCTTACTGGCATATAGTTAAAAAGTTATTATTATTATTATTGGGTTTTCAATAATGATTTTGGTGTCAAAATCATCTTTAGGAGATAAGGAAAAACTTTGTATATTTTACATTTATTAACATAAAAACGAATAATGTGCTTAAAGTTTTTAATTGACATTAACAAAAAGTTTAAGCAAAATAACTCCAACCACCCCTATATAATTTTATTAAGGGTTGAAAATATTTTTCGCTTATTCGACATTTAGTAAAGAACAAAATGGTCCCAACAATAATTTAAAAAAAAAATCATAAATATTGATTTTTTGACTTTTTGTGATGCTAAACAATTTTTAACAGAGTTTGTGACTGATTTGAAGTATCTTTATGGTTTTTTAAATATAATTATATTATATAATTTTTTGCTCAAAATACAAAACCATGCAGTTTTTTTTATAATATTAAATTTACACGTTTTTTCAACGTTTGAAAAAGATTTTTGGACACATGCTTTAACAAGGTACTTTAATTTTTTTTTGAAAAAAAGTTTTCATGTTAATATCAATTCAAATATAAATCGACCAAAAATTGTCACACTTATGAATTGTGTTTACCTTTAAAACGAGTTTTTCGTCCCAAATAAGACATTTTAAATTAATGCTAAAAGCTTTTTAAGAAAATTTTGTCTTATTGGTAGGTATACAAAAATCATAATTTCCACAGTTTTCGTTCGAATAAGATTAAATAATGCTCATTTTGGATTGTTTCTAACAACACTTAAATAAACAACTGTTAAGAAAAAATGAAGACAAAAAGAAGATGCTGTCGTTCAAAAATGCAATCGGAATTGATGACGTGCCTATAAAATTTCATCCCGTGCCATTGGTTCACCATCGCCGACATATATGTACAGACATCTTGATAAAAACTACCGATTCTGATTCTAGAGACCTCAAAACGTGAATATATGTGTGTATGTGAAAATTTTTAATTCGACAAATCGCACCAATTTTATAATTCTTTTATCCTTGTCGTTATCGATACTTGTGATGTAAACCAATTCAACATTTATCATTTTAATAATTACTTATTAACTAATAATTAAAAAAAAATATTTGTTCTTTAATTGTGCACGAGCAATAATTTTGCACTTTCCTTTGATTTTGACAGGTGTTTGTTCCTTTTTCATCGTTTAAAAATCTGTTACAAATTTGTCACGTCGAAGAAGTTATGGAATGCCATTTAAAATACGACACAACAAAGAAAACGAGTGACGTGGAAAAAACGAGATGACATCGGTAATTGGGATGAATAACATTCAATAGGAAGTTAATCAGTCCAATTCTAAATAAAAGTTCCCGGGAAAATGCTTCCCTTTTCCCTACTCTCCAATTCTAAACTATAAATTCCCGGGATTTTTTTTCCTTTTCCTTAATTTAAGCAAACTTCGAATATGAGAAATAATACTACGATAAAGAAGCTGCCATTCTAATGGCCAAAAAAATGGAAAATGTAAATATATTTGATGTGAGGAGCATTTTAAATTTGGGAGAACAAATCTTGATGGGAGTTTTTTTCCCGGGGAATACTTAGAATTGGGTTAAATATCAAGAAAAAAATAAACAAAAAAGTCTCGTGCTTTTTGAAACTTTTCTTTCAGAAAGTTTTCCGAAACATGCCAATTTAGGAAAAGTTCAGACTATAGAAGTACTCCACGTTTCACGTTTTACGAGAAGTTGTTTTTTTCCTTTTGGCGGCCGTTTGACATTTATGACAGCATTTTTGACAGATTTTGTAGTTGGTGCTTAAAACCATATGCGCACAATTTTAGACGATTTAGTACGATGTTAAATCATTTTTAGTGTGATACTAGTTTAAAAATTGTGTTTTGTTAATTTTAAACGAGTTTAGCATCGTTATACCCTAACATTTTTACTAAAGTTAAAATCAACAACTGGCTATTTTATCTTTTTAGTATCGTACTAAATCCATACAAGAATGAGATGAACCCCAAGGTTCCAGGTTCGAGTCCTGCTGGTACTCAACTTTTTTTCCTTTTTTTTGTAAATAATGAAGTTAAAATGATAAAAATATACATATCGAATACTAATTTAAGGCACATGATGGGTTTCTATCAACATATAAATTGATTTACAACGCATAAAAACAATAATTGTGCTCATCAAATCAAATCCTACAAATATTCTGTTGTCTGCTTAATTATAAATTTACTAGTAAGCAAAAGGTTTAACATTTTGGAATAGATAGTAAATAGCTAAATACTTAGGAAATTGCTAACTAGTAAAATGTTAAGCCTTTAACAATAAACGATTTGTAAAACGATACGAAGCCAGTTTTTTCTAAGACAAGTGAACCACGCCGTTAAATATTTGAAATTTTTTTATTGCTCCGCTCCCGAGTACAATATTTGCGTTCGAAACCTTGATAAAGAGAACGAATAACGATATAGTCACAGTAAAGATTGACGAGCAAACTATCCTCCGTCAAAAATTGAACAAGCTTATCTTTGCTGTACAGCTGCTGAAATTGAATTGCTAATATTATATAAAAATTCAATTAATATTTCTTAGGTTGCGGAGATCACTGAAAACTCATAAACTTGAACTGGTTAATTTTGCTGATTCCTTACAATGTTATTTTTTATACTCATATTTGTAGGATCATATTTTTGAAGATGTTTTAACATTCTTATTGTTAATACCATGAATTTATAAAAGTATCCATTTTTTGAAGGACATAACAAATTAATTACAGAAACATACTATATTTAAAAGTTAGAAAATAAAAATGCAAACATTCCGAAATGAGCACAACGGTTTCAAATATGTATGTACAAATCATTCAGTGACAGTCAGTCGACACATACGGACGTGCTAGCGGACAAAAATAGTCAGTGAATTTTAAACCACCCCGCCTGCACCGTAACCCACCCAACAGTTAGTTTCGCTAACGTGGTCAAAGGAGGCACATCACCCAAACCAGCAGCTTTCAAGAACCAGCAGCAGAAACACCCACAACCAACAAGGACCCCAGCCAAAACCATTTCAGCAAGTACAGCACCAGCAAAGATATCCAGACCAACATCAACTTCGTCAGCGATGAACCTCAGATCTGAAGTGCAACGTATTTTCGGATCCAACCTCATGTCCGTGATGCCAGGAGTGTTGTACCACATAACTATGGTCAGCTTAGCGAGGGGGAAAAGTCCATGGCGCTGGCTACCTTCATATTCCAGTTATGCAACTAAAGAAACTCCGAACACTGACGTATAACGCAAACTCGTTACACAGCCTGGAAAGAAGGACGACATTCAACTTGTTAATGAAGAACAACAACCCGGACATTGCGCTCATCAGCGGGACCAACGTCACCAATTGCAACAACATTGACATCATTGGTTACAAAACTTTCCGGAAGGACAAGAGGGAGGACCGGAAAGGCACAGCTATTTACGTGCGGAAGAAGCTGTCGCCCAACACCAAAGAAGTCACCATTTCTGGTCTGAAGACTTCCCCCTTCAAACCGGAACCTGCTAGACAGTGAAATAGACGCTGCTATAGATGGTCTGGAGCAAGCTGTCTGTGATGCATTGGAAGTCCAAAAGCGGCCTAGGACGCCAAGAGATAGGTACCAACATCTTCCCGTGTACATACTGAATCTGTAAGCACACAGACAGCGGCTGAGAAAGCGGCTCCAAAGGATTCATCAGAGAGAGCTGAACACTACCAACAGCAACTATCGGACGGTTTGGAGCAAGTTGCAATGTGTCAACGTCATGTTCCGAAACTCTGTGCAGCATCATAACAACATCCAGTTTCAGAAGAGGCTACAAGCGATCAAGCCAGGACCAGAAGCTTTCAAGAACATTAATAACATTGTTGGAAAACAGGCCCCAATTCCGGAAATCCTTATTCACAACAATATTGAAGTATCATCAACACAGGACCAAGTGGAAATGTTTGCCAAATATCCATTCCGCAAACCCTGCGGCCAAATCCGGAAAGCATCATTTTTAGTGACTCCAACCCAGCAAGTGACCCAACCGATAGCACACATCTCTGCAATATGGAGGAGGTAGGAGACATCATCGGGAATTCAAAGCCAAAATAGTCAGCCGGACCAGACGGAGTCTCAAACTACATCCTGAAGAGGCGGCCACACGCAGTGATGATCCTTTTAACTCTCATCATGAACAACTGCATCAATAACTGCTACTTCCCCCAAAGGTGGAAAACAGCTAAGATCGTGGCTATCCCGAAGAAAGGCACTAACAATCGTGTGTCCAATTACAGGCCAATTTGCCAATTTCGCTTCTGAACAACATAAGTAAAATACTGGAAGAAGTATTACTTCGGAGACTAAAGAGGTTTTGCAGCGAAAACGCCATCATCCCGGACATACAGTTTGGCTTTAGGGAAAAGCATTCCACTTTGCATCCGCTCCTGAAGTTCCAGCATGACATCACCATAGCGCTCAACAACCATCGTGTCACCGTTGGATGCTTTCTGGATGTCGAGAAAGCATTCGACAGCGTATGGATTGAAGCCCTTATCCCCGTCACTAATAAAAATACTTTTTTCTTTTCTTTCTTCCAGAAAATTCTACGTACAAATGTACAACTGCAAATCACAAGTGAAGAACATCAAAGCCGGAGTTGCCCAAGGTTCGAAGCTAGGCCCCTTCCTCTACAGCCTGATAACATCTGACCAACCATTGCCATCTGGATGCGAAAATCTCCTGAATGCTGATGACTCCCTTACTTATGCCGCCTCGATGTCTCCTCTGGTAGCGTTACGAAAAGTTGAGCACCACGTCAATAGACTCTACGCCTTCTACAAGAAATGGGGCATCCAGATAAACACCTCCAAATCGGAGCTTGTGTGTTTCAGGAGACCCAGTAGAGGTAGTTGCAGCGCAGCCAAGTGCAGAAGTCTGGTTCTGAAACTTCCGGACGGATCTACAATAGCAGCCAAAAAGAACGTGAAGTACCTAGGCATCCACTTCAACGAGTTGTTAAGGTTCCACCCCCACTCACGAAAAGTCATCAAAAAAGCCATCTGGGCCTTCCACCGACTCCATCCATTGATGAAACACAGAAACGGACTAAAAGGACGGAAAAGGACGAAGATACTTATGTACAAGCAGCTCCTGCGGTCTGTTATCAGCTATTCCTTCCCAGTCTGGTTCTCCTTCTCGAAGACGGCCATGAAGGAACTTCAAATGTGCGAAAGAAAGTTACTAAGGATTAATACCGGACTACATTTTGATCGGAATGCGAATGAGACATCACAGCAACGAGCGTCCTTACAAAGAGGCGAGCATCATCCCTCTGGACAGGTACCTACTGCTTCAAGCAAAGAAGCTTGTAGGACTCACTAACAGGCACCCAAATCAACTGATGAGAAGGATGGCCACTCAGCAGCGACACCCCGAACCGAGATACCTCAGTACGATGGAAATCCTGGTTGACAACATCATCACGTGCAACGAGCCAGCAGTTTCATTCTACGCTGACACAGTGTCAGCATAACACCGTGGCTAAATGCCAACCCATCCACCCACCAAAAGCACAACTTGACAACCGGGTAGGAAGACCCCGAGGACAATAAAGTCAGCCGGCTTTTAGATTTAATTTTTTGACAAGTATTTTATATTTTATAATCCTTTAAATTTAAGACAAAGTATAAGATTAGGCCCGCTATGTTCCAATAAATGTATAATATCATCGTATCTAACGAGTTATAACTCAAATTGTAAATATTATTTTGTTCAATAAACATATATATTTATCTATCTATATGTATGTACAAATATTTCTCATTTGCATTTAATTATTTTGACCAAAACTGAGTGTCAACATACCTTAAGATCAGAAGACTCAGTATAAATTGTGAATATTTAAAATGCTAGCAAATAGAAAGTTTTTTTGAATACTGGTGTAACATTTTTCAATATTATACAAATGATAATTTTAATTACTGAATTAAACATGGCAATACCGAAACGCATTATGAAAAAAACAGAAAAAAGTTGAACTTAGTTAAGATGTGCTTTTTGTTTAAACTGAAAAATGTTAGTACATTAGTGTTTAGTATTGCAGTTATATTGTACAAAATTGCCCCAGTGCAAAATAGTTGGTGGCCGGAACTGATCTCACTTTGTCCGAAACCTGTCACGTAAATGCTTCTAGGAAATTAGGGTTTACAGGAATATTTTAGTCCAACGATTCAAATTTCCGAGTGTCTCCAAGTGTCTTCCGGAATATAAAAATACAGTATAGCCAGTTGAGGGAATTACATATATAAATACATAAATAATTGTCGAGCACAACCACTGTACTTCACTAATAGTCTAAGAGCTGGCAACATATTTTTCGACCTCATCGGTACATGGATGAAACTTTGGTCACAGAAAGGTTGAGGGCTGTCAAGCGCAAAAATTTCACTTTTACACTCCGGGTCAGAGGTTTAGGTCTTGGTTTTTGAAACATTAAAAATAAGGGCCTAATTGATCGAACCGGAGTTGCAGACTGTTGTTTTTGTACTAAGTGGCTATTAATCTCTCAGTACTCAAAATTTTATAATTGTGGCGCAACTACATCCGTTGCTAGTGTTTGGTCTATTCAGAAAACTAGTGCCAGATTAACTTTTGTACATACCTCACTTCGTAAAAGGTTGAAATTTTGGTCACAGAAAGATTTGTGACCATCAAATACAAAAAAAAACAGTCTGCCACTCCGGTTCGATCGATTAGGTCCTTGTTTTAATGTTTTAAAAATTAAGACCTAGGCCTCTGACCCGGAGTGTAAGAGTGACATTTTTGTGTTTGACTGTCCTAAATCTTTCTATGACCAAAGTTTCATCTATGTACCCATGAGGTCGAAAAATATGTTGCCAGCTCTCCGGCTATAAGGCTTGAGATGTGTTCATCTTGTACCGTATGAATAAATAAATAAATAAATTGGGTGGCGCAACGGCTCCTGAAGAACCAGGGCCTAGTGACTTACAACTCGCAACCATTCCTGTCTGCGTGTGTCGACAGGATTGGAAAGGACCCACAATTTTATGCCGAATCTGAATGGCAAGACGAGAAGCACTTACTTATTCATGAAAAGTGATACTCTTGGAGGATTTGCCAATTCCACGCAAGAGGCAGTAGCCCTGAAAAAAAACTTTTTAGTTTTTAGGTGGACCGCATGAATTCCTTCTTTAACTAGCGGCATCTGAAATTATAGGGATCACCAATTTCAGAGTCCAGGAAGCGTGGTCACATTACAGAAGCTCCAGTTTCGTTAGCAAAACTTTTTTCAGTTATGAAGAATAATCATCTGGGTAACCTATTCTAGAGAATTTCCGTACGGAATTTACATCAGGAAATTAAAAAAATGCTTCTTTAAGACACAAATATTTGTTTCAAATAGTTTTTTTTACTGAATAAGTTATTTTAGGTAATTGTTTATTGTTTTGCACCCTTTTTATATTCCAAATCTTATTTTAACAAATAAAATTATCAAAAAGATTTTTTTTTACTGATGCGTTTTACTGATCGCTATAACCAGCCACTTACTCTCCATTCTTATGTGGCCTATTTGCATATCTACTCAGTGTTTGTTTTGTTTTTGTTTTGCTTATAAAATTTAAAAGTGAGTAATTAATGAGTATTAAAAAAACTCGGCTATTATGATTGATTACTTGTAAAGGGACAACAAATTGTTAATATTTTCACTTAAGAAACTTTTTGCGTATCTTAGAACCTTAAAAGAAATAGAATTAAATCCTAGCATGGGAAATTTTTGACATACAACTTCCTGCAGTATCAACGACGATACATATAAGTGTACATAAAACTACTTCACCCTAGGTTTCAGACACTTAATAATATTAGTATTAAAAATATATGATAAGTGGTTTGCTTGTATCAATTAATGATTCTTGAGATTTAATACTTTTCTCTGAGTAGCAAAAAAAAAAGCAGGTATAAATCAACAAGTAAAAGGGGCATATATTTTATTGTCATACAAGCATTGGTTCTTTCTTTCTCAGTTTATATTTTATTTGTTCTTAATTTTCCAGTACATTGTTTTTGTTTTTTTTTTTTTATAAATTTAAAACCTTAAATAAAATAATAAATTGGCGTCTTGTTTCGAGAAAAGTTAAATTTACAAGAAAGAGTAAACTATATTTAATAAGAGCTTGGTTTATTTTGGGTATTTTTTTTTCTATTAATTTTGTTATATTATTCGTTCCAAGTTTGATATTTCATTGTTTCAATAAATTAGTTTCGTAAGTTAAATTGAGTTTGTTTTCATAAAATTCGTTCGTGTCTGAAAACAATTTTCTACACAAAAAAAAAAAACAGAAAGTGTTTAGTCAAGGACATCTCTCTCATAATCCATGACCATACGACCAGTTGTTTTTTTTTTTAGAATACAAATTGTTATCGTTGTATTTTCTGTTAATGCTCATCGGAAATTGTACGAAATTTTGTTTTAACAAACGGTTATCTTAAAGTTTTATTGCCTGTTTAGTGTTTAGTTATACAAGCTTGAAATATTTACGCTCTCACATAATTTATATTTTTTAGTGGCTGGCTTTTTTTCTTATGTTAAATAAAATAATTGTTTATAACAAAATAATTAAAATTAAAAAATATATATATGTATATATCTATTGTATATTAGTTTTTTAAATCTCAAAATAATAAAAATAAGTTATGTATTGTATGTAAAGTATATAATGTATATATAAAGTTATAAATAACAAAAAAAGATAAATTCTTGTGTGAGATTTTGTCGGCATTTCAATGCCCTATATACTCTCTCATACTGATTCAGCGTATAATTCAGCAAACATACATGCAAATTAGTGTATGAATTCTTCGTTTTTAGTTTGGAAGGTGTATGTATAAGCACGATTAGCTCCAAACTGGCAATCAGCGTTCAATGGAAAAGTTTTGATGAAAAAAAAAAAAAAAAAAATAAAAAATAAAATAATGATACAAAAATCGAAATAGTATCCTCGACCAGTTAAGAACATCGGTGGTCTTGGTCTTTCCTTGTGCTTTTCTTCTCAGGTGTTTTAAGAAATTGACAACACTTATGCTTTTTTATTCTTCCTCTTTTTGCTTCGTAGGTACAGTTATATTATTTATTTGTTTCTTGTTTAGGTTTTACTTTTATGGTTTATAATAATTTAGATTTAAATGTTATAATTTTTGTTTTTATAGTTGAGTTTCAAATTACAAGTCTGTTTCACCATAGAGAGCCGTACTGAAGGACATGTAGTCAAGAGCTCCGGGTACACCGTTGGGTCCTTTGTATGGTGGCATTCTTTGAATACAGTATTCAGCTTGATCTGGTGGCAATTCGCGGCGGAGTTCATCGGGCAATATGTATGGCTTAAAAGAAAACAACGATTATTTAAAATAAAATTATAACAATTTTTGTTGTTTGTCTAGTTTATAACTTCGTCAGAAAAAAAAAATGTAAGGGTTTAATTTTGGGACACATACATTTTTCGTAACTTTAAAATAAGCAAACCTACCTTATCTGAAGCAAGAATTCTGAACGAATCGATGACCTGTTCTGCAGTATCGGTATCTGTGCTCTCCCTTGTCATGAAGTCTAGGAACGCATCAAAGTGAACGTAACCCGTTGAGTTTGGATCCACAATAGCTAAGATTCTTTGGAAGTCCAGTTCACCTTGACGATCCTTACCAATAGAGTAGCCTAATGACACAAGGCAAGACTTAAATTCTTCAGGAGACAAGCGACCCGTACGATTCTTATCGAAGTGATTGAAACTTGAACGGAATTCGTTGAGCTGCTCCTGGGTGATACCCTTGGAGTCACGTGTCAAAATTTGGTTCTCTACCTCATTGATGTTTCTGTTAATTGATGTTAGCAATTGCTCCCAACCAACACGCAACGTTTCCATTGTGTAGTTAGTGTAACGATTTTCAAAGATCATCGACTCTTGAACTGCTTGGTGAATCTTCTCGAGTTCTTCAATATTTGACTTGTAAGCATACACAGCTTGTTCGTATTCTTTGAGTCGGTGCAATTGATCTTCCAGCGATCCTTGCAGACCCATACCGATGGCTGTGACCGCATCCATTTGACGTTCGATCCAGGGTCCGACGGCGTTGGCTTTTTCAGCGAATTGACGACGCAACATTTCGTTGTTTTGTTGTTTGCGCAACTCGTTGGCCAGAGTTTGGTCACGTTGGGGCACCAGTTGACGAACATCTCCCCATTTACGATTTAAGTCGTTGGCCGTAAGAGTTGTGTATGGATTTTCCAAACCACCGGGGATTTGGTGTTGTTTAACAATGGATTCAACTTCACGCACGAGGTTTACAATCAGATTGTATTCCTTATCAGCTTCACCGAGAGTAGCCTTAAATTGATCATGGGCTTGGATCAATCCTTGAATTTCTTCCATTGTGTGCACGATAAACATGTCCACGAGATCCTCACGGGTCCCGTCTAACCAGTTGTTAAATGGTGCAGCGCGTTTGGCAAACTCCAAATGAAGGATATCGATCTTTTCGAGAATGCGTTCGGCTTCATCCAAGGCCTGGCGACGGCGTTGAGTAAGAGCACCCAAGCGATCCCATTGATCGCAGATGCGTTGACAGCGCGAATTCACGGAGATGCAGTCGTGGTATTCGAGAGTACTGAAAAAGAAACAAATTACAGTTTGAGTTAATTTTATAAGAAAAACATTCTTTAATTAATAAGCAAATATAAATGAAAATCACGATTAAGATGAGCTAATGTTGGTGACTTTCTTTCAAAAAATTAAGTTTTATTCAAACAGTAAGTTAAAATAAAATGTGCTAGAAAAAGAACAATCCATTTATTTACAATAATAAATATATATATTTTTTTGTAATGTGAAATGAAATAGTCCAGAAAAATTAGTCAAAATAAGGTACATATTCCGGAAAAAATTACAGAAAACTGAATTTTCGTATACACTGTCTGTGAACCTTTCTTAATAAGTCCAGAAAGTTCCGCCTCGATATGTTGGGTGCTAGCTTTTTTATAACGGTAAAAAGTCAAAAAAAGTTGTTTTTTCCCAAAAAAAATAATATATGTGCATTTCTAACGGTTTTTCTACAAAATAAGTATAAAATATTTTCCGAAAAATTCGAGTAAAGAGCCAAAAACCAGTATTTTCGACTTTTGGTGTTTTTTTTTTTAAATAATCATATCATAAAAATTATGGCTTCTAGAAAAAAAAAAACTGTTAATGCATGCTTATACAGGGTGTCCCGTAAGTAATGGATAACCCTGAAATGCCGCAGAGTAGACTTTATGACCGTCCTGAAAACTGATAAAAAAAAGTTCTATCCCAACCACAAGAAAAGTTATATGCATTTTTTTGTTCAGTGCATTATTTTTTTTTCTAACTTTACATTTTTGAATACCACGACTACAAGTGAATGAGTTCCATCATTTTTTGTTTGCAGGAATATTTTACATTACTTGTGCCAGCACATAAGTAGAAGAAAATTATTATAACTGTTGGACTTCTTAGAGAAAAAAATTATTTAACATTGAATTTCAATGCAAAATGTGAAAACAAATAATTTTTGAAAAAGTTAAATCATAGCTGGTATAAAAAAAATGCATGAATACCTAAGTGGCCAATTATTTTAAAAATATGCGCGTTAAATGCAGATTTCAAAATGGTATTACTTAATATTATATCTAGAGTCAATAGCAAGTTATTGGTAAAAATATGCAATACTAGAGTAAATTTAGCAAAAACAAAAGTTTTCAAAATTAGCACAGTAAACGTGAAAATAATACCAAGCGTTGAACATAGCAGATTTTTGATTTATTGACTGTTTCTACGATGTTGTCCTAATGATAAATCCAAGCTTTCAACTTCTAGGGCCGAATGCATTATTGATAAAAATGTCAAAAAAGTGCAAAAAACGGTTACATTTTCGAGCTTGTTTTGAATTTTACCTGTTCTATTTGGCTTTAACAAACCCATCAAATATTTTGTTGGTTGCTATTTTTTATTTGTTATTTTCTCCAAACAAAAAGTTTCTGATTCAATTTTAATTGTGTTTTTTGAATAGTAAATTGTAAGATCCTGAGAAAGTGAGAACGCATAAAATCGTAAGTTTTTTAAATTTTGAATTAAAGTTTTTGTAATTTGATCTTAATTCATAAGATTAAGACCACGACGAACACTTATTTATATCGTTTTTATTGTTCATGCTTCAGAAAAATTAACGGTCGAAATAGCTGTTTTCCTGAACCTGCTTTTTGATAATTAAGACGTTTGATTGAACTTTTTCGATGCCACGTATTCTGTATTCTGCACAAGAATATGCAAACATGCATTTTATTTATGGAGAGTGCAGAGACAACGCAAACGAAGCTGCGACTCTGTATAGGGAAAGGTACCCTAACGCACGTCACTCGGATTATCGAGTGTTTATTAGAGTCCATAGCTTTTTCTCGGAAGGAAGGCTGCCTGGTAGTGGTGTTGGTGGTGCTGGCGTGGGACGACCCCCTTGAGGAGATACCGAAGACTTAGTGCTTGCGGACCGAGATCCTACAGTATCAATCCGAGCAATAGCACGACGCACTGGGATCGGAAAGACGACTGCGCATAATGTGCTAAGTAAATATAATTATCATCCCTTTCACCTAACACGGGTGCAAACTCTCCAGCCGCAAGATTTTGAAACGAGAATGAGTTTTTGTCGACAAATGATAATGAAAATTGAAGAAGATCCGCAGTTTTTTGACAAAATTCTTTGGAGCGATGAGTCGACATTTAAAAGAGATGGCTACACTAATCTCCATAATCTCCACTTCTGGGCACTACAAAACCCAAACATCATGAGGGAAGACAGGTCCCAGTACCAATTCAAAATAAACTATTGGACTGGGATTCTCAATGGGAAAATAATTGGACCCTTTGAGTTGCCGGGGATTTTAACTGGCCAAGGTTATTTGGAGTTCCTCCAAAATGATCTCCCAACCTTGCTGGAAGAAGTGCCTCAAGAACTTAAGGAATCCCATTGGCTTCAAAATGATGGTTGTCCAGCACACTATGCTGTGCCTGTGTGGGCATATTTAAATGCCAGATATCCAGGCAGATGGATAGGACGTCTGGGATCAATTTTATGGCCACCCCGTTCACCAGACCTAAATCCACTTGATTTTTTTTATTGGGGATGCATTAAGGAAATCGTATACAGCAAGCCGATCAGGTCTTTAGAGGAGCTAAGAAATCGTGTGGAGGCAGCTGCATTACAAATGTCTGAGCAAAACCTTGCACGTTCACTAAGACGTTCATTTATTCGGAGGTGCAGAACTGTATAAGAATGGGTGGAAAACAGTTTGAGCATTTGCTTT
Organism: Melangyna quadrimaculata; assembly: GCA_949320155.1. Taxonomy (NCBI): domain Eukaryota; kingdom Metazoa; phylum Arthropoda; class Insecta; order Diptera; family Syrphidae; genus Melangyna; species Melangyna quadrimaculata. The sequence continues at coordinate 140,059,697 of OX439484.1, read as the reverse complement.
AAATAAAAAAAAAATTAAAAAATTATCTATTTTTGTTTTTGTTTTCTAACTAAGTGATCATGTGATTAAAAGCTGGCTCAAAAACTTTTTGTTTAGAGAAAATAACAAATAAAAAATAGCAACCAACAAAATATTTGATGGGTTTGTTAAAGCCCAATAGAACAGGTAAAATTCAAAACAAGCTCGAAAATGTAACCGTTTTTTGCACTTTTTTGACATTTTTATCAATAATGCATTCGGCCCTAGAAGTTGAAAGCTTGGATTTATCATTAGGACAACATCGTAGAAACAGTCAATAAATCAAAAATCTGCTATGTTCAACGCTTGGTATTATTTTCACGTTTACTGTGCTAATTTTGAAAACTTTTGATTTTGCTAAATTTACTCTAGTATTGCATATTTTTACCAATAACTTGCTATTGACTCTAGATATAATAATAAGTAATACCATTTTGAAAACTGCATTTAACGCGCATATTTTTAAAATAGTTGGCCACTCAGGTATTCATGCATTTTTTTTATACCACCTATGATTTAACTTTTTCAAAAATTATTTGTTTTCACAATTTTGCATTGAAATTCAATGTTAAATAATTTTTTTCTCTAAGAAGTCCAACAGTTATAATAATTTTCTTCTACTTATGTGTTGGCACAAGTAATGTAAAATATTCCTGCAAAAAAAAATGATGGAACTCATTCACTTTTAGTCGTGGTATTCAAAAATGTAAAGTTAGAAAAAAAATAATGCACTGAACAAAAAAATGCATATAACTTTTCTTGTGGTTGGGATAGAACTTTTTTTTATCAGTTTTCAGGACGGTCATAAAGTCTACTCTGCGGCATTTCAGGGTTATCCATTACTTATGGGACACCCTGTATAAAGGTTCATAATGTGTACATTTTATTAAAATAATTGTTCGATTAAGCTAACAGTTCAAAAGATATATGCGAAAATCCGTATTTTTTGGCAGTTGACACTATCGAAGTCACGATATCTTGCGACTTATGACTCGTATGGAAAACAGCACCAATATTCTGCAAGTCGTATTTTGTCTCGTACTCGTATTCGAACTTGAACTCTTATTGTATGAAAATCGTTATTCTTCAAGTCGTATACGTTGTACACGAGAAGCTTAAAAAAACAACGTATATCGTTGGCTGTATATATATTTGTCAAAATCATTAAAATTTCATAAAACAAATTATTTTAGTAAGAGATTGGTTTAACGATTTGCTAAAAATATTTTATACCTCTTTATATTAGGTGCATATATTATTTGTATCAATGCAAACAGGATTGCATAAACCTGTCAGCGATACCGCAGACATAAGACCACCAAAATGCATTTTTAAAATGCAAACAAAAGGAGGAAAGAAATAAGAGTTTTATATAGTTCCAAATTTAAGCAATACCATGTCTATAAGACCACTAAAATGCACTGTCAAAATACAATACGAAAATTGATGTACATACAAATGTATTGTTTGTATTTATGAGATATAACATATACCTGAAAAAAACATATGCCAATAATTTGAGAGCGATAGCGTGGACCTAAGACCACTAAAATGCAATTTAAAAATGATAGATGCTAAAGAGCCTTATATACCGCTCCAACGCTCCTGTAGTCTACACGGATATACATAAAAGTATCAGTAAACGAAATTTGGATCGGTATAAACCTATTTTGCATTTATCAGTTTTTTGTTGCATTTAAGCGGTCTTAGGATCGCGCTATCACTAGCAGGTTGGTTGCATATAGTCACAGAGAAGAGATGTTTTACATCTTTAATTTTTGTTTGCATTTTGAAAGTGCATTTTGAGCTGTTGTATCCCTCCAAGGTTTATAAAACAAATTGCAGGAATATTGAAAAAAATATCGACATTATATGCATATTGTTTTTATCCTTTTTATACGAAAAAATATATATCTCGTTTAAAAGATTTCACACGACGAATAAACAACACAAATACGACTTTAACTCGAATTAAAACTAGACTCGGAATAATGATAAAATATGAATAGACGTATGCGATGTTGTCCGTTTGCCAATATTTGTAGAAGTGAAGTCGGATATACGACTTTTGGAATACCAACATACGACTGTAGTCGAATACGAGTCATAAATACGAGTTTCAGAATATGGGTGATTATTTTTATGATCTTTAAACTGATCTTAAGAGTTTTTTATTCGACAACTTGTGCTTTTAAGAATAAAAAGTAAAAATCAGAGAGTTGAACTTTTTGTCAAACCTTTACATCTATTATATCTTTAAAACCGTTGTTTTTAAGAGAAAAATAATGTTTTCTTATATGGTGTTACATAATGTATAAACTTTGCATTCAGATGTTTTTAAAAATTTGACTACAAAAGAGCTGAACGAGAAAAAATGGGAAAAGGAAAAATTAGAAAAAAAAATATAAAATGTTAAACATTTATCTCATAACTCAGAAACAGTTATATTTATGAGTGAAGATGTATGGCCTTTTTTACTGAAAATGTTATGTTGTTTTCATTTTGAATTTAAGTGTTTTGGACGAAAAAGAGTTAAAAAAGCAGATATATTGATTTAAAAAAAAAAAATAACTCTTTTTGACTTCTTACCGTTATAAAAAAGCTAGCACCCAACATATCAAGGCGGAACATTTAAGAAAGGATAACAGAACGTGTATTCCAAAATGTAGCTGTCTGGGATTCCAAATGTAGCTTTCTGGGATTTTTTCCGGAATAAAAATTTAATTTTCCTGGCCTAAAACCAATTTATGTGATTTTTCGATGGTTTACGTGAAAAAATGACGATGAAAACATTGGAATGTCTAGTAAGAAAATGTCATTATGTGCACAATTAAACACGTAATTCAAATTACACACCATTTTAACTTGCGTAGAAAGGAAGGACAAATATTTCGTACAGTTTTATTTTTGATTGAAAATCAAAAACAGTTGATCTCATCTGTTTAAAATTTCACAAATACATACATAAAAATACATCCAATGCAAACTACATAAAAGAAGTAATCGAACATAATAAAATCTTTCACTAAGAAATCAGCAGAAACTTTAATTCCACCTTTCATTGGCTAGGATGAAATCAGGTTAAAAATTATTATTATTTTATTACAAAAAAAAATTATTTTAAAAATGGAAATCCGTAACAATAAGCTTTTGTAACGCTTTTTGTATGTCATAATCGACAAGTTTCCTCGGTAAAACAAAACACAATAAAAATAGCAGAATAGCGAATGTGATTAAAAAGCAGTGCGCTTGATTTTGGGGTTCGAGATTTTGACATTTGAGAGTTTCGTCCTTCAGGATTTTAGTATTGACGCTTATAACATTCGAGATTTCATCCCAAGTCTTTTGTTGCCTCCCACTTTCAAAAACGTCTCTGAATTTAAATTTTAGATTAAAATAAGCATTTAACTAAAAATGATCATTAAAATCGGAGGTGCACTTTAAATTGAAGTTTTAACAGTGATCATGATTAAACACGTTTTATAATTTTACTAGCTGATCCGGCGAACTTTGTACCGCCATACTTTTTTCGTGAATATTTTAGAAATTCCTGAATGACTTGTTTTACTATGTACAGTGTCGGACAAAACAAAAGCATTCAACTTCACTTGGTTACATTTTGCTTAGGTATATTTCTAAACTTGAATATATTTAAATGAATTTTATTTGATTAATGTAGGTATACATTACCTCTTCAATCTCAAAGAAAAAAAAATATATTAGTTACACAGTAAAGGAAATACAACAAAAAATTAAAAAAAAATTTAAAAGCAATTGCAACAAAAGGCAGCATGATGTTTTGAAGGACGTCATCATACACAAAACGATCCATTATACCATCTATTTTATGAGTTGGGCCGATTCTTTTACTAGAAAAACACCCCAAGGCCAAAACATTTCATCCATCGTGGTTTATTTGTGAAACGTGGGTTAAGCCTTTCATTTACAATAAGACCACATAATGAAATAAAATTACAAATAAATAAATCAACCATAACTTTTGTAATGCCTTGTAATTTACAATATTTTTCGTTTTCGTGAGCTCCGATGGTTTGCCGACACTCGAGCACCCAACGTTCAACTGCTTGTGCGAAAAACAATGCAATTCAAGGTTTATTCCATACATTTGTAACGATTGGCCTTCGGATTTATTAATTGTCATTGCGAATGCAAGGTGTACTGGAAACTGGACACGTTTAAAATCAAATGAAAGTCTTGTTATTAGTGGTATTCTTGGAATAGGCACATCCTTGCCTTTGAACTTTCCTATGATTAAAGTAGCTTCAATAAAATTTTTCTTAATTTTTTTAGGATCAGCGAGTCTTGTACCGTTACACAATTTTGGCTGATTCAGATTGCGTAATATAATTATCACAGATCCAACCTTGAGCTGGAAATTGTTTAGCGATAATCCTGGCAAATCTAATGAATATAATTTAATTCGATAATTGAATACTTCATTTGGATCGATAATGTAATCGATTGATTGTATATTTAAACCATCTACCTACATCCTTATTTTTCGCTTTTAAAATTGCTCGTTCGCTTAACCAAGCAACATTTTTATAGTTCACACCAATGTCGGGGAACATTTTCGATATTAATTCTCCCTTTGACGTTGTGAATTGACAAAAATTTGGTGGAACAGAAATAAGGTCAGTAAAAGTGTCAACAGTAATTTTCCCATTGAAAACTTACGCGGATATGTCATTTTGTAACGCCACTACGATACCTCTTAACACACACAAACAAAATAACGAACACAAACAAAAGAATAATTATCCAATTTAGTGAAGCTGTTCCAAAGTTATGTTATATAAGTTATTATAAATATTTTTTGAACAATAAGTCGGATCCATTTTTAATTTACATATTATTGGTTTTTAGATTTAACGAAAATAGACCATTTTGACGATGGACTACAATTTTGAAACTGCACTGCGCCGCTGTCACGCATCGAAGTATGTCATTTCGGTGTGAGAGGCCTAGTTCACACGAGATTACACCGCACGTTTTTTACTTGTAAACATCCGAACAAATGAGCAGTGCCGCATACAATTCCATAGAACTGTTCACACGATGATTTTTCTGCAAAAAAACGTGTTTACCTGTAAAGGTCGGATGTGAACAGCTTAAAAACGTGCGGTTTAATCTCGTGTGAACTTGGGCTTACGCCAACGTTTGGTGGCCCTCCTATAAGCCAATGGACTGTTATAAAGCAAATGAAGGCTTTTGCCGAGCGTGAGACATTCAAAAGCATGTCTTATAATCGAATTTCTACATAAGTATATCACTACAGATTTGAAAAATTCGTGTTAGCATTAACATTTGGAAACCATACGAGCAAAATGAGCTTGAAATTAAAAGGTTTTTCTTTCTTGGTATAAGAAACTCTACTCTGGCAGCGAATTATGTAATTCCTATGTAGAGAACACGAAAGGCAATTAATTTCAATTTTCTCAAATACTAGAAGTCAAAACAATATGTGTGTGAGCTGTGAGGGTACTGTTGATTTCACAAGTTTCCCAGTTTGGACGCAGGAAACAATAACTGGTGCTATATAAGTCAATCGTAATTTTTTGACATGGGGCTTATTTTCGCAATGTAGTATCAGCAGCAGTCACTTTAGACAATTTTGCATTAATTCTTTAAAATACAGAATATGTAACTATAACTACACATAAATATATTCCCACATTTTATTTATAAAACTTTAACCAAACTCAAAAATAATAAGGTAATATAATATACCATGAACATAACACTATGTACAACGAATGTTAAATATCGAAACGGTTTAAAGGCTTAAGAAAAAGCAGTGCCAATATTACAACTTTCAACAAAGCCGACCCCAGAGTTCACTTAAAAAAGTTTAAGCCACTTATTTTTTTTTTTTTTTTTTTTTTTTGTTTAGGAAAATAATAACACAAACAGAACACGTAACAAATATTTTTTTTTCAAATTTTTTTTCAAAATGTATCAAGAAAATGTTGGTGATTGATGATAACATCTATGAAATGTTCACATATACAACTGTCCCTATTAAAACTAGCTACCTTACACTGTTTTGTTTTTGCCTTTGGAAAGCATGAAATTATTTTTTTTTAAGAAACAAATTGATTAAAGAACACGCCTAAGATTTGTACACCACTTAAACTAAAAAAACTTACTTCAATTCTTGTGCAATAGCTGCAATTTGTTCGACACGATCTTGATGAGCTGCCAAATCGGATTCAAAAGCTTCGTGTTTCTTTTTCAATGCCTTCAAATCGTTTAGCTTGCATTGACGGAAGTCTTGTGATTGAAGCATTTCTTCTTTACCACGAGTCCAGTCTTCATGCGTGTCAGCCTAGAAACATTAAAACAAATTTTATTAACAAAAAAGTATTAATTATGTATTGACTAACTCACCTTGTGCTTGAACTTCTGGGCCAAGTGTTCCAATCGTTCTAAACGCATAGTTTCAGCTAGAAGCCAATCTTCGAACGCTTTCTCAGCCAATTCCAAGCCCTTCCATGAATTGGAAATATCAGCGACAGTTTTACCCTCTGTTGGCAAGTAGGCAGGACGATTCGATAAGCGCAATTTTGTTTGCAACGTATTGAAATTGGTTTCGAGTTTAGCTTTTTGTTCAACACGCGGTGGCTTATGCTTGCGGCGGTAGGTACGGTATTCTTCGAGTTTTTTTTGAACGCCAGCCAAAGAATTATCAGCTTGGCGAGAGTTTAGCCATGGCATTGTGCGGCGAATCCATTCCAAAAGCTACAGACAAATTCCTTTAAGAAAAATTGAATGGCGCAGTGTTGTTAAATATTAAACTTACATCGCTAGCAAGACGTTCATACTCTTCCATGAGGCGTTCATTTTCTTGGTTAACCTTAAGAACTTTGCAAATACGATTAGCAGCGGTTTCAGCCTATTTCGAAAGATAAAATTTATATTAGAAAAATCGATAAGTCCCCTTTCACACAAGGAAACTGAGTTGTCAGCAATTTTTAGTGTGTAGGCGAGAAGGGCGTAAGGGGAAAGAAACAAATTTCCCCTCACATCCTTCTCGCCTACAAACTAGCTAGTTTCTAGCAACTCAGTTTCGTTATGTGAAAGCGGTCTAAATAAAAAGGGAATGATAAAAAACACAACAAAATGCTTAGGCTTCGAAACAAACTGCTTTAATACAACAAATAGCCATATATGTTAATAAAAGGTCTTGTTTTTGAGGTGTCCGTTCGTATTAAAAAATAAAAAATAAAGCATAAGGTGAAACATGAGAGGGAAATATAATGAATGAAGAAATATAATGAGTATTAATTGTCTTAGGGCCAAGTGGTTACACAAAGCTAATTCAATTTTGAACTTTTATAAAAGTCTTCTCAATGTATTGCATTCTTTTGATTTCACGCCTTACGGTTTCAAAACAAAAAAATATTTATTGTTGTAAGTTAAAGTTATACTTGAAAAAAAAGTCTCTCAGTTTGTATAAGCTATTTTAGGACCATGAGTTATCATTATTTTCAAATATTTTATTAAAATTAAATATAAAAGACCTTTTAACCGCAATAAACCAAGAACGGACATCCCAAAGTATTGAAAAAAAAAAAAAATATTTGCAAGATTAAACCGACCTTTTGGGCGCCACTAAAACAATGGTAGTATGAAGAGACATATGTCATGACTGCCCTTTCATCCGGCATCGCAGTATTTTGCAGGTCTGTTAGATGGCAATAAAAAAGGCAAAAATATCGATTTGGTTAGTCATTGAGCAAGCAACACAACAAAATATTTTTTTGTTTACATAAATATGTTTAAATATGAGCACTATAAAAAAAAACACAATTTATTATAATTATGATAATCATAGCCATGCAATTTGAGGCTTTTTTTTGTTAATATGTCGGGTAAATCCAGACAAAGATCAAACAATTTGGTTAAAAAATATGAACAAACATCAATAGATATCTCAGGATCTGATATGGAATTTCGTTTGGATCTTATTTTTTAAGGAACTTATGTAAGTTTTTGTTCAATGTTATTATGTTTGGTTTATATGGGGTCTGATTATGTTTTTTTCTAATTAAAAAAAAAAAAACTAGAATTTTATGTTTTCATTTTGTTTTTCGGAAAGTTTCGAGATCGATTACAAAAGAAGAAAGTTAAATTTTGTGTCATTCGTATAAAACAACTTGCAGTAAAATATATATTTGTTTAGATTCCTGACTTTGATAAATAAAAATAAATAAATTGGGTGGCGCAACGGCTCGTGAAGAGCCAGGACCTAGTGACTAACAACTCGCAACCATTCTTGTGTGCGCGTGTTGATAGGAATGTAAGGGCATTTGCCATGGTATTAATTAAGTTTGCTTTCTTACAATTATGGTAGTGCGTTCTGCGACCATAATCTAATCATTCTTCGTAGAGTGCGTCCTAGAAACATGATGTTATAAATCTCTGTATTTATACATATAAAAGAGAAATGTCGTCCGTGTGCGCACGTATAACTTGAGAATGGATCGTTCGATTTTTACGATTTTGGGCTTGATGAATTCGTATTGGCTCAAGAAAGGACATAGGACACTGTAGGAAAATCCCGAAAAATGTTCAGGAAAATTGGAATTCAGGGATTATCCTCTCTTTAGTGCATATCTCGAGAAGGGTTTCTTCAATTTTCACGATTTAGGACTTGATGGATTCCTATTAGCTGAAGGAAGGACATAGGACACTGGAGGAAAATCCCGGAAAATTTCCAGGATAATTGGAAAACAGGGAACATACAGTTTTTATTGTATAACTCGCGTTTGATTGTCAAGTGCATCAAATCAAATCTAATTGAAGCAACGACTTTGAGGGGAAAATTCAAAGGCAAAGATGTTCTCATTCCACGGATTCCGCTTATCACGAACGATTTGCAATTCGTATTTAAGCGTCTTCAATTTCCAGTGCGTCTCGCTTTTGCTATGACAATCAATAAATAAACAATCGCTGGATTTTTGTGGCATCAATCTTGAATTCCCATGTTTCTCACACGGTCAATTGTATGTCGCATGCTCAAGTATCGGCGAACCTACCGATTTGTACGTATACGCGCCTGAAACAAAAGCCAGTAAAAAAAGCGGAAGGTTGGCCGACACGCCAATCATTTTGGTTTCATTGAAGCACATCGACACTGTTAATTTAGTTATTTGTATTGTATTTAATACAAATTTAGAATACATTTTTTTTATTGACCGAATTAAATGAAACAGCATTGTTTAATTTAGGCGGGACGAAGTTTGCCGGGTCAGCTAGTTGTAGAATAATTCGAAGACATGAAAACTTAGAGCTAAGATAGCCACAAAATTTAGTTTCACAATTCAAGCTCTGCTCTTAACTACAGAAGTAGCATTATCTTTCAAAAAGTGGGGAATTATTCCACCAGCCAAACAAATAGTGATTTTTATAAACAGAACACTAGTTTTCAAAGTTAATTTGTACAATTTATAACAGTTTTTCTGCAGTTTATGTTCATCTTGATATGGTTAACCAAATTGAACCTCTAAAAAACACAAGTTGAAAACTATAATACATATTCCTATATGGTCTGGCGTATTAATAAAATCTTAGCACAAAAAATACATAAAGCGTTTTTTATTGGGCATTTTTATAGGCAGCGCAGCAAATTTTGCATCAAAAAGAATAATGTGGATAAATAAGGCTGTACAAATAGTTCAGATAATAGTGTATATAAAGTTTTGGAATGTTTGGAATGGAACGACTCGTTCGGGTTGCAGATATGTAAAATAAGAATGTATATAGATAGTACATACATATATGTTTATTCGGACTCATTACTACGCTAGCTATATGTAACCAATAAAAAACGCCTATAGTCAATTCAGTAGATACAATACCTAGGTGAAAAGGAGTGTTTAAACATTTTTATGGGAACGGGAGGACGCTAGTTAAACTAATAGAAACAGATTTTGATTTTTTTGTCTTTTTGTAATAATCAGCTATATCGCCAATTTTAGGGATGTTTTTCCCTCGGATTTTGTCTTTTTCACATGAGTCAAAAACAGCCTCCGACTAAATTTAAGCATTTTTTATCCAGGAAAATGTCTTCAACCGAGAAATATATTTACCTCTTACTTTTTCGAAAATTGTTAATGATTGGTAAACATCACACGTAAAAAATCCGGAGGCAAAAATCCGAGGGAAATTTTCTTCCCGGCTGAATATGAATATATTACTATTACGTTAGAAATAACCATCATTTCGCTTATAAATAAAAATGGTGTTGAAACGTCTTGTCTGATAAAAATATCTCCCTAAAGACAAAAGTAAAATTTCACTACCAAATTCCGAAATTACCTAAAATAAATCAGCGCGCAAGCATGGAAAAGCGCGTTTAATATATCTTGAGAGCAACTTTTTTTTAAGCATCCTAAGGCGTAAATATACATGCTCTATTAATTAACTATATAAAAGTAGAGCCAATAATATTAAAAGTTAATTAAACAAAAAAAAAGAAATATCGCGAGTTTCCAAAAAACAAAACTCAAAACTTCAAGAAAAACTGAATAATATTTTGTATGTATAAATGTGTATCATTGTGAAGTTTAGTCACATTGTAATTATTCGGGACATTGTAGGTGTATGCTCGTGTGGGTTCGGGTACATGCTTCATATTTCCAACCTGTTGAGCTCCCTGGAAGGCGTGATAATAGCAGGATACATATGTCATAATCGCACGCTCATCCGGCTTTGGAGTGTTGATTAAATCTATATTTACATTTTATTTCGTTTAATAATATTCTCTTTCTAATACATAATTTTGTATAACTATGTACTTATGTTTGCTTATAAAAATTAATTTAATAAAAAGAAATTATGAACATAGGGTATCAATTTTGTCCAAATATCAAAAAACACTTGTACAAAAATCATTGTTTTTTCTATACACCCTCGATCAATAAGATGGAGACAAACTAAATTTTGTTGGTATGTAAAGGATTAAAAACAACATTGAGTTGAATTCTTTTGCAAATTTATTGACATTTTTTATGAAATTTACAAATATTATTGCGTACGCATGCTTTTATTAATGTATACTTTTTTCAAATTAAAAAAAATAAAAATACCTACATTCTTAACAGTTCGAGAGTTTCAAACACAATCGAATTGCAGAACATGGAATGTCTGTTCGATTCAAACTGAAAATCGATCTCGATCCAAATTCATTAATATGCTACGATTTTTCATTTTGAAATATGTATGAATGTATTTGATTTTTGAACAAAACCTTTGATTTGTGATTAAATACCCTTCC